>OY987317.1:28637956-29231541 GCA_963920655.1 Geranium rotundifolium | reverse complement strand
GATCGTGATTGATAAGCGGTCTTCCCGTGCTTTGATTTTCTTCAAATTTGTACTCCACGTATATGTAATTTCCAACTAATCGAACGGTTTTGATTGAACATAAAATATATTAATCTACCGAACGTTTGATCATCAATGAGTTTAGGGTTTTTGTGAGTTTTACCTTCCTTAACCCTAAACTCACGCTTTCAACGAAAATGGAATGTTTTGAAAATAAAGTTTTAATCCAACCGTACGGATAGGAGCGCAATGAATGTGTACTTCATATGTCAAAATTTCATTCAATTCCGATAATGTATGAACCTAGATCTAACCGGTCAATGGGAAGTCAACAGAGTTGACTAGCCTGTTTGACTTGTTGTAACGGCGCACATAGTACCCGTGCGCCGTTACAAAGTGTTTGTAACGGCGCACGTGCACTATGAGCGCCGTTACAAACGATCAAGAATAATAATATTATATTTATGTTGATCCAAAAGTTAATCCGACCGTACCAATTTGAGCGCAATGACTTGTTAGTTCATGTTTCATAATTTCATTTGACTATGTTGAACGTATGAATCTCGATCGGGCTCGAAAACCCGATTTCAAAGGACAAGTCAACTGGCTGATTTTTTCCTAAGTGTGGATTTGTAACGGCGCACCTTACTGTGTGCGCCGTTACAAACCCATACTTAGGAAAAAAAATAGTTGAATGTGGAATTGACCGAATTACACCTAATTAGGCCGGAATTGACCGAATTACCTTTTTAAGGTCAAATTGACCGAATTAGGGGTAATTCGGTCGTAGTTGACCGAATTATCCTTTTAAAGGTCGAATTCACTGAATTACCCCTAATGTAGTCCGAATTGACCGAATTTGGTCGTAGTTGACCGAATTACCCTTTTAAAGGTCGAATTCACCGAATTACCCCTAATGTAGTCCGAATTGACCGAATTGACCGAATTACCCTTTGAATGTGAAACTGACCGAATTACCCCTAAATCGGCCGGAGTTGACCAAATTACTCTTTATAGATGATAGATTAAAAAAATCATTTATTCATAACCAATCAAACATACATATACATATTAAGTATCAGAGTCGGCGGAATCATAATCTTCATGCCCTTCCAAATCGCTGTCATCGGTTTCTTCGTCATCGTGCTCGGTTTCTTCGTCTTCTTCATCGTTCTCAGCTGGAGGTGCTGGCGGTGGACACCGGATTAAGTTTGTTAGGTCGATAGTGATACCACCCGGTGTGACGATGTCAATTCGATCTTCATGGTAAGGTTCATCGACTTCAAACTCCAGGTCGTCGTCGTCACCGGAACGGGCTAAACTTCTCGGTTTGTAGTGACCCCTATGCGACACGACGTTGACAACCTTCCACGGTCCAGATTTAGGGTCGTCGATATAGTATACCTGTTTTGCCATTAAAGCAAGGCAAAATGGGTTTTGTTTGTGACGATCTGTGGACGTGTTGACCGAAATGAATCCATTTGCGTCCTTTCTAACTGTCCGTTCGTCGTACCACCGACACTTGAATAGAACGACTGGCATGCCTTCCGAGTAGGTAAGGATACATACGTCCATAAGAACACCGTAGTAACATATGTCGTTTGCTTCAATCATGACCCCTGAATTTTGATTTCTCCGGCCCTGGTCGATTCTCAAGCATAAAAATTTGACGCCGTTAACAGTACACTGCGAATAAATGGCAGACGAACGAGGACCTCTGGATAGTAGTACCAACTCTCGTTGCCACCCTGGAGCACACATCTGCACACGGAATTTAAATGAGTTATCCCTAAAATTTGTAAATGGTAATTCAAGTTAACTGAAGTCTATTACGTACAATTCTGCGCCACTCGGAGACAAATGACATGACTCGATCCTGAAGAGATTTTCGTGGGTGTATTCGTTGGAACCCTGCACGATGTGATTCTACGAATGTATCTACTTCGGCACAATTCTCAATCACTGTCCAATTCGCCCAGAACATCTCGGAGGTGCTCAATTTGTCGTTTCGCACCACGCTCTTACTTGTACATGTGGAGAAACAACTGATAAGTTGAAACCTAGAGCTGGACTAACAAAACTTTCGCTGGCTGAAGTGGCGCGGTTAAGGTACATCTGAGTGAAGGTGACAGACTCGTGCATCAAGTACTGTTGGGCTATACAACCTTCTGGATATCGCGGGTTTCGCACACTTTTCTTGTACACGCCAAGTTGCTTACAATCGAATTATGAAGGTTAATGTCATATTCGATTATACAGTTCAATGGTAATTATTCATGATATTTCGAATTCAAGGATCATACCGTTCAATTGGAAACATCCATGTGAAATGAACTGGGCCGGTTCGCAAAACTTGATCCGGGAGGTGCAGTAGAAGGTGAACCATAATTGTACAGAATGAAGGAGGGAAAATAGTTTCCAACTTACAGACTAGAACCACTATATCTTCCCCCAACTTTTTCAGGGCTTTTTTCCTCGGTTCCCTCGTGCACAACATTTGAAAGGCCTTGCCCAGCTCTGTTAATGCTTCTGCCACATAAGGCGGAACGTACTTCCGAATGACAAGGGGGAAGATACGTTGCATCAACACGTGACAATCGTGGGTCTTCAATCCGAGGAACTTTTTCTCATCGGGATTCACCTTGCTCTTTAGACTTCCCGCATATCCAGAGGGAAACTTAACAGCTTTTATATGCTCCAGTACTTCCTTCCGATCACGACCCGCCACGCCATAAGGTGCATCTGGGAGCTCCCCGTCTTGCACCCATTGGTCTTGCCGGACACCCTGTTCCTCGTAAGTTCTCCTAGCTTTCACGTCATCCTTAGTCTTCCCTGCAATTCCAAGAACTGTACCTATGACGTTGTCGCATACGTTCTTCTCTATATGCATCAAATCCAATGCATGTCTGACTTTATGAGTTTTCCAATAAGGCAGTTCCCAGAAAATGCTTTTATGAGACCAACATATACGAACACCACCCCCTTTTCGTTTACTGAACTTCGGATGCAGACTAGGCGGTGGGTATTGATGACGTAGAATCGCACTGAGTACAGCAGCCCCTGAATGCCGGGTAGGCCTTCTCCGTGTCTCTGTCTTCCCGTTAAAGGCCTGCGGCTGAAATCGCAGCGGATGTTTCGGTGGTAAGAACCTACGAGCACCTTGGTAAGAGATTCTTGAGTTACTGTGTTCAGAATCGATCTCGTCCAAGCATAAAGGACATGCCTTATATCCTTTAGTCTGGATGCCTCCCAACATTCCCAAGCCCGGGAAGTCACTTATTGTCCACATCACAGCAGCCCGCATGATGAAAGCCTCTTTCTTAGAACCATCCCACGTGACAACTCCGTGCTCCCACAGATGGTTCAACTCATCAATCAGCGGGCGCATGAAGTTATTTAAGCATTTCCCCGGTGATTTTGGACCAGATATCAACATGGTGAGGATGTTATACTCCTTTCTCATAGCCATCGAGGGCGGAAAATTCAACGGGATAGCGACTACAGGCCACAAACTGTAACTCGGCGCAGTAGGCCCGTATGGAGAGAACCCGTCGGTTGACAGCGCCAGCCGCACGTTCCGTATTTCTCCGGAAAATACTGGGTATTTAGCGTCAAAATGAATCCAATCCGCACCGTCCGATGGATGTACTAATATTTCATCGTCCTCATTCTCCCGCTCCCCGTGCCATCGCATCCACTCAGCCGTCTCTGGGGCAAGATATAAACGTTGAAGTCGAGGAGTCAATGGGAAGTACCACAACGTCTTTTTCGGAACTAATTTTTTTCCCACCTTCGCGTATCGTGCCTCTCCACAAACGCCACATGTCTGGAGTTGCGATTGTGTTCCGTAGTACAATGTGCATCCGTACAGACATGCATCATATTTCACGTGTGGTAGTTGGATTGCCTTCATTTTCTGCTTCGCCGCTGCATAGCTAGATGGATACGTATTAGGTTGGGGTAACGTAGAACAATAATCTTTGGCTACCTTGGTAAAAGCTTCGTCAGACATCCCGGTGCTCTGCTTGATGGACAACATCCTTAACATTGCTGCTAATGAAGTATCCTCACTATTTTCGTACAACGGCTTTTGCGAGTCCGTCACCAACCAGTTGTATGCTGTCATGGTTGCCTTAGCGACTCCCTCCTCGACTTTGGTTATTATTCCAATTTTCTATTGTTCGTCCTCGTCCTCGTCCTCGTCAATCCTTACATCTCTAGTCGAGTCTACATCATCCACGAGCTGATGCACAGGATCAACGTATACTGGATTGTTGTACGACCTCGAACAAGGCTGATTCGCCGATGTTTCCCTCAAACTGATATCCCAATTCCGGCTCGAGCTAGCTCCTTCGGCTTCGCCATGATGGAACCACACATTATACGATCTAAGGAAATCTTTCCTCAATATATGATCGCAAATAGTCTTCATATCGTGTCAAGCAGAATTACAACACCTCGTGCATGGACACTTGAAACGTCCCACACCATCTCTTGGAGCGTTTTTTCTCGCAAATTTTACAAAACTGCTTAATCCTTTCATCCATTCCTCACTCATTTTTACGGATCCCATCCATCTCCGATCCATTCTATATATGTAATATATATAAATTCGGTTAACAATTGATTTACATAATATTGCATTATTTCAAAATATGTACGTACCTTCTAATTCACATAAATTACCTAATTACCCTTGTTTGGTCATTTATAACCTTATTACCCCTAATTAGGTCATAAATGACCAAAATACCCCTATAATTAGGTTCTAAATGTCCAACAATTACGGGAGAATTTACCCTAATGTTATCATGCAATTAATGGAATCGGGAGAATTGACCCTAATGTTATCATGCAATTCATGGAATCGAGTAATTTATTTCATCACTTCCAAAACTAATTTAATAAATTTAACATGCAAATTATTCATACAAGCAAAATCATACAAAATCCGACCGTACAACAACGGCTCAATTTCCGACCGTTTTTCATAACGGCAACAAAACTGGTCAACGGTCAACACAATTTGTAACGGCGCACATAACGGTGTGCGCCGTTACAAAGTTGGTTAATTAACGACGCACGTTTAAAGTTCGCCGTTACAGACTTGTGTAACGGCGCACGGTACGTGTGCGCCGTTACAAACATTTGTAACGGCGCACTTTAAGCGTGCGCCGTTACAAATGTATGTTCTAACGGCGCACATACTTTTTGTGCGCCGTTACTGTTGCAAAAACTGATAGTGAATGTCAATTTTATTTATAAATGTGTAATGTTTTAATCATATTTACATTGAAACAAATATTCATTTGTATATCATCCATCCATAGTAATTTTCTTTAAAGATACTTATTACGATATATAGGATTACAATATTATCAGTTTTTCCGTACTCTTACCTGTGATGTATACTAAAATTCGGATATGTGACTTTGTAATTTAATCACTTTTGAAAATGCTTTGCATATACAAAATATACAGTAAATTATAAACGTGTTCAGAAATAGATGATACAAAAGTGCACTGAATAATTAGGTAAAATTCTAGATAATCTCCTTAACTAAAATACATATACACGCGCGAATTTCACATGAACGTTCATAAGTACAAAATCAATCTGAGAGATGATTTAAGTATCAAAAAATCTCACTTACCATTTTTCATTAATTTCTATGAAATGACGAAAATACATTTGTATTTGTAAATTAAAATAAACAAGTAAAAATGATTTTTAACTCTTTTTTTTTCTAATTTTCTCGTTGACAAAATAAAGAATAAAATTGTGTTAATAGTAAAAATAATTTTTATAATTATAAATAAAAATTTATTTTAAACATCGTTTTTTATTTTTATTAAATTTTATACAATTTATTTTAAAAAAAAATACTAAAATACTTTTTTATTCTTTGTTTTTGTAAAAAAATTAGAAAAAAGAAGTTCAAAATCATTTTTATTTATTTAATTTAATTTAATATTTCGGATACAAGCATATTTTTGTCATTTCACAAAAAAAACTTAACATAGCTTTTATAAAGTTAACTGAAAATAGTAAAGTGAGACATTTTGATAATTAGGACACATCTCAAATTGATTTTATAGTTAAGGGAGTTCATATGAGACTCACGTACAGTTAAGTAAGATTATCTGAAATTTTCCCGAATAATTATTATGAGAAACAACGGAAGTCAAATGGGTATTTTTATTTTCTAATGTTTAAGGTGGTGATCAACACCTTCACTTTTCTCTTCCAAAAATATTTCAAATAACTTAATAAATCACAAAATTGTGGTACGATTTTAAAATGGCAACATTAATAACTTTTAAAATTGTGTACAATTCTCAACTTATTGGAACCTGCTATTTTCGAGTTGGAGAATAAGTCTCTACATTCTTAACCCGCTCTCTTCGAGTTGGTCTAATATTTTAGGCCAGAAATCCTAACTCAGTCGAAAATATTCTTATCATTATAATATGAGCTGTAAATATTTATATTTTATTTGGTTTAAATTTACAACGACAAAATGTATAGCACAACATACTAAAAAATGTAAAAGTATTTATAAAATTTAGTTGGTACATGAGTGATCACATTACAATTCGTATAAATTAATAATCGTATTTCAATATAAGATATGATTATCTAAATTAGTCTTGTTATCGAAAATACATATGATAAAAAAAAAGGTTTGAAACCATCTTCCTCGTTTGTGGATGTTGCTCGCGGACAAGGAATAGTACTAATAGACTTATATTGGGCCCTTCTTGTCGGGGAGGGCCCATCTCTCTCTCTCTCTCTCGAAAGAAAGAAATTAAAGTTAAATGGTCGCTTAAATTAATAGAATGGTGACGTGTCATTTTTGTCAACAATGTGGAAACCCAAGTCGGCCAGCTTTGCTCATTTTGAATTAGTCCAATTTAGGACTAATTGCAATTAGGTACTTCTAGTCAAACACATTTAACATGTAAAATACATTATTATTTCTATCATTTTGCTAATAAGTTCACGTAAAGTTTATGTTTTTATACATCAATACACTAATATAATGGTCTCCTAAACACCTTAAATTTGATTTTTCTATGTCGAATCCGCCATCGTATATGCTGGTGGTTAGATCCGCCATCGTATAAGCTAGTGGTTAAGGAACATGCAAAATATGAATTTTGTGTGAACTGACGAGTAATGATGGATCCAAAAATTTCTAAGAGGGGGCAACACTTTTTATTAAATAACCCAAAATTTTAATAAGATGATCGTTCTTTGTTCTTTAAATATTAATTAAAAAATGTTATAATTTAATCGAAGCCGAATTCAACCTACATATTAGTTTCGTTTAATAAGTTAGTCAGATTCAGTCATGATATTTCGAGATTCAATAGGCTCATGAGTAGACTTGCTAAAGGTTTAATTTACTTATATACCTATACATGATTTTTAATATGTAACCATAATTTACGATGCAAATTTGATGAGCTGAAAAAAAAATCGATTTTGAATATATTTTTCGAAACAAACTTGAGTTTAAATATACATATGAATATGAACTAAACAATTTTTCGAATCGAGTCGTGTTCGAGTTTGAATTTTTGTAATAGTCTAGAATTAACAAATTTAAGACTATATTGAATTTGCTTAAATCTCTACTTTTGAAAAGAATATTAGAGTAGTTGTCAAATCAAAACAAACAAACAAGGTATCTTATGTTTCAAAACTAAACATTTATGTTTTCATGTAAAACAAGTATGATGATTATTAAATTAGAGAACACAAGTTATCATCATTATAAAATGTTATAATTAAATAAAATGTATTAAAAAAAATATTTTTGAAAGAAAATTATTGTCAAATTATATTCACATTAAATTTAAGGGCCATCTATATTAACAATAGTATTAGAGTTTTTTAATCTCACATATATTAATGTTTTTTTATCATTTCATAAACAGAGGTCTCTCTCCTGTACATCATAATATACATCGATAATATATCTCTCTTATTTTTTATCATGGTATCAGAGCAATCAACGATACTTGATTAGATCTCAATAAATTTCTAACCTTGCCCACTCGTTAATGATTTGTGATTCTGACGAGTAGGCGAGACAATTCAATCATTCTCTAACCTATCGCTTCCGCCAAATCTCTCAAACAATCATATCAACCAATCTCGATCACCAACACAAACCACCATAAACTCAATCACTGATCATCAAAGATAATCGGTCAAATCTCCAATCAACACCACTCAATCACAAACACAATCAATCCAATCACCCAACCACACTCCAATCACGTAACTCATCACCTTATACTACAAGACCTTCTCCAACAACTACCGCAAGCTCTCAACTTACGGGACATTCTCTAGTTAAATCTGATCCCACATATTTTGCTTTCCAGGAAGAAAAATCAGCCAGATTCGCCATATTCGATTATGTTAGTGATTCGACCATGTCGTGCTCTTGAAGACGTAATCCAAACTTACATGTCGTGCTCTTGAAGACGTAACCCAAACTTACGGCCCTCTCACGAAGCAATCCGATCAACTCATCAATCCAGAAATCTCGTAATTCGGAAACCTGCAAGTCGGACATCCCGTAATTCGAACATCTCGTAATCCGAACACCGCACGTGAGAGGAGAGCATTGACTAAATTCAACCATCAGCCAGCGGGCATCATACATCTGCATCATTGGGCATTTACTATCTCGCCATCATGCATCTGACATCATTGTGCATCTGCTATCTCACCATTAGCCATCATGCATTTGACATCATTGGGCATTTGATATCTCGCCATTATCCATCATGCATCTGACATCATTGGGCATATGCTATCTCGCCATCAACCATCATGCATTTGACATCATTGGGCATTTGATATCTCGCCATTATCCATCATGCATCTGACATCATTGGGCATATGCTATCTCGCCATCAACCATCAAGCATCATTGAGCATCTTCTATCTCGCCATCAGGCATCTGACATCATCGAGCATCTGCTATCTCGTCATCACCATCAGCCAGTGAGCATCATCAAGCATCATGCATCAAACATCGACGCACATCCTCCATCCTCAATCCCCGTCGCATCACTTCGACGGCATCCTCGGCAGCCGCAACCCTCGCCACAACTCAATACTATCAAGCTTCATATTCAATTCTTGTTTCACCGCATTGAGTTTGAGGGGGGGTGTCAAATTATATTCACATTAGGGTTAAGGCCCATCTATATTAAGGTTTTCTTTTCTCACATTAGTATTAGAGTTTCCTAATCTCACATGTATTAGGATTTCCCTATTCCTCTATAAATAGAGGTCTCTTGTACACCATAACACACATCAATAATACATCTCTCTTATTTTCTATCAAGGGATAATGACACTTTGCTACACCTAACTATAACAAAATGACACTTTCATACCTTAACTATTTTAGTCTTTTTTTTAGTACCCTGACAATTTTTTTTGTGACAACCTATCTCTAAAATGCCTAAAATACCTAATCTACCATTTGTTTAAGAAATCAAAAATTGAATTAATTCAATTTTGTTTATCTTTTGTTCAATTTGGTTTGTATTTAAGATGCAATTACAATTATGCTCTCAAATCTAAAATTAAATTTGAACCATTTCAAATCCGGTTTGATAAATCAAATTAGACCAATTTTATTCTAATTTCTTAAACCAGAAGTATTTGAGTAATTTTAGCGTAGGTTGTTACAAAAATATGTCAGGGTACCAAAAAAGAAAAAAAAATAATTATGATATGAAAGTGTCATTTCACTACAGTTAAGTGTAATAAAATGTCATTATCCCTTCTATCAATATAAGATACAGATAAAAATAATAAGGGGGTTAAAACTACACCTTTGCCACTCAACTAAAGAAATCTTTTGGTAATTTTGCAAATCGCTTATAAATACTATACTTAAAAAGGAGAGGCGAATCTCAAATATGATTCGACTATTGTAATATGTAATTCCTAAATTTTTAAGTCATGAAAATTCAAAGATGCCGTAGTTATATATACATGAACAGCAGTTTGTGTTTGTTGAGTTGGTGATAAAAAGGTCAACTATTCAGCGCACAAAACAACAAGAAATGAGAAACAAATCGGAAGATTCGAATGTGCATATTGAAAGCGAGGTGGTTGTAGTTGTAGTTGATGTGCGCAATATATATATATATATATATATATATATATATATAAGGAAAAGGGATTGAGTGGAGCACCCTTTCAAGTTTCAATGTAAATAAATGCACATTTTGATGGAAACAGATAATTTAGAATTGGAGCAACAACTCCCTCTAATATGATGTGAAACCACATGTTTAGCTGTTTGATCCACTTCACCTTTCAATTACACACTACACACTCAACATACTTTGTCACAAGAACACATTCACCAATTAACTACGTAAGAAACTTCCTCATCATCCGATGCTCTTACTAATTTCTCATTTCACTTCTAGACTCAAGGCCGGTTTGTTCATAAAGCAACAAAAACAATTGCTTTAGGCCCACCTAAAAGTTAGTATTCAAATATAATTTTAAGAAAAAGTCCAAACATAATTAAAAAATGTCCCAAAATTTAAACTTCATTTAAGATAAATGCCCAAACCAGTATTTAATTTAAAACAAAAAATCTTATGACTAACTCTTGCTTTAGACTTCAAGATTCGTTGAGAAGGCCATGCCTAGGCTAGGCCAAAATGGAGCAGTAGTTTGTTGGTGAAATGGGCTTGGGCTGTGATATTGGGCCTACTTCTTCCTTTAGCGCCAAAATTCCAGCAACACCACACCAGCAAGCTCGCCTTGCTTGCTTGCTTTTCATCCAAATCGTCCGCTGCGAGCTAATATAATTGTTTTTGGACAAAAATCTTTTCTTTTATTTTATTTTCCTTTCAGTAATTATTTATTCTAAAATTGAAAAACTCCGGTCAATTATTAAATGAACCATTAGGTTTAATTTAGTAACCGGGAACTATGTAGTGTTATGAAGTCAACGTTATCGAAGATGAAGAGATAATTGATGATATTGTCGATGAAGCCGACATGGTTGCAAATTCTAATGATTGAGTGTTGGACTCTGCCACAACCAGACATTTGTGATTACACAAGAAGCTTTTCAACGATTTCGTGGAAGCTGCACTATGCAAAGTCGTGTACATGAAAAATGACTAAACTGTTGTAATTGTTGGCTTCGCAACGACTATGCCAAAGTTTACGTATTGAAATATCATTGGTCTAAAATGCTCTTTATGTACCTTCCCTTCGTCACAACAAGGTGTTAGTGTCTCTTCTCAATAATAGTATAATGAAGACTGTAATAGAAACTGACAAAATTATATTTACTTCTAAGAGCATCTTTAATGTGACTTTCTACAATAGTTAAAAAGCTATTATAGAGAGTGAAAATAGAAAAATAAACTCCAATGGTAATCTCTACATGACTCTCTACAATAGGGAGTTTTCCACATTTCATTTCTCTCCCCATACATGTAGGGAGCTCTCCACATTCTCTCGCCTACAATTTATTATTTTTTAGTCTACTTTATCTCGCTTCACTCTCTCTTATACATAACTTTTTGTAATTAAAGAGTGAAGTATTAATAATATATGTAGTCTAAATATAGAGAGTACGATTGAAGTTGAACATGAAAATATGGCTATCCACACTAATTCCAATGCAAATCACTTCATACATTAGTTTAAGTGTAGGGAGCAATATTAGAGATACTCTAGAAGAACATTTTTAGGGAAGGTTATTTGCATGGTGGACACTTTATTTTGAATGTTGATAATGTAATCAATAGCAAAATAATAAAGTTTCAAATTTTGCTTATATTGTCTAGTCATAAAATGTTTACATTTGTTGAGAAGTAAAGTCACACATGAAAAAATATAAAATAGAACGGGTGTACATAAGTAATTGGAATAAACCTAACTAATAAGCTTGAGTTTTAGTTGTGGAGCCCGGTCCGATATGTACAACCCAGTTTTACATGGTATTAGAGCTGGTCGCTTTGGGCCTGTGCTGGTGGGCCTCGCCTCCCTGTGGCTCCGCTCCCCTGTAAACCGGATGTTGTGGTCCACGTAAGGGGGAAAATAAACCCGCGTGTAAAAGACACGTCCTACCATGGCCCACGTGAGGGGGAGTGAGTTGATAAAAAGTCACGTGTAGAATACACGTGAGGGGGGTGTTGAGAAGTAAAGTCCCACATGGAAAGAATATAAAATAGAACGGGTGTACATAAATTGTTGGAACAAACCCAACTACTAAGTTTGAGCTTTTAGTTGTGGAACCCGACCCGATATGTATTGCCCAGTTTTACAACATTCAAGATTATGATATGTGAATGTTGCATTCATTACACGACTTAATCATTCTTGATTTTTTATTTCTTGAATATCTAAATATAAATTTTGTATCGAAGTAAAGTTTACTAAGATACTTTGTAAATAAATAATATTAAGACAAGCTAATTTTCTTGAGATAATTCACATCGATATAGTAGATAACATCAAGAATACAATAAGTAAAAAGGGTAAACTTTATTACATCACATTCATAGACAATTGTTCACGGTTTACAAGAGTATACTTGTTTCGAACCAGAGATGAGTCTGAGCTGATGTTCATCAAGTTTAAGTACGAGGTAAAAAAAAAACTTTATCGAAAAATCAAAAGGCTTAGGTCTAATTGTAGAAGAGAGTATGACACAAACTTTCTAGTTGACTTTTGCGAGAAAATCAAGATTATCCATGAGTTAAGTGTGTTAGGCCATCTTCAATGCTATATCCATATATCCAAAAATTATTACTCAAAGTATCTATCTCTATTTCTCTCCAACCCAATCTCCAAAATTATCTATATCTGTCACATCAAATACTACTTTTATTATGTAATAATTTTACTTATTATATTTATATAATTCTAATTCTAATAAATTATTTAAATATATACATTAATTTACTAAAAATAAATGTCATATAATAATCAAAATTTTATATAATAAAATATTAAAAATAACACATCGAATAAAACACAATTAATTCTACGAGTTAGTATACTCGTCCCAACGGGTAATTTTAGTCAATATTTCGATCTTCTTAGTGAATAAGACAAATAATCGTGTTCGTTTATTTATTATTGTAATTGAAAATCTATATTTGTTGTCCAATTTTTATTTAAAATTCTTATTTGTCGTCGATTCTAACGAAATGTATATTTTGCAAAATAAATTACAAATGAAGTTATAATGCAATAATTTTTATATATTCAATTTACAATCAAATTAAATAGATTAATTAATTTCTTTTAAAAAACAATACACATATATTACACTCATAAATAAAAATAAATTTAGATATTCATTTATTACACTCATAAATAAAAAATAATAATAGTCTTTCACTTAACACTCATTTATTCATTTTTGGAGATTGCTACAGTGTGTATTCAAATTTGAAGACTCGTTGTAGCAAATATGCATATTTGGATACCTGCGTTGGAGAAGATAGTCTCCAAATATGCATTACTTATTACATAATGATTAAGTCTTTATATCCATTTATCTCCATCACTTTCCAACTCAATCTCCAAAACTATCTATATTTGTCACGTCAAACAGTATTTTTTATTATTTTAATGATCAAATAATTTACATATTTTATTTTATTCAATTTGTATACTTATAATAATAATAAATTGTTTAAATATTACATATTTAAATAGATTATTATATAATATTATTTCAAATTGTAATTGTTTCTAGTTGATCGGTTTTTTCAATCGGTATTTTTGTTCCGATCGAAAAAGTCATGTGTTTATTTAAAATTCGTGGTTTTAAACTTAAAATTTGAAAAAACTTATTCTAAATTAAATGTTAAAATGAAATGAATGTATATTATTAATAACTTATTTATAAAAAAAATTAATAACTTATCATTATTGTGTATTAATTATCATTCCTTCAAAAAAAATTATTAGTTACCATTATTTTTTATCTCTTCCCACACACTATCTTCTCTCCTTAATTTAACAAAACAGGATTTTTTTTGTTTTTAAATGAAAAAAGAAACAAAAGGAAAAAAAAATCAAAATCCCTAATTTCTTGCTCTCTCACACTCCTCTTTCTCTTCCGTCTCTTCTTCTTTCTCTCACCGTTCTCTTTCTCATCGCCTCTAATTGACGCCAGACGCCCGATGTAGGCACTGGCCTTGCCAACTCCATCCTCCTCCTCGTGTCCCGCCTCTCCGCACGTCCCGCCTCTCTTTGTTCCGTCATCTCCTCGCGTCTGTCATCTCCTAGTGTCCAGCCTCTCCAATTGACGCCGCCAAGCTGCTCCCGTGAGTTCTCCGGTTAGTTCTCCACCGCTTTATGCCTCCTCATCCTCTGGAAAAGCCCGATCTGGCCCGATTAGTTCTCCGGTTAGTTTTTCCGAATCTGTAATTTTTGTGTTCTAATTTTTAAATTTGTTAAATTGTTTAGTTTTTTGGATAATTATTCTTATTCTGATTTGGGTATAGATTTTGATTTCAAGAAATTGAATAAACAAATGAGTTATAATGTTTAGAGACTACTACTGTGAGTCTCCAAATTTGGAGGCTTCTTATAGCAGTTTCCATATATTTTCATATGCATATGCATATATGGAGACTACTTTGAAGATGACCTTATACTTACATCAATGGAATATAACTTTATTTACATTGAAATACTGTTTGTTGAAAATACGTGCACGATTACGAACCTTGTTCAACATCTATTTGAATTTCTTTTAAGTTGTCGGAATCTAGTTTACGATTTTCAAAATCTCATGATTGTCAAAAACTTATTCACGTTGTTAGAACCTTATGCACAATTAATTGTTAATACGCTCCCCAAAATTATCTCACATGCTCATATTCGACCAAAATAACAACATTTCCCTTCTATCAATACAAAATGATCATAAAAAGGGAAAATTACAAAAAGTCTCTATATAATTATGTTTATTTTGCACAAACTCTCCCTTCGCTGTATTTTTTTTAAAACTTTCTCTCACTCATGTTCATTTTTGCAAAATCTCTCTCGTATTCATGTTTATTTTTGCATTGTCTATGCAAATCCGTAAAAATTAATGAAAGTGTCACTTAAGTTTTAATTCAAACATGTTTAGGCGTGGGCACTTTGGCAACATAATCGGAGACCTAATCCTAGCCGAACCCGAACTGGGACCGGAGAATCGAAAATCGCAGGTAACGGTTTCAGTTATGGTTCTTAAAATGAAGAACCGAGAAGTCTGGTCCGGTCCAATTTTCGACCGGTTTGGTCCGGTTCTAAACTCCATGCCCACTCCTAAGCGTGTTAACTCAAACGTCCAACACTTAAGTGACACTTCCGTTAATTTTCATGGATTTACATAAATTGTACAAATTTGAAATGAGTAAGAGTGAGCTTTTGCAAAAATATAGTGGAGAGAG
Organism: Geranium rotundifolium; assembly: GCA_963920655.1. Lineage (NCBI taxonomy): Eukaryota > Viridiplantae > Streptophyta > Magnoliopsida > Geraniales > Geraniaceae > Geranium > Geranium rotundifolium. The sequence continues at coordinate 29,216,073 of OY987317.1, read as the reverse complement.
TTTTTACAAACAAAAAAACAAATAATTATATGAAGATTTTTTGCTATTTTCTTTAAAATAAAGGTCGGCTAAAATTACACAACAACCATTAATAAAATATCCAATCTCATTCATTTATATGATCAAACAAACTTCAATGAGTTACTAACTTTTATCATTCATACGAATCACACGATTGTGTGGTGAGTTAGTAACAGGACTTGGAAGACCAGTGACTGAGGGGTGTTTATGACATTACGAGTTCATGGGCCCACGTGGAGGCCAAAATTATATGAGGCAACAATGGTGACATTAGCATGTCGACACCCATAAAACAAAAAAAATAAAAATAAAATTACAAATTCCTTCATAATAAAGACATGACGACAAAACGACGGGCCAGCCTCAATAAAACGCAAATGATGTTTCCACCACCACCACCAATCACCATCTCTGTCCCCACCTCGAACTAAATCCAACGGTCAATAATCTCCCAACTTCACACCAAAGAACGGTTTCTGACCTCTATCTTTAAATTTACAACAAAATAAAAATTCTTTTTAGTCAGCCATAAATTAAAAATATCCATTCTGAAAACACATCGTTCCAAGATTATCCTAACTCTAGCTCGCTTAGACGTTATAGTAAAAGACGTACCTTCCTGTCCTGAATCGTCAAAAGTCATTATCTAATAAAGTTTAATTGAATGTGACCTTAATATCCCAAATAATCAAAATGGACACCCAGTTTGTTAATGTTTGTTGAAGACAAATGTTTTAAATAAACATGTATTTTATCCTAAATAAATTTTCAAATTTTGTTATGGATAAGTTTAGCTTTGATGTTGGTAGTTTTGGGGAAAATACACAAATTGAAAAGTTAATGTGATGAGATCTCCAAAACGAAGCTGGGAAGAAGGGAACATGTAAAGAGTCATTGGACAGATATTAAAGAAGCGAAGCCAATCATATGCGTGGATCTGAAATATCGTACCAGAAATAATGTGTGACTTGTGATTTACTTTTGTTCTTGTACTATTAAAAAAATGCCCCTCCAACACTTGAATAAGGTGATAAACACAAATCAATTCCAATGGCTATCCAGTTTGAATAATAATAATGATGTGTCCTATAATATCCCATATTCACTAGATCCAATGCATAGCCTCCTATTATCAATCTGTTAATTAATCACAAAGCAACCATATTTATTGCACCATTGGCAAGATCAGAGCATCTTCCACTCTTTACATCTCACACCTATAGGGTCTATAAAATAAAAACAGCCTTGACTTTATAATTAATGATTAAAATTAAAGAAACCAAATTATGCTCCAAAACCGAATAATAAGTCCTGGTTTGGTTTGGTTTCCTACCAAATTAGCATTGGGATTTAAGTGGATTTTGATTTTCTGGGTTCGTGACAAATGGGTCATAATGTTGCTTGACATCAAGTGTCTGTTGCTCAGTGCCACAATTTATTTTCATTTTAATTGGGTGGAGGAGTGAGTACGTACAACTGCAAATAATATCCCATCCCTTTCCAAGAAAAGGAGGTAGGGGCAGTTTTGACTTGTTCTATTTATTTATTTTAATTTAATAGAGGAATATTTATTTATGCATTTTTGTTCATCAAGCGTCGCTATCACCGATTTGTAGCCTCTGCTTTCCAATACACCAATCATTGTACAAATGCCCAAATTCGATATTAAATTACCCAAATACCCTTCTCCAGCACTCAACAAACCCATCTGCCATTTTAAATTTCCAAATGTCAAAAGGGAATGAAATGAAACGAAATTGAAATTGAAATTTAGTTTCGTCCGCGATTGAACCAAAAAAAATTACATTGCTTCGTCTGTTGGTAGGAAAATCGGAAACAACGGGAAAAATAGAAGGAAGAAACATAAAGAAGCCTATATCAATGGAGGAAGTAAAAATTTCCAATGAATTCTCTGTGACGTGATGAATATTTTGTGTTTGGTCCCTGAGATTGGTGGTATTGTCAGTCCTGGAAGCCGGTTTTGGCCCAAATTGCATTCCTGACCCTGCTGAGGTCTCTCCCCTTGAGGGTCCTCCCAACCCCTTCGTGGACCGAGAAGGAGGCGATCCTCGTCCTCGCCATCTGTCTCGCCAGAAGCTCGTGCGGTGGGACCCTCACTCCCTCTCCCTCCATCTCGTCCTCGTCATCGTCCTCGTCGCTGTCTCTCCGGCTGTTCTCTCTGTACTCCTCCCGCAGGATCTTCGACCAGTCCGGCACGTTCACCGGCAGGGACGACGCGTGCCCCACCACGCCCCGCTCCGCCGGATCGGACCGCTTCTTGCTCGACCGCGAGCTCGGCACCGACGATTTCCGGAACTCGGGCGAGCCGGAGCTGAAGAGATCGGACTCGTCGAGTTCGAATCCGGATTCGGAAGCGAACTGAGGGGCTCGGTCGCTCGACAGGAACCGGTAGCTCGCCCTGCCGTAGTAGCTCTTACTCGCCGCCATTGATGAGCTTTTCTGTTGCAGAGCAAGCTTTAATTTCTGGTCGATGATGAAATGGAAATGGAAATGTGTTAACGCTTTTTGTTTCCTTTGTTTTGGTTCCGAGTCCTAATGAGGGCTTTGATCCGCTTTTATAAAGGTTGGCTCGGTTAATGGATAAGGTTTACTCCGCTAAACCGAAATTACTATCCTGTCCTCAGATTTCGTTGGATGTGCCACGTCAGCCATTTCGAGTGCGAGGATATTTACGGTATATTCCGTAATTGTTGTTTTGGCGAAACGTGATCTAATTTAACTGACAAAACGTGATTTTTTTAATTTGTTAACAAATAAATATAATATTCGGGAGCGAAACTGTACGATTTATGGAGGGTACAGTCAAAACGGTGTAACTGACGGACACGTAGCGGTCTCGGTAGCGTGGATGAGGGACGCGTGTCCGCTACACGATAAAACTGTTACGAGGGCAATACGGTAAAAGTAAAAAGGGCCAATTACGAGAAGAGAAGCATTTAGTTTTTGTCGCGGGGCGAGAGAGGGGAGCACCTGACCGGGTTTATGGAAAAGAGGACAAAAGTGTTCTTGTTTCGGCGTTCGAGGATCACGACACGTGTACGAGCGCCTGGTAATTGGGACACGTGGGCGAGTGTCGTGTCGCGTGATGCTGGCACGTGATGTATAGATCCAGCGTGTTAAACTGCCAGCTGGCTCTGGACCTGCTCCTCCTGTCCTCTCAGTCGCAACACTCACTCCATATCATAAATATCTAATTATCGCGAGAAATTGGACACAAGCTTTGAGCTTTGCGTGGATCAGTTATGGTTGAGCCGTTGAACAGAACATCATACTTCAATTGTGAAACTCAAACACCAATTCTCTTTCCTTTCTCTCTCTCGCTTGTGTACTTTTTTTTATTTATTTAAAATGATTAATTTCTATTTAACTAAATTAAATAGATTTTATTTATACGGTTGCTATAATTTGTGGAAGATATTGCTTTTATAAAGGTAGACACATTCGCATATGCGGAAGAGTAGAAGGGGAATATTATTTACAACATAAAAGCGGTCCACATCCAAAGTAGCTTAATCGAATAAATGGGATGATTATTATGAATTCTTTTAAGGTTATTGCTGTCTACCATCCATAACCATGTAATCAATGGCTACCAAATAAATATGTATACTGTTGTTACACTTTCGTATTTTACACCTTCTTCCAAAAAACATTCGAGCATACTGTTTTAGCAAAGAAATAAAGAATAATTAATTTCCCCTGCGAAAGTAGAGTACAAAGTTTATGAATTTTTTTATCACATGAGTTTAACTTCTTACTTTCGTGCTTTATCCGTGTGGGACTCATTTTTCATCACACTCATACATAGAGAGGGTAAGGCGAGTCAAATCGCTGACCCGGAATATTGAACCCAACCCAAAAAGAGCGGGTTCTAGCAAGTTGAACGGTAGCAGATTGAGGGTTGGCCCGCCCGAGACTTCCACAGTGACTAAGGGCAACACACCCACCCCGTGCTACTATAACCATAGAGTCCCGTACACAAGTTAGGTACGATGCCCTTAACTCGATTTCTTAGTTTTATATAAGTGTATAGTGTTTGATTGTTTTGTGGAGAAACTTTGAGGGAGAAATTTGTGAGCATATATTATTGATTGATCAAATATTGCAGGGGAGGGTGTGGAAAAAAAGATCAATTCTAGTTATATTGATTGAAAGACACGACAATTAGAAAAGTGGAAGAAGTCCGCTCGAGCTTATACAATGAGATGATCTTCAATATTAAGGAAAAAAGACTCAAGGTAGTCTTACCTTAGTAATTGATGGTCACCGAGAAACATGTGCGCACCGCGACGCGCCTCAAGGCTTTGCGCACCAAAACACGATCAACGTCATCAAGTAAATTTATAGTTTTCTGGCTTTTTAGTTCTGGTTCATCTCCACATAGACAAAAATGAGGTTTTTCATTCGGTTAATTCACGTTCTCTTTTAGATTTAACGATGCAAGAAAATAAACACAAATTTTGGGGGTTTTAGTTAACAAACTGATTAAGATAAACAACAACTAAATGAAAGAATGAATTGAAAATGGGGGAAGAGATAAAAAGGTAGAAACCACTAGTGTCAGCTTTAGACTTAATTCTGCAATATTGAATTATATACATACAAATTGTGCTATTCTGTTGCCCTAAGTTTTAAAACATTAAGTTCTCTTTTCGCCATTGAGAATAACTCATAGGAATATTCAAGAGTAATCTAAAATTAACCCACAAAAGTATTAGCTTAACTCATAGGAATATTCATCAATATACAAAAAATTGAGTCATTACACTAACGCCAATTGCCCACAACCATGATCCTATTACAAGAAAACAACATGGATTTACAAGATTCAAGATGTGAGAAGGTTTCAACAAATCCAATATCTTAATAAGACGTTGGGAGCTCATAAACATCTCAATCTTGCTCCTCCTTGAAGGTTCAAGTCCTTCTTGATGTCATCTCTTGGTGTGGTAATAAAATCTACCATTTTTTCCTTCTCTTGAAGCTTTTTGGTGACCTTTATTGGGGGAGACTGAGAGGAAAAGGGGCTGTAAAAAGATGGATGTGATAGAAAGTGAATCCCCAATCCCTAAGTCATTTGGTGCTTTTATAGCTGCGGCTTTTGGTTGTGTCACGATCGTGATTCCCACCGTAACACGGAGTATGTCATGACGGCGTGACATGATCGTGTCTCTAATTCTATGTTGCTGCTGCCACGGTCAACGCATGTCACGATCGTTCTCCTTATCACGCCGGTGTCACGATCGTGACACTTTGTATGCGACAATCATTTCATATTCGTAGTGAGATTATGCTCATTTGGCATAATTGTTGTCACAATCATGACTTCCATCATCACAACACTTTAAATTAAAATCCCCCGTTGAATTCTTCTACAAGCAACGAGCTCCCGAACTAAAAAAATCACGACTTTGCCTTTAAAAACTGGTGATAAAATAAAAAAGACTGAAAGGCATAAATATGAACAAAATTGTAGTCGATACGAGGGAAAGAAGTGCGATAAATGCGGGGTTTAACCGGACCAAACGGGTCATATTGGCCCAACATCAAGAGGCGATTAGGTTGTTGTTTTGGTAAATATGAAGTCAATGGAAGAAGATGAACAATAAATTTAGCCGCTTGTGCATATCTTCTTTTTCTCATGGTTTCAATGCTCCAATCGTCTCTCCTTCGTGCTAAGATTGTTTCGTCATTTTCACTTTATTTTTTAGTATATTTGTGTGTAGAGAGAAGTTTTACAAATGAATTTTTTTCTTATATTTATGGTTTGAACTGGAGAGAATAGAGGGACGAGTGACATGTTTTTAAAATTAGAAAGACAATCAAGGGCATTTTCGTCTTTTCAATCTAAATAAAAGATCTCATATCTATTTAAAGGGTAATTTACTCTTTTTGACGATTTTTTAAAAATATCAAAGTCAAAATCTAACGAAATAAAATAGAATCAGTAAGTAACAGTAAAAATTTTACAATTCTTAAATATTCCTCAAGTGAAAAATATTTAGATGTACTTATGCACAAATCATCTCATTCTAGTAGTAGTTAGGTAATGTTTTCCCTTGTTGCTATAAAGTTGGGGATAAATTATGGTGCAAAGTTTGATCATACATAAAGTCAAGAGAAAATGACAATTTATTACATCTAACTATGCCCTTTTCACACTATGATACCTAACTCTTTTTTTCTTCTCTTTTTTAGTATCCTAAATATCACTTTGAGACAACCTAACTCTAAAATATCTAAACTACTCATGGTTGAAAAATACCCAAGAATGAAAGAAAAAAAATGATCCATGATCGGAGGTCAGTCGTTGAGTTGTCGGAGTTGCAGACCACAAGGAGGGGGTTATAAAAAACGAGATGAAGGGGAGAGTGGTTCCAGGACCAGGGGAAACCATCAGCTCTCGATTTCTCGTCGCATGTGATTGTGACCAGCGTCGAAGTTTTCAACATACACCAGAAACAACCTGCAACACCTCCTTGTCCTCTCTGAACGCCGCAAATCCCATTTTTTTCCCGACCAGTCATCTTTCTCGTTCCCCTGCAAAAAAAAAACCGAGAAAAACCCCAATTAAATTTTAAAAATGATTTTTTAAAATTGAAATTAACAATAAAATTACTAAATTTTGCTCCGGGTTTGATCCTTGTTTGTTGATTTCGCATCTTCAGAGTCGTGTCAAGCTGATCCAATCCTTTTTCTCGTTGAAATCGTTCTTCTCCATTGAAAAATCTGTTGTTAAAGCCCGTGCTTGCGAATCCGTACACTAAATCATTCCTCCTTCAACCTCTCTATAGCTACAATAAGCCAAGAAATTGATAAAAATCAATTTTCACAAACCCAAAAAATTAAAAAAAAAATCAATTTGTTCACAAACCCTTTTACAAAAATCAAACCACAAAACACTCCCCGTCCCGCCTATGATAACCCCTTCCCCGTAGTAGTCGTAACTCATGACCGGCCTCTGACCACAAGGCATATTTTTTTTCATTTTTGAGTTTCTTTTCAACTGGAGGTTGTTTAAGTACTTTACAGTTACATTGTCAAACTGGTATCAGGATACTAAACCTCTTTTAACAATATCGAAGTATATAAAATACACGGTTAATTGTAATAAATTGTTATTTTCACTCCCATTTAACATTTGATTTTCCATAATTAGTTTATGGGCAGTTATTGGGTTTCATTATCATGTCAAAGGGTGATCGGTTAGTAGTGGGCCATTAAGTTGCATAATGCTAATGCAATTGTGAGACCACTGGCTATTAGCTATAGAAAGTGACTGGTGAGAGAGCAAATTGGATTAGGACATGACATGACTGCCTTGCCTTTACAAAAGTGGTTCACTACCTAAACAAATTTTGAGTTCCATTGTAGAAACATATTTAGATGCCTTCTCAATTTTAGTTTCAGATGGGTACTTTTCTCATTCAAACTCCAGAGAGAAACTATTCGCGAGTTTGCCACTTGAAGATCTTTAGTGCCCAAATTACCCTTTCCCCTAATCCACATAAGCTTACTCAGTCCACTTTAAGAACACCATAATTAAGGTTTTAAGTATAAAATAAAATAGTGAAGAGGTGATGGAAGACGCACTAATTGCATTTCCCTTTCAAGGAAAAAGTGAGATGCGTTAAGTTATGTATGTGGGTCATCTTGGCATTTGATAAATTAAGCTAATTTCCCTAAGAAAGTGACTTGGATGGTGATTTTACATATGGACGACTCTCGAAAAAGTAGTAACATTGACATAAATATTATGGTTACTGTGATAGACACGTTTGAGAAATATTAACAAATACGTGTAGATATATAGCACCATATAAATAGACGAAATATGTGAATTAAATAAATCAATTAAAAATACAATATGAATAGTAATTTTGCTTCTTTTTTATCAGCAAATTGTATCAAGATTTGAGCTCGACTATGCTGTGATAAAGTAAAACAACACTAAACTTGTAATTATTAAGAGTTCTTAAAATTATTTTATCAATAATATGCTCAAGACACATCTTTATGTTATCCTCAACAGGGGTCGGCCTCCTTGGAAGCCTCTATGTCAGTTTTTGAGCGATCACATCACCACACTCTGCACACTTTTTTGAAAGCCACAAGAGAAGGCTTCATGTTTATATTATTTAATTCAACAATACTATTTATATATAATTAAATATTTCAACATTTTGTGAATCAAATATGAGAACATGAGAGGCATGTATAGATACAATAAGTATTTTCTACTTATATTAATAGATATATCATATATTTATCAAATATAAATAATGATACCGTATATTACTGGTATTATATATTTATACCTTCAAATTATATATATATATATATATATATATATGATTTTAAAAAATGTGGTATCATATAGTTGACTTTAAAAATGTGGTATCATATGATTTTAAAAAATGTGGTAAAAAATGTGATTTTAAAAAATGAGTAAAAATAATGTCAGGGACTATTTGACTGATTGAATCCTCATATAATATTCCCAGCATATGCTTCCTTGGAACATCAATGATGGTATTATGGGCTAAACTGAAGGTTAGTTGTTTAATTGGATTGAATTGACAAAATGTGGGCCATTAGGCCCAAAACACTGAAAACGTCTCTCCCTCCCAACCAAGCCCACCCGTGCGCTCTGTGGATGACATGTTTACCCTTTTAAGAAGACGCGTGTGCGAATTACGGGGATAGATAATTGAGGGGTAAATTCGACATTTCTTTTTCATCTTCCTCTCCGCGAAACCTCCATTTTCGCTCCTCTAATAACTCCAAAACCCTACTGTCACAGCAATAAAAATAAAAATGAAGCTCACTGTCCAGAATGTTCAGGCGAAAGTGAAGGTCATTGAGAACATCAACATCAGCGGAGAGGTTGAGAATATTGAGCTTCCCCTATACTGATACACAGTTCGCTCGACGCAATGTCAGCGAGGAGGAGGTACATTTTTATCATATCCTGCCATTTATAATTTTCACCATGTTTTGATACAATTAGCGTTGCTACAGTAGATTATACACATTGCATTTTCCAGATTATTATTTTAAATGTTTGTTTCTGGATTATTTATTGCTTAACTGAGCTGAGCCTATTAGGCCTTCTGGATTGATTAGTACAAAATTAGTGTTGTGATCATCATTTCATAGCTTCGTGTAGTATTAAGCTAGTCGTAGAATTTCTATTTCTAAACCTGTTTGGGCTGTCTTACAATTATGTTAGTTTCTTCCTTAAAATTGATTTCAGAATTCTTTTCTTTTTCTTCTTTCTGACCAGTCCGATATTAGGCAACAAATGAGAACATTTTACTTCAACTGTTGTTTCTTGCATCCTTACACAGACTTCATGATTCTAATTTATGTGTGTCAAATCCGTTGCCAGCATTCTATGACGAAACAACTTCAGTCATACCCAGTCCCGTAATGTCCATTTGATGACTATGTCTAAATTTCTGCACATTCATCGTTAGTGCAGTTTGATATAATTCTTGTCCCAGACTCAATCATGTTACACTGTTTCTTTGTTTAGAGCACGGTCTCATCTCTTGTGATCTGACTGGGCTCTTTATTTCTATTTTTGCGTTTCTCCCTATATTCTAGTTGTTGAATTGAACTTGTCCGTGCCTTGACTGCTGTTTGTTCCTTTTCTTGATCTGGTCATGAATCTTGTCCATCATATATTCACCTCTAAATATAAGGACGTAGTAGTACACTCCTTTATCTTGGTATGTTACTATGTACATTTTTGTCAAATTCATTTGCTGGTTTTAATATTCATTAGACTTGTTTTCTTTACATTTATGATATATCTATTTTGTTAGCGTCTTTTAAGACATTTTTTGGCTGGCATCACTTGGGTTATTGCTATTGAACCTTTTTTTGGTACTTCATGCTTCCACATAATGCATCTCCATAGTCAGCTCCATCTAGTCTTGTGGCACGAATTAACATTCTGAACGAGGATCCTTAGGTTAGTGGCGCAGGTTCTGGCCTGTAACAAGATTTTGGTTAGGTTTGTGCATCTCTAACAACCGTTGACTTAAATTGTTGTGGTTTAGATTACTTGGTTTAAATCTCGTGTACGTACTAGCATGACTCTAGATATTGAAAACTAGTGATGTAAAAAAATTGTTTAACTTGTCCTTGGAAAGATATTTTCCACAAAACCAATGATTGTTGGGAGCTGGCTGTTTCCTTCCTCTCATATTAATAGTAGTTTGGTCACCTGCCATCTGTATTTGGACTTGTGCTTGCTATTCTGAGTATTTTTCTTGCATTCGTCGTGGTCCATGATATTGTCCACGCGTATACGCATATGACCGTCAACTAGGCTTGGAAGCTCCATGATTGTCTCTTCATTGTTTGTTTGTTGAGGATCTTTTGGCTATTTAAGCTCTTCATGCATCATCCATGAACTCAAACCCACATCTCATTATCATATATCATCTTAGTAGAAACTCGACCTTAGACTCCAACCCTTTTTCTATTTTCTTCTCTCTTTCTCATTCAAAAGCTTAGGAGAAAGAGGGACTTGTGTTTCTGCCATTTGTTATATTATCAATATCTCATCAACTCTATGTATCAGCTTGTGGCAATGGTGAAGGCCTTCCGACACGGAATCAAGCCTGGATTTGAGGTTGCACCGTCGTTTTTTAGATTCCTGTACCGGCCTTCTTGTGTTCCCAAGTTGGAGACGATTATAGAAGAGCATGATTGTGAAGATGATGATTAGCGAATGGCATTTTTATTTATATTAATTTGCCAATATTAGGTTTCTGTGTGAGGATGGCAAAAGTAGCCTCCCACTTTTACCTTCCCTTGATGACTGTTTGTTTCTCAATGTCATTTGTGGTAAAATGTAACCACTCATCTTTTTTCATTCTAGTATTACACATTTTTCCTAGCTTCTGTTCGATCTATTCGCCATGTAGAATTGAACTTGATTTTGTTCTAGTTTGATCTATTATGTAAGTTGTTTTTATTTCAATTCTAAATTTTATTTTGTTTTAATTGAGTTATTATCTACTGATAGTGAATGGACTGTTCTAATCTCAAGAAAAACCGGTCTCTTGCTAAATATTTTTTTTCTTTCAAAATTACATCATTCTCTATCAAATTATAAAACTCTCTTCATAATTTTCAACAAGATTGGGACCTACGATTATTTCACTACGAGTGTGAGGCTGAAATTGTTGGCGTGCCACTTGAGGACGGCCCCTTGTTAATTAATCAATTTAAAATGATTAACTTGTATGTGTTATTAGTTCAAGGGATAATGACACTTTGTTACACCCAACTATAGCGAAATGACACTTTCATATCCTAATTATTTTTCTCTCTTTTTTAGTACCATGACAAATTTTTTGTGACAATTTAGCTCTAAAATGTCTAAAATACCTAAACTACCCTTAGTATAAAAAAAATTATAAATTGAATTGGTTCAATTTTCTTGATCTGGTTCAATTTGGTTTATATGTAAGATGCAACTATAATTATTCCCCTAAATCTAAAATCAACTTTGAACCATTTCAAATCTGGTTTGATAAATCAAATTAGACCAATCCTATTCTGACTAAGGGTATTTTAGTCATTTTTGCATAAATTGTCACAAAATAATTGTTAGGGTACTAAAAAAGAAAAAAAAAACTAAAGTATGAAAGTGTCATTTCACTATAGTCAGGTATAACAAAGTGTCATTATTCTTTATTATAATTCTCAGGCCTATTTAAAATAGACATGGTCATGAACCATTAGTAAATGTGTTTGAAACCACCTATGTTTTTCAATTTTCATGTCATCGATTTATTTTGTTGAGTAATCAAACACTGACCAATCAATACTAGAAGAATGGAGGTTGGAGCGTGCTTTTGCTTCTAGGAGAAGGCATAACCGGTTCTTGGAGGCTTCCCTTTTATAATTTGGAGATTTCAACAATGTTCGATTCTTTTAGACCCGATCTAGTTCAGGTTCAGATGTGTACCCATTGTGATCAGTTCCGGTTTGAAAACGCTTGGCTTCGTGAGCCTTCTATTATTCTTCGGTCGACTTGGGAGGGGATGGTGGGTCTGCCAATTTTGGATCAGTTGCATACTCTTCTATTCTTAACGGATACTACCAGTCATGATCATCCTCCAAACACAATTTGCAGTTGAAAAATGCTTGATATGGGCTCAAACCAACCCTAGGCGCTTAGTTTTCGAAATTTAGTAGGATAATGATTAAAAAGATTAGTCATGTTTACATCATGTCTTCTCTTACATGTGGATGAAACGATCATTAATTCAAATACCAAATATGTAGCTGATCTCATCTCTCGAGCAAGTCTGCAAACTGTAGAATTGTGTCCAAACTAATTGAGTTCATTGATAAGCTTACCCTCTCCGATGACAACCTTCTTCAAAATACTACTCTCTTAGTCTGAGAGTAGTATCTTGATATACCGTTGAGGATATCTCATATCCTAGATTATGGGAACATGTTTCACGTTAATGTAGGTCGAGTTTTAGCGTTTCAAAATTACAACTCGGATTAATCAAGTTATAAGGTAAAAACGCAATTCAACTTTGTCATTTTTAGACACTCTTGTCCAACAAGTATTTTCGTTCGCAAACTCAATCTAGATTTCATGCCACAATTTATACTATATTGCGGTTTAAATATTATACAACCACCGTTACTATTCAATTGAATATACTATAATATTCTCTAGGATTATCAACCCTGATAAAAAATACCCATAAAGTCGATTGAAGAGCTTTTTAGAATTGGAATGATATTCCTGAGATGATATATAATTAATACATTTCTATGAGCGCCGTATAAAAAGTTGAAGTAGCAATATTACAAATATAATTTTCCTCTTAAAAATGAAATTGTAGTTTGGCAGGAGATGCATTTCTATGTCTAAATCTAATGTGTACAGTTATCTAAGTTTGGCATTGAGTTCGGCAAAATGTGGAGTTTCCGTCTTGGTTTTAATATTGTTAATTGGCATCTTTTGCTTCAAAACAATTCGTTAAAAACATGTATAAATATCAAATCACTATTCATTAGTTTCAAATTATTATTAGTCTCTCTAGAAAAACCCTTTATCTTTCATCTTCAAAAATAATATATAGTGTTGAGTTATGACAAAACACGAATCGGAGATACCACTCTTTGACATGCATGAATTGACCCAATGGACATTTTATAGAGCTCTGGTGGCGGAGTTTATAGCGACATTTATGTTTCTCTACATCACCGTCCTCACCCTGATAGGGTACAACAGCCAGGTCGCCGGAGGCAATGCCTGCGGCGGAGTCGGCGTTCTCGGCATCGCCTGGGTCTTCGGCGGCACCAGCTTCATTCTTGTCTTCTGCACTTCCCCTATCTCCGGTCTCCATCCATCCATCAATCACTTTCTCTACTACTATGACTAATTTTGATGTGAAATGACTATAATGCCCTTGCAGGAGGGCACATCAACCCGGCCGTGACCCTGGGGCAGTTGCTGGCCCGCAAGGTGTCGCTGGTGAGGGCGGTGATGTACATGATGGCCCAGTGCGCGGGCGCGATATGCGGGTGCGCCCTGGTGAGGGTGTATCAGGAATCGTACCACACAAGGTTCGGCGGCGGAGCCAACAAGCTCGTCCATGGCTACAACAAGGGCACCGGCTTGGGTGCTGAGATTATTGGTACTTTCTTTCTAGTTCACACCGTCTTTTCTGCCACCCACCCCACAAGAAATCCCGTAAGCACCATGCATACATTTCATTTATTTCATCAAATCATTTTTCACCTGAGGCAGTGCTATGAATATTGGTTATATATAATAATTTCTCATCTCTTCATGACGATACTGTGATAATCGGTTAATCGGACAATTTCAATTTAAATACGGCTTAATTTAGTCTAATCCAATTCAGATAAATTAATTTTGGTCTAATTCATTTGCCTAATTAATTCTAATTTTAGGTTTAGGTTATAAACAAGTTTGAAATTAAAATAGTTAAATACCTTTAATAACTAATAAATATGAGTATATTCATATTTGATTATAAAATACGTTTTGCCGTGAACTTCTCGAGCTTACTAGTTGATCGATATATTTTCGATATTCGAATTTCACAACCTTGATTTGAGGAGATAATTAAGTAATCAAATAATTTGAAACGAAGGTATTGGGTCCAGTTTGCATTGGATTCGCCGTGTTTATGGTACACCTTGCTACCATTCCGATTACGGGGACCGGAATCAACCCAGCCAGAAGTTTTGGAGCTGCTGTCATCTACAACAAAGACGAGGCTTGGAATGATCATGTAATTACTACTCATGTAATTACTACTCTACATTTTATAGTTTTGGTTTTTTACTTGTAATAATGGTTAAGGTACCATTTTTTTGGTGTGTGTGCAGTGGATATTCTGGATTGGGCCTTTCATTGGTGCTTCAATTGCAGCGCTGTATCATCACTTCATGGTGAATAAGGGTCTTCGTGGATCTTCAACGGTGGATGTGTAATTAATTAACATTTTTATTGGAATATCATGAATCAGTGTATCCGTATATTAAATATGTAATTGATTACTATTTCCTACTCCAACAAACTACGGCTAGTACAAGAATTTAGTATGTATACTTAACTTATGATATTGTTGTTATTGGGCTCCACCAATCTGATACAAATTATGATGATACTATATAACCATTATATTTCAATTTCAAGGAATGAAATGTGTTCTTGATACTATTATTATTTTAGCTTAGTTAAATAAATGTATTGTTATTCTTATGATATCGTGAATTTAAAGAATGATTCTCATAATTAATTTTGATTGCACCAATTCACATATCAACCTGTTTTTATGATAATTTTGATAAGTTATATTTGAATTTGTGTTATAATTGTGTTTGCCTCGTAGAAACATTTGGAGTTATATGGACTCCTTAACTTTAATTTCATTATTATTTTTTGGTGAAGTCCCACATTTTTACCGTGGAGACGCAACAACTACACGCCGGAAAGAGCAGCTTGTTACAACCCCTTGCAAGAGCTCTAATCGACGCCGAATATCAGACCTGTAACGTCTCCAATCGTCAAGCTGTGCCTAAAGTGTAAACAACTCTCCCATGACTTCAATTTTTCTCCAAAAAGGTATAGATGGGCTAGAACACTCCATCGCCTTGCCGTCGAACAAGGTAAATAGGCGCTCCACTTCTCGGTTTGCTAGGTCTAGCTCCACCTTCATCCTGACCAGCAACAATCCAAGTAATCAATTAGTGAGAAAAAAAATTTGTGCTCAGATTCGAGGGCTTTAATACCAGTGTTAAAGCCCCAATTGTAATTGAAGGGAAAATTAGAAGAGAAAGAAGAAGAAGAGTATAGAAGGAGAGAGTATTTTATGAACTCGAAAATACTCAAAATTACTCTCACTTTCCCATCTACAATTACATATACACGCTGAAGAAAAGAAATAAAAGGGCTATTGGCCAACAAACTATAAGACCCAACGATATGGCCCAAAACAAAAATTCAAAAACATAAGAAACACAATTTAAATCCCAAGATATAATTGGCTCGTATCACAACTCCTATAAAGGGTCGTTTGTCACAACATGAACCATCAAGCCCCATTGGTTCAGGTAGGAATGTCGTCTAACAAGCCATTCATGGGAAAAGAGCGAGAAAGAGAACGAGGTGGCCCCGAAATTTGGGAGGTGATATATTGATATTTATTGGATGAATTACGATTGCATTGTATTGAGATGACTATAATGATTTTACATAAGGCACATTTATAAACGGAACATACCAAAGTTTACATGAGACACGACGACTAGGGTTAATAATAAATATAATATTAAGGTTAACGTAATGGGCCTAGGCCCATATATTAACAATCTTGTATGTAGAGTATAATTTACAAAGGTACTTTTCTATATGAGAATACAATAAGAGAGCCATTCTATTTATAGAATTTACATAAGGGTATAAGGGTAATAGACTACTAGGTCTGTTCTTGATGGGCAAGTGAAAGGCGAAAAAAGGATCTCGCCCTTTAATCGTTACAAGCAAATGTGTTTCCGGCTTTGCCGGGTCGAACTCTCGAGGATCGACTTGTGGGTATTTGAATATTAGGCGGATAGTTCGGTGTGTTGTAAAATAATTTAAACTACTCAATTGTTGGGTGGTAAATTGTTTAATTAAGGTCACAAATTGTAATGTAAAAACTTCCTAACTCACACATTCCAATCCAAAGACTTCCTAACACGCAACACTTGCAAGTTTTTCCGATTAATCTAGATACCACGGGTGCTAGACCAAGAACAATGAGATACATCAAGTAAAATAACATGCTAGCACATTTGTGAACGATCTAAGTCATATATGCTTAACCTCTCGGATAAGCTTTTTCTAATGCCAACGACCCTCTCGGGATGTTAAATTGACGTTAGTAAAACATTAAGCACGACTATTTTCGAATCGAAGCGAGAAGCTAGGCTTCTTAACTTTGAGTCTACTTATGGCCCTTTAAGATTTTCCTCTCGGACAAATCTGTAGCTAACAATCATGCTTCCTAATGTCACACATTCTCACATGCAAGCTATAAGAAACACTCAAGTATGCAAAATTTCACTTATATTCTCACAAGCTCTCACTCATAACAATATAACTCAAACCAAGCATTCAACCAAGTAGCTCATTCACAAATACATAAACATGACTCTTTTACTCAATGTTAACAATCTCGATTTTCATACAATGTCTAGCACCCATGGTTGCAAGTGTTTAGCCTACAACCATGGTGCTATGAAAGACAAACAAGGCAACATAAACAAAAGTAGCTAGAGAAAAGAAGAAAAACAAACTATGGCCCATGATGGGCTTGAGGTCTTCTAGGTGTGATCTTGTGCTTCTCTTGTTGAATCTCCTTGCTCCAATGTTAGTGTTGTGGAAGTAGAAGTTTTGGGTTTCTCAATGGAATAGTGTTTTTGTAAGAAGGTGGTGGCAAGCTATGGAGAGAGGCTGAAAAGTCTTGGTCTTGTCTTCTCCAAAAAGTGGGTCTAGCTAGGTCAACCTAGCTCTTGACTATTTATAAGACTGCCAAAATTGCCTTTGTCACGATCGTCCCACTTAGTGTCACGATCGTGACATCGTTTGAATATTTCTGGTCCGTTGCGCTCGATGTCACGATCGTTGCTGTTCTTCATGTGGCTTTGTCGCGATCGTTACTAAAGTGGTCACGATCGTTACTGCTTCTCGTGGCCTTGTCACGATCGCTCCTAAAGGTGTCACGATCGTGACTTAGCTTCTTGTCCTCTTCTTGTCACGAAGCTGTCACGATCGTGGCAGGTCCGTGACAGCCCGGTGTCGCCTTTGTCACGATGATTTGCCACGATCGTTGTGGCAATCGTGATATAGCTCCTGTCGAGCCCCATTTGTCGTCGTCACGATCGTGACGCTGGTTGTCACGATCGTGACATCTTCCTTTTTTCAGTCCTTGGTTCCTTGAGCCGCAAGCCACCTTCCTTTTTTCTTCGGTTCTGCTCCTAACACCTTCCAAAGTCGACCCTGCACACAATTCGATTCCACGGTAGATCTCCGCACTAAATGGCCCTAAAGCGATCGAAACGAGGGAAAAACGTGCTAAGATGGGGGGCATTTGGGCTTGGAAAGGAGCATAAATGCCCCACATCAAACCACCCCACACTTAGCACTTTTCGTCCCCGAAAAGGAAAACAAAGAAAAAGCACGATTTTGCCGAGTTAGGTACCCCGTGACCAACTCACGTGGGGGGAGCTCGGCTTCTCCCGAGGGTTTCAAGTCCAATACCCTCAACTCAAATCACTAAAGAAACACAATTAACAAACTCGTTGACGACTTGCTCGATTCTCATGGTCACTCGAGCACTTACAATGGCAAATAGTCTCAGAACAACCAACATGGGAACACAATTCTACATGACAAGGCATATAAGCTAGTGAAGGCATATGACATGCAAGACATGGGAAATGCATACTAATCTTGAACCAATCCATTATGCATGTAACACGTATCATAGCACTTCTTGCATCACTTCAATTCCCTTTCCCCTCGTGCGTTGGTGTTCATAAGCTAGTGACTAGACCGGATACCTTTGATCACATGGTTGGAGACATGAGGACTTAGAACCACTTGCGTAGGGCTTTTATGGCTTGTAACGTTAGGCTTAAGCTCGGGTAGGAGTTTTAGAGGATCAAAACGGGCTAAATGGTGCATCACCACAAAGTTGCTTTTATCCTCACAACCCCAATTACATAATCGCTCCCCGAGCATTCTTATCCTAAAAATGTGCTACCCCTCAACTCACTCGAATCACTTACCCTTTCATTCCCAACATTTGGCTCTTATTAAAGAAAATGTAAAACTTGCAAATTTTCGACTTTTAAAACCAAAATGCTCATTTTTTGCTTTGAAGAACGAATTCGTTCGGATTTGGGCTTTTATTCTCAACTTCCCCCTTTTTTTTCTTTTTTTTGTTTCTTTTTTCTTTGCCCAAATCCGAGAACTTTTCCATTGTAAGCATTTTCAAATCAAGTTTAGATAAAAACATTTTCCTCGAACCATTGTGGTTCGGCAAATCATTGTGTCAAGCCAATTTCCCCAAAGTAGTTAACTCGTTCCCGTTCCTATACATGATCTACCAATCCCACATTCAAACCCACACTCAAAGCAACTAAGCATGATGTAAGGGTTCAAGGATACAATGGATATAGAGACAAGAGGGTACATAGGCTTGTAATGTAGGGACATTAAAATCGGCTTTTTGGCTCGAAAAGGGTACTAAGGATTCAATGTAGTCCGGGTAGGTTCTTTTAGGTTCAATCGGTCCAAAGAAGGCCTACGGTCCTTTATCCACAGTCTTTAACCCTTGGTCCGAACAAAGTGTGGTCGAGTTGCTAGTTCTAAACACGACACGCGAGTGGGGATGCGAGAAATGTTACAATTGCGCAATGACATGTAATCGAGGTTCAAAAGTAAATGCAATTCTCATGTGAAGCATTTCATATAAACTCATCCAATCCTATATACCTATCATGCACAATTATAATTCTCAAGTTAGAAGCAAGGTCATCATTGGTATTCGTTCCAAATGGCTCATAAACATAGTTCATCAAAAGCAAATATTCAACCAAAACAATTAACACTTAACGTTCAAAAGTACTCAACCCAACATCATCACCAAGATAACCACCAAAACGGTGTCCAAACATCAAAAGTCCTAGGGAGCCAACTCCAAAGGGCTCCCAAACCAAACATCATCCAAATAACAAGTTCAAAAAGGGGAAAAACATCTGAAGTGTCTCAATCTAAAAGCAAGCAAGAAAAGCAAGGAGAGTTTGTACCTCTCAATCATCATTGTCGGGAATGAAGTACGCATTCGGGTCGTCCTCCTCGCCCTCGGGGTTAGCCTCATTGGCTTGCTCATGAGGAGCGTAGCCGCCTTGCGAGTCGAAAAACGCTTGTCCTCCCGGCAATTGGTAGGCCCTCCGCATATAACCGAGCATCTCTCCTATGTCCCGTGCCATCCCGTCACATCGCGCCGTGGTCTCCTTGTGGTGGTCTTCTTGCGTCTTCATAACGGCGTCAATGCGGGTGTGCACTCCCTTGAATTGCTCGAGCAATTCTTGATATTGCTCGGGAGTGAGGGACCCCGCGCCTCCTGCTTGGCTACTGCTTCCCTCTCCGGTCGGGTCAGAGGCTCCCGATGGTGGCCGCCTTCCGTCCAACGGCTTTCCCGCTATGATCTTCTCTAGAATTTTCTTCAACCTCGGCAGGCATGCCACGTCTACTGTAGCATTCATGGACCCTTCCAACATAAACTGTCTAACCTCGCTCTTTACCCAAATCTTCGGGCTATCATCGAATGCGTCGATCGGCATATTAAAGGCAATTTGCGATACAATGCAGCCACAATATAGCTCGGCTGCAGAAGGTTCCTTCAAGAAGGATCGAAGCTGGTCCCAGATGATATCTTCCCATGGCGCCCTCAGATTTCGCTTGTAGGCCGTGAGCACCCACAACTCTTTCATATTCACGTCATATTGAGTGTTCTTCCTTCCAAACAATGTCCCCGCTAGGAACTTCTGCAAATAAATGAGTTCGACCTCGCATTCGGGAATTTTGTGTGCCTTGTTTAGGGTTCGGTAACCCACTTGGCCAGTCAACTCGTTCCACAGGTCGGTATTGTCCTTAAGGTCCCATTGCTCGGTGTTCGTTTCAGTGAACCCGAATATTTTTGTCAAATTGTGCAAGGTGATTGCAAAATTCCGACCGCACAATCGGAATCGGAGCCGGGTCATATCACTGGCGAGCATGTGAAGAGTTGCTAGGAACTCTAAGGTCAATGCCTTATACACCGGGGGTTGCCAATGAAGCATCCCCGGCCAACCTAGGGTGACTGATTGTCTCTCCAATTTTCTCCAAATTTTCAATTCAGAGCAAAGTTCTCGATCAAAGTACATGTTCTTCTTCATCGGGAGGTCCTTGAATGCCTCAAACCGTTCCCGTTGCTTGGCTATGGTGAAGATGTGGCATAGCACGTTTGGCACCCCGACCTCGGGATTTGGAGGCACTGCTCGGAGAGGAGGAAGTCGCACAATCACCTGTGGCTGAGATGGATTTTCCGGTTCACGATTTCTCGATCCCGAGCCTCCGGCCTCGTTGCTTTTCTTTTGCCTTTTCTGAATCGGAGCCATGGGTGATGAAGGGGAGGTTGGGTATGGTGTTGGAAGTAGATGTGGGAGGTGTGTATGTGGTGAAGACGGAGTTTTTGGTCGTTGGTGGCGGTTTCCGACGAGAAAGGTCGAGAGAGGAGAGGGGTAGGGTTTTGTTTTTCGCGTGAGAGAGAGAAACGAGTCTGATTTCTGTTTTAATTGCAGGTGTCACGATCGTGACATGCCGCGCGCCACGATCGTGACACCGCGTAGACGTCTCTTGGATAAGGCTGTCACGAAGCTGTCACAATCGTGGCAGGTCCGTGACAGCTCAATTTTGTCTTCGTCACACCGTTTCGTCACGATCGTTGTGGGGATCGTGACATTAGCTCTGTTTCGTTCAATTCGTCTTGTCACGATCGTCTCGCCTTCTGCGACGATCGTTGCACTTGACCTTTCCTCTTCTTGTCACGAAGCTGTCATGATCGTGGCAGGTCCGTGACAGCTCGATTTTGCCCTTGTCACGCCGTTTCGCCACGATCGTTGTGGGGATCGTGACACTTGCTCTGTCCTCTCGATTTTTATCGTGTCACGATCGTGTCGATCCTTGCCACGATCGTGACGTTCTGCCTGGCTTTGCTGTGTCACGATGCAGTCACGATCGTTGCAAGTCCGTGACAGCTCGATTTTGCCCTTGTCACGCCGTTTCGCCACGATCGTTGTGGGGATCGTGACACTTGCTCTGTCGAGGAGATTTGTAAGTGTCACGATCGTGGCACCCCTTGCAATGATCATGACACATTATTTTTTCAATATTCTGCCTCCGTTCATGGTGATAAACTCCTTGTTACCCTTTGCATTCAATTCTCTCCCTTCCTGCACACTCTTGAAAAATCATTAAAAACAACCCGAGTGTGGTGTGTGATTATCACACACCACATTTAGATTCTCCTCCCGACCTCACTTTGATCCACTTGATTGTGGTGTGTATGTAGTACACCCCACACTTGAAGCCCTTGTGAAGGATTGTGCCAATAAGACTCAACCCTAGCCTTAGTGTGGTGTGTATAAGATACACACCACACTTTGAGCTCATCATACCATCGAAATAAATGAAAAACAAAACCATGATCATCCTCTTTCTTTCAATGCACTAACCCAATCGAGAAGACCTTTCAAGTAACAATGAAGGTGATCAAACCTTGTCGGATGTCTTGTGGTCCAAGTTAGCTTCTTGATTTGTGTGCGTATAGTATAGGTAGCAACGCCCTTTGCTTTGTGCTCTCCTTTTAGTTGGCGCCATGATCTACCTTCACCTATAACGACACAACTTGTCAAATCATTAAGAGGTACTCACATGGGTAAAAATCTAACCTACAAATTCATGGATTCACAAAGAAGGTTAGAAGTTGGGGTGCCTCCCAATAGCGCTTTTGTTTAACGTCGTTAGCTCGACGGGACGGTTAGCGATTCATTCTATCTCCCTGAGATCAACCATAACTAGCATCACTGTTTCAATTTCCCTATCCGGTGCTACCACATCGCCTCCTCTATGTCCGTCTTTGCCGCCATGAATGTCCACTTCTCCATCGCTTCCGAGATAAGTCTTTACTAATTGTCCATTTACCGTAAAGGTAGACTTGTCTTGTAAGTTTTGAAGCTCCACTGCACCACTTGGCAAACATGTTAAAATTCTAAATGGCCCCGACCATCTCGACTTGAGCTTGCCGGGGTGAATATGCAAGCGGGCATTATAAAGTAACACCAATGATCCGGGCTCGAGAGTTCTTTTAACAAGGTGCTTATCATGCCACGCTTTAGTCTTCTCCTTATAAATGGCATTGTTTTCATAAGCCTCCCTCCTCCACTCTTGGAGTTCTTCAAGTTGCAATAATCTCTTGGATCCCGCCAATTCAAGATCCAAGTTGCAACGAGTGATCGCCCAATATGCCTTGTGTTTTATCTCAAGAGGGAGGTGGCAAACTTTACCGAAAACTATGCGATAAGGCAACATGTTAAGCGGTGTTTTGTAAGCGGTTCTATAAGCCCATAGCGCTTCATCGAGTCTTAATGACCAATCTTTGCGAGTGGGGCTAACGGTTTTTTCGAGAATTCTCTTGATCTCCCTATTCGCAACCTCGGCTTGACCGTTGGTTTGAGGATGGTAAGCCACGGACATTTTGTGCTTAACCCCAAACTTTTTTGCGAGTGCCTTGAAAAGTTTGTTTCTAAAGTACGAGCCTCTATCACTAATGATAGCTCGAGGTGTACCAAACCGAGATATGATATTTCGCTTAACGAATCGTATCACGGTTTTCGCATCATCGGCAATGCATGCCTCCGCTTCCACCCACTTCGAAACATAGTCTACGGCAACTATGATGTACAATTTGCTAAAAGATGACACAAATGGACCCATGAAGTCCAAGCCCCACACATCAAATAACTCTACTTCAATGATATTCGTGCGGGGCATCTCATGGCGATGGGAAATTCTTCCCGCTCTTTGGCATTTGTCACAACTTTTGGCAAAAGTGTACACATTTTTAAAAATCGAAGGCCAATAAAATCCGGATTGTAAAATTTTAAAAGCGATTCTCTCACCCGAGTAGTGACCACCATACGGGGAATCATGACATGATGTTAAAATAGATTGTACCTCGTCTTCCGGGATGCACCGTCGGAAGATTTGATCTACTCATTGCTTGAAGAGGTAGGGCTCGTACCAATAATAATCCTTGCACTCGTGCAAAAACTTCTTCTTTTGACTTGAGCTCATATCCGGGGGTATAGTCCCACCAACTAGGTAATTAGCTATGTCCGCATACCATGGCCGGCTCACCGCTACCCCAAATAGTTGCTCATCCGGGAATGTTTCTTGAATACAACACCCTTCTTTCTCGCTCGGTTTTTCAAGCCTTGAGAGGTGATCGGCTACTTGGTTCTTCTTTCCTTGCCTATCCACGATTTCTACTTGAAATTCTTGCAAGAGTAAGACCCAACGAATAAGCCTCGCTTTAGATTCCTTTTTTGCAAAGAGGTACTTGATAGCGGCATGGTCCGTGTGAACTCTTGTCTTTGCCCCGATGAGATAGGGGCTGAATTTCTCGCATGCATAGACAACGGCCAATAGCTCCTTTTCCGTCACCGTGTAGTTGAGTTGTGCTCCCGAGAGAGTTTTGCTTGCATAGTACACGGCCCGAAATATATTATCATGCATTTGCCCAAGCACACATTGCACGGGGCTCACCCAAGAACTATCCGATATTGGGAATATGATTCCCGCATCGAGCCACTTGATTAGTTCTTTCTTCACAACTTCTTTCATTGCCAGATTTAGTCTCCTTTGATGCTCGATGGACCCCTTCCTCTCGTCTTCAAGCACAATTTTGTGTTGACAAATTGAAGGGCTAATTCCCTTGATGTCCGCTATGCTCCAACCAAGAGCTCTCTTGTGTGCCTTGAGAATTTGCACTAGTCTGTCTTCTTGCATCGTGCTCAAGGATGAGGAGACAATTGCTGGGAGAGAATTGTTTGAGCCTAAGAACACATACTTGAGATGCTCGGGGAGTGCTTTTAGCTCGAGGTCGGGGGGCTCAATAGTGGAAGGCTTCTTCATTGGAGTGGTTATAGTCTCGTCATACAAGGTCTCAATCTGTAGGCATTCCACCCCCTCTATGGTAGTGAGTTCCCGCAAGAGTCTTGTCTCCTCTTCGCTACCTTGCTCTACTACCATAGCATTGATGTCATTGTCGTCCTTCATTACCATTTCTTCAAGGTGAGTTTTTACCGCCTCCTCGACTATATCTACTACCGAGCATGTGGGTAGATCCGCATTAGGGTTCTTCATTCCCTTGAAAATGTTAAAGTAGATGGTTTCGCTACCAACTGTCATCTCCAAGATTCCCGCCTTGACACGGATAACGGTGTCTGCTGTTGCGAGGAATGGTCTACCGAGCAATAGAGGAACATCACTGTCAGCAGGAAAATCAAGTACTACAAAGTCGGCCGGAAAAATGAATTTCCCGGCCCGAACTAGAACATCTTCAAGCACTCCTTCCGGATTCACAGTGGACCTATCCGCTAGGTGAAGGATAACAGACGTTTTCTTCATATTACCGATTTTCATTTTGTTGTAGAGCGACAAGGGCATTAGGTTGATGCCCGCACCAAGATCACACAAAGACATTAATCCTTGGTGATTTCCGATAGCTATCGGGATAGTGAAACTACCCGGGTCCTTGGCCTTCGGGGGAAGTTTGTTTTGCACTATCGCACTACATTCTTCACTAAGCTTGATCTCCGAACATTCTTGTAGCCGCTCTTGCTTAGCAAGGATTTCCTTAAAAAACCTATGATACTTCGGCATCTCCCCCAATGCTTCTATGAGTAGTATATTGATTGTTACTTGGCGGAGAACATCGAGGCATCGAGCAAATTGTTCATCATCTATCTTGCTCTTCCTTGGTTTTAGCAGAAATGGAAGTCGTTGATGAGGAGGAACATAAGCCTCAACAGGCGTGTTTGCGTTGGCCGGAATTTGTGCATCTTCCGGCAATTCATTTTCACTTTCCCCAAGGTTTTCTTTCTCTTGGAGCTCTTCACCTTCTTCTTCTTGCACCGCACCCGAACTCGACCCTTGAGGACCCGGAAGCAACTTTCCACTTCGAAGGGTGATAACCTTGACATCTTTTCCATGAGGTCGTGGCCTCTCCGTATCGCTTGGCAAACCTCCCACTTGCCTTGGCGCATGGGTTTGAGCTACTTGTGTTTCCAAATTTCGGACGGTTGCCACTACACTTGTGATATCTTGTCGGAAAAGGCTATTTGCTTCCTCTTGCTTCTTCATGAACTCAATGAGCAAGTCCTTGACTCCTCCGTCACCGGCACCTTGACTCGATGATGAGGCTTGATGTTGGTAAGCGCCATTCCCGTAGTTCGTAGGCCGACCTCCGTCATAAGCATAGTTTCGGTTCCCATTGTTTCTTTGATTGTTTCCATAGCTTCCGAAATTGTTGTTGTATTGTCGGTCATTGTTAAAGTTACGATCGTTGTTGTTGTAGCTACGGTCATTGTTGCTATACCGGTTTCCATAGGCGCTTCGCCCTTGATTCCCATTGTTGTAGCCATTACCCGAAGCTCCGTAGTAACCCCGCTCTTGCCTTTGTGGTCCACCTTGATTCGTCGTCACTTGGTTGAATTGTTGATTCTTCAAGATTTGTTCATTGACATAAGCCACACCTTGTGTGTTGAGCCCACATTGCTCGTATCCATGACTCGGATCTCCACATATATCGCATCCTCCTTCTTGCCGAGTTGCATCTTCCTCTCTTGGTAGTGGATTTGCGCTTCCACTCCCCTTTATGTACTCGAACATTTCTCCCAACTTGCTTGAAATTTCCGTCATAGCTTGGTTCTCCCTTACTGCGGCCACTTGTCGATGAACGGGCTCTCTTGGGGATTCCCATTGGAAGTAATTGTTCGCGCATTTTTCTATTGCCTCATAAGCCTCGGTGGGGTTTAGATCTAATAGCGCTCCACGTCCGGCCGCATTGAGAGCCATTTGAGCGGTCGAATTCATGTTTCGGAAGAAGATCTCATTCAACCCCCGGTCAGATATTTCATGGTCCGGACACTTCTTCAATAATAGTTTGAACCTTTCCCAAGCTTCGTGCAATGTTTCTTGATCCCATTGCCTAAAAGAGAAAAGCTCACTTCTAAGGTCCGCGGTCCTTCTCCTCGGGAGGAATCGAGTGAGGAATGCTTCCTTTAACCACTCCCAATTGTCGGCTTCAATGTTAGTGAGATTCAAGTACCAGTCAAGTGCTCTCCCGGCTAGAGAAAATCGGAAGAGGCGACTATTCAATAGTTTGATAGGGACATTGCCTCCTATTGAATCACAAATCCCGGTGAAGTTTTGCAAATGGACATGAGGTTGATCACTATTGAGGCCGTTAAACTGAGGGATTGTCGCCAAGAGGCTCAACATAATTGGTTTGACTTCAAAAGCCGCTCGAGGGTATTGAAATTGCACCATGCGAGGTCTTTGGGGAATATTGAAATTCCTTGGTGCTTGATTTCTTGGTGCTTGCTCCCCACCTTGAGGTGGCGGTTGAAAGTGTTGTCTCGGTGCTTGTTCCCCACCTTGAGGAGGTGGGTTAGGATTCCCATGTTGTCCGATTCCTCCTCTCGCTTCACCCAAGTTAGGGTTTGCATTCTCCCGTAGAGGATTATCATAGACTACCCTTCGATCCGGCTCCATATCAAGGTTCAACTCGGGTGTTCCCTCATCTTCACCGATAATGACGGTGCCGTGATGTGACATTCACCTTCTCCTTGAATTGTTGTTCCTACAAGTAGCTTCGATTTCCTGATCAAGTGCAAATTGAGGTGGTCCGGAGGAACGGGTCATGCACTAATCGCTACCTGTGAAATCGAACAACGTTAAGTTAATTACGCTACTCAAGTTAGTAAAAAGAAAGAGAAAAAAGATAACACACAAAGACGAATTACTACTTTAACACTCAAACACCGTCGATCCCCGGCAACGGCGCCATCTTGAAAGGCGAAAAAAGGATCTCGCCCTTTAATCGTTACAAGCAAATGTGTTTCCGGCTTTGCCGGGTCAAACTCTCGAGGATCGACTTGTGGGTATTTAAGTGTTAGGCGGATGGTTCGGTGTGTTGTAAAATAACTTAAACTACTCAATTGTTGGGTGGTAAATTGTTTAATTAAGGTCACAAATTGTAATGTAAAAACTTCCTAACTCACACATTCCAATCCAAAGACTTCCTAACACGCAACACTTGCAAGTTTTTCCGATTAATCTAGATACCACGGGTGCTAGACCAAGAACAATGAGATACATCAAGTAAAATAACATGCTAGCACATTTGTGAACGATCTAAGTCATATATGCTTAACCTCTCGGATAAGCTTTTTCTAATGCCAACGACCCTCTCGGGATGTTAAATTGACGTTAGTAAAACATTAAGCACGACTATTTTCGAATCGAAGCGAGAAGCTAGGCTTCTTAACTTTGAGTCTACTTATGGCCCTTTAAGATTTTCCTCTCGGACAAATCTGTAGCTAACAATCATGCTTCCTAATGTCACACATTCTCACATGCAAGCTATAAGAAACACTCAAGTATGCAAAATTTCACTTATATTCTCACAAGCTCTCACTCATAACAATATAACTCAAACCAAGCATTCAACCAAGTAGCTCATTCACAAATGCATAAACATGACTCTTTTACTCAATGTTAACAATCTCGATGTTCATACAATGTCTAGCACCCATGGTTGCAAGTGTTTAGCCTACAACCATGGTGCTATGAAAGACAAACAAGGCAACATAAACAAAAGTAGCTAGAGAAAAGAAGAAAAGCAAACTATGGCCCATGATGGGCTTGAGGTCTTCTAGGTGTGATCTTGTGCTTCTCTTGTTGAATCTCCTTGCTCCAATGTTAGTGTTGTGGAATTAGAAGTTTTGGGTTTCTCAATGGAATAGTGTTTTTGTAAGAAGGTGGTGGCAAGCTATGGAGAGAGGCTGAAAAGTCTTGGTCTTGTCTTCTCCAAAAAGTGGGTCTAGCTAGGTCAACCTAGCTCTTGACTATTTATAAGACTGCCAAAATTGCCTTTGTCACGATCGTCCACTTAGTGTCACGATCGTGACATCGTTTGAATATTTCTGGTCCGTTGCGCTCGATGTCACGATCGTTGCTGTTCTTCATGTGGCTTTGTCGCGATCGTTACTAAAGTGGTCACGATCGTTACTGCTTCTCGTGGCCTTGTCACGATCGCTCCTAAAGGTGTCACGATCGTGACTTAGCTTCTTGTCCTCTTCTTGTCACGAAGTTGTCACGATCGTGGCAGGTCCGTGACAGCCCGGTGTCGCCTTTGTCACGATGATTTGCCACGATCGTTGTGGCAATCGTGACATAGCTCCTGTCGAGCCCCATTTGTCGTCGTCACGATCGTGACGCTGGTTGTCACGATCGTGACATCTTCCTTTTTTCAGTCCTTGGTTCCTTGAGCCGCAAGCCACCTTCCTTTTTTCTTCGGTTCTGCTCCTAACACCTTCCAAAGTCGACCCTGCACACAATTCGATTCCACGGTAGATCTCCGCACTAAATGACCCTAAAGCGACCGAAACGAGGGAAAAACGTGCTAAGATGGGGGGCATTTGGGCTTGGAAAGGAGCATAAATGCCCCACAAGCAAGACGGGAGCATCGGGTCGCCTGTCTTGCCTATCAAGGAAAGTCTTGGGATGCAATCCGCTAGAAACCATGTTTCAAATAGGTACAAAGAGACCACTGTCATCCGTTGGATGCAATCTCATCAATGGTTTCCATTATTTACCCCATTATTACAAAAAAAAAAATCAAATACTACCCATAAGTGTATATAGGTAAAATCAACATATCACAAATTTGGGCTTCTCTCCCAGCTCTCCTCTCTCAAACACGCCGAGCACTCCCTCTCCTCCCTCCAATCCCCGGTCTCCTCCCTTATCTCCTATGTCCTTCATCCTATCCGTCGCGGCTCCGGCGAGCCTCCGCCGAATTGTAGGACCGATCCTTGCCACGACTCCTCTAGAACTGAAGATCCGACCCCAACATCTCGATTGGCGGCGACGAGGGCTCGAAACCGTGAATCGACAAGAGAAGGGCTCGAGTTCTGGGGATTTCGGAGGCGGAATGTGAAGAGAATCGCTCCACGACTCTGATTGGGACAGGGAGATGGAGGGATTTAGATGTGGGATATCTTCTTCGAATGAAAATCACCGTCATTTTCATTTATTTGAAGGAGTCAATCATGAATTTCATATGAGAAATTGGAAATAATGAAAATCTGAAAGCCTTTCATATGACTGAAAACGTGGAAGCCTTTCATATGACTGAAAACCTGAAAGTCTTTCATATAAATTCAAATGTATCAACTCATAAACAATTCAGATCAAGGTTTTTCCAAAACATGAAAACTTTTCATATTTTGTAACTGAAAACCTGAACGCCTTTCATATAACTGGAAACCTTTTAAAACAATGAAGAACTACATTCGAATAGGTTTTTTGAGACCCAATTCATGAAATAAAATGGTGTGACGTGGGGTCCCCTAGTGTAACGAGAGTTTCAGGTATTTTTCTGTAGAAAAACACTAATACCCGTCGGGGGAGTGGTGTAACGAGGGTTCCCCTAGTGTAACGAGGGCTTCGGGTATTCTTCTATAAGAAAACACTAATACCCGTCGAGGGAGTGGTGTAACGAGGGTTTCGAGTATTTTTCTATAAGAAAACACTAATACACGTCGAAGAAGTTGTATGACGAGGGGTCCCCTGGTGTAACGAGGGTTTTCAGTTATATAAAAGGCGTTCAAGTTTTCAGTTACAAAATATGAAAGGTTTTCATGTTTTGGAAAAACCTTGATATGAATTGTTTATGAGTTGATACATTTGAATTTCATGAAATGTATCTCAGAAAATATGTTCGAATGTAGTTCTTCATTGTTTGGACATGTTTTCAGTTATATGAAAGGCTTTCAGATTTTCATTGTTTCCACTTTCTCATATGAAATTCGTGGATCCAGATCTAGGCACTCCTTCGAGGCGGTCCAACGCCATGAGCTCGTTCAATGATCTCAGTGCTGAAGCACAATCATGGAGAAGAGAGGGAAGCGTCAGAGACAAGAGTGAGATTGCAAATAGATTGAGATTCGGGAACTGAAATGGAAATAAGGAAATCGATAAATGGAGCATAGAGGATGAGGATGTTGTGGAGGAAGGAGAGTCGGCCTTGCTGACGAGCGGCGGATCGTGGCCAGCGCCGGCGGAGACGCAGAGGATGTTGGAGAATAGGCTCAGGTCGCAGATGAAAGAGGAGAAGAGGCGCGTGAGCGAAAGGGAATGAGGGCAAGCTTGAGGCGTGTGGCTGAGATTGGTCCCTTGGTCTTATTTGAAGGTATGGTTTTATGCTGATTCTTTCCCGAAAGTCTTCATGACTAGGTCTTGAGGATGGGATGATCCTTATCGGGCTTTAGCGTTGATGGGCCGGCATTGGAGGTCCGGCCTGAATGGATGAGCATGGGCGACGTTGTTGGGCGAGACGCGGTGGTGAGTCGTCTGGGCGGTACGTGGTCCGTTTTGGGCGGACCGTGGGCGATCGTCGGGTGGATTGCTGGGGAGCTGTTGGCCAATTGATGTGGGCGTCCTTCAGGACGTCCTAAATGGGGCCGACGTGGGTGCTGTTGGTTGAATTGGGGCGCTAACAGGCGCACTTGGGCGTTGAGTAATGGGCTTGGGCTTGACCTCACGCCTCACACCAAGCCATTATTATCTTATTATTTTAAAAAAAAGATATTTCGGACAAACTGAACTTTCGAACTAACTTCTTTTTAATCAATTTTCGCGTTCACAGATTTGCATCCTAATAAATAACACAATGAATCATAATAAGTAGCCCAATTTACTACTTAGTTTAGTGATACGTTAAATATTAATATTAAGACCATGAATAGTAACGAGCTAATCATTATCTCACACGGAAGTAAATCGTTCTTATTTAATGCAAACCATAATATTTTTTTGCATAAATATGCAATAATACGTAACGTTTTGTACCATTTATTTTGTAACTAAGCATGTGGGTGTGCTGTGGCGGTTGAGTGTTTCTTTTATTTCAAGCATTTAACATTATTTTCCACAAAATTATTATAGAGCTTCATGGTCGGTATTTCATAAGTATATTTGTGGAATAGCCAACCAATATCTATTAATTTAATGAATATTCATTGGTTTAAATTCAAAAAATATAATTCCAAGACAAGGAATATACGTTAATTAAAAGAAAGATTTCCAAATCAAATATGCTATATCATCATTTTCACTATGTTACGGAAATTAGATAGAGAAGTGGAGCAGAGTTATAACTTCCATTACATATTTATTTTATTAATTAATCTCTCCATATAAACCCTTTAGCACTCACCAGTCACCACACATCACAAGCTCTTGTATTAAGTTTTGAGGTTCTAGTAATTAATTTTCTCTCCAAACTCCATTGAGACGTTGAAGCCTTATGGGCAAAGACGGAATGGGCGGATACAGCGTAAAAGACTATCATGACCCTCCTCCCACTCCCCTCTTGGACCCCCACGAGCTCACCAAATGGTCTTTTTACCGAGCCCTCATCACCGAGTTCGTGGCCACCCTCCTCTTCCTCTACATCACCCTCCTCACCGTCATCGGCTACAAGACCCAATCCTCCGGCGGCGACCACTGCGGCAGCGTCGGTGTCCTTGGCATCGCCTGGTCCTTCGGGGGAATGATCTTCGTCCTCGTCTACTGCACCGCCGGTATCTCCGGTGAGTCAATTTAATAATATGCTACCACACATAAATTTTACTAGTTCTTGATATCAGTAGATATCGGTGACACATAAAAAAGTTTCACCTCCACGAGGACACAACAAATATCGATCAAAATATTAGTTAAAGCCAGTCAGTTTAGCAAATTCAAATTAAATATGTTTTAATTTGATCTAGTTCGATCAAAATAAATTGATTTTGATTAAACTTAATCAACTCGATTTAATCCAGTCTGATTCGGTTCACTTAATCAATGTTGGTTTGACATTGAGGTTATAAACAATTATATAATTCATAAGTCAAACCTTCCAATACATCGCAGGAAGAAAATAATAATTATTGTCAAGTTTGAAATTAAAATAATTAAGTATCATCAATTTTGTGTTTAATAAATATGAGTATACATATATTTAATTATTTATTTATTACAAAACATATTTTATTATGTTTTTCTCGAATTTGCTAGATCTTGTTTTTTGTTGGCTGACGATGTATTCCGATTTTTGAATTCTACAAATTAAACTCACACACGATTAATTTTAATGTGAAATTACTATTGTACCCTTGCAGGAGGACATATTAACCCGGCCGTGACCTTTGGGCTGCTGTTGACCCGGAAGGTGTCACTAGTAAGGGCCGTGATGTACATGGTGGCTCAGTGCTTGGGTGCGATCTGTGGGTGCGGGCTGGTCAAGGCCTTCCAGCGATCCTACTACACCAAGTTCGGCGGCGGAGCCAACCAGCTCGCCGATGGCTACACCACAGGCTCTGGTTTGGGTGCTGAGATTGTGGGTACATTTGTTCTGGTCTACACCGTCTTCTCTGCCACTGACCCCAAGAGAAACGCTAGAGACTCTCACGTCCCCGTAACCACCTATTTTTTTAAAATCATATTAATTAATTAATTACCCATTATATGTTTTTAATTTTGACAATATCGAAATAGGTGTTGGCTCCACTTCCAATTGGATTTGCTGTGTTCATGGTTCACCTTGCCACCATTCCGATCACTGGTGCTGGGATCAACCCAGCCAGAAGTTTTGGAGCTGCTGTGGTCTACAACAATGACAAGGCCTGGGCTGACCAGGTCATTTCTTTACTTCATTTTAATCAACCATTATTTTACTGATTAACTGACTTTTGTTATTGTTGATTGAATATTTGACAGTGGATATTCTGGGTTGGACCGTTCACTGGAGCCTTGATTGCAGCATTCTACCACCAGTTCATATTGAGAGCAGGAGCAATAAGGGCATTTGAGTCTTTCAGGAGCAATGTTTAATTGTTTCAAGAATTGAATAACAGAGGAGAGGAGGGAAGATATTGTAAATAGAGGACGATTTATAGTTTTGCTTGCCACCTTTCGTTTTCGTTTTCGTTTTCGATTTTGTTTTGTTTCTCGGTGCTACTTTAATTTAAACAGTCGTTTCATTGGCACAATAAATCATGAACCCATCACACAATACGTAAATTTTTGTTTGATTTTTCAATATTGATGACTTCACATTAAAAATTTAAGGGAAAATTTTGAACCTCCTGGATTTGGCTCAATTCAGAATACATACAAATCAATGAATCATAAACAGAAAAACAAACTTTCATTTTTCATATAGTTTCCAAATAATATAATAGGTAAGATTTTATGTTGTATAACAAAATCTTAGTTATCTTTCATGCCACATATATATAGGGCTGGGTACGGTTCCGGAACCGGACCGAACCCAATCAATCGGTTCTTCATTTTGGAGACCCAAACTCGGACCCGATAAGTCGGTTTCGATTCGGTTCTGGGCCTGGTTCTATGGTGTGGTTCTCGGTTCTACCCAATTAGACCCAATTGAATGATTAATTGTGAAATTAAGGGTCCGGTTCTCTAATATAGCTGTATAGTTTTGCTTCATTAGATCCAATTAATGTGATATTAAAATATTGTTCAATTTATGGTGAAAATTATACATATTTAAACTCTTTTTAGGCTAAAACATAAAATTGTAATACAAAAAATATTAATTAAAACCCCCAAATCGGTTCGGTTCCGAAATGGTTAATTAGCGGTTCTACACTCTTAGATCCGGAACCGAACCAAATTGATTCGGTTCTCAATTTTGAGATCCAAATCCGATCCGATACCCACGGTTCTCGGTTCTTCGGTTCGGTTTCGGTTTGGATCCCGGTTCGGTTTCGGTTTTGGGTAAAAAGTGCCCACCCCTACATATATATGATGAGTGAGTAGATATCAAATATAAACTCTCCCAAAATGACAAATCGTCCAAACCAGAGCACAATCGTTGGATGGGCGCACGCACTCTATGGGACTGACACCTGGCGCGGATGGATTGTGAAGCCACTTAATGATGACAGACGGAATATTTAGGGTTTTTTGGTCATTTTGCACAGATGACCTAACACCATTTTCGACGGTTTGTATTCTCTGAACAAACCGCGAGAGGATTGACTGCTGCAGTGCGATTTTGACTTCCATCTCCTAGCGAAACTGTGTGCATTAATCTATGTTTTTCTACGAATCTGGTGTGAAATATCGGTGAGTTGTGCGATTAACAATTTGATTTTGATTTTGATCATGCAGTAGATAAGGTGTGTTGTTCATTTGTTGTTGATTATGTTGTTATTGATTTTCGATTTGTTATTTTTTTTATTTTAGCCGATTTCGATCCGATTTAGGATTTTTCTTTCATCTACAACAAATCTGAGATGTAAAAGACGATAACGACGAGAAAGCAACGACTGACCATTGTCACTGCATGTTTTTTTTACTCATTTTCTGTGTTTGTATTATTTTTGTAAGCGATTCTCTTTCGGGACAAGTTTATATTAATCAAGTTTACATCTGTTTTTCTAGTTTATTTATAACATGTCGAGGTACTCTGTATAACATGTCGGATTGTATTGTATAACAAGTTTAATTAAATAATGTTTCAGCAACACATAAAACGATTGACCACTTTAGAGGTTTATTTCTAACTTTATGTATGGTTATGTATAACATGTAGGTGCACCATATATAACACGTTGTTATATACTGTATAACTACTGTAGTTAGACGATGTTCAGCAGCGCATAAAACGATTACCCACTTCAAAATGTTGTGTATAACATGTTGATGTATCATGTATAACATATGATTTTTAGCATGAATAACTGAATGATTGCGCTTTAAATGCGCGACCGCCCTTTAAATGCGCTATTTTTAGTGCGAATCGATGAATGGTCGCACTTTAAATTGCACAATCACGCCTCATGATCAAATTACGATTTTTCCCAAAAGGCAATAACATAATGAATTGATGATGACATTTATTTTTAAAAGGCGCGATCTCCATCTCGGTAGATCCAACGGTTCACAATGGTTTCGACGTGTTAATTGAGTTTGTAGCCGTGTGTGCCCCTATGATAAGGAATCTAGAATATATGGTGCAATATTATATATCAATTACTTTCATCATATAACACTAGCACATGAGTAGAGAAATCATATGCTATCAACTCTTACTTAGTTTTTTATTTGAAGGAAAAACAAATTTTATTAATTAAATAGCAACTAACCCGACATCAAGTCGGACAACTGAAGTTACAAAATTTCAGGTGCTGTTAGTTAAAATAAACATGGCCAACTCGTGAGCCATTTGATTACGAGGAAAACAAAGAAAAAAAGTTATGATAATGAATAGTACGCAACCCCGTTCGCTAATGGTTTTTTCTAAGTTGTTCAGCTCGACCCGTTTAGCATCATGTAGAGCCACGACCTCCAACTCATACAGATGGAGAAACCTCGTGATCTTGTTGTGGAATGCTTTATCCAGACATCTCTAATAACCCCGAAGACCAATCGACTCAAACCGATTAGCATCATGCAGAGCCACGGCCTCCAACTCATACGGATGGAGAAACCCCGTGATCTTGCTGCAAATCGAATTAAACCAGCTTCCTCGATCAGCCCTGCGAACAATATGGGCATCACGAAATTTAAATCCTCCCAGTTCATTGGGTTTAACCGGATCAACCCATCGACACCAAGGACCCCCCGTTTCCTTCCAGTACCAATCCCAATAAGGTACGTATTGAATTTTGAGCAAGCCGAGACCCCCTAATTCAGTATGCTTGCATGATTCTACCCACCGACGACAGATAACTTCGGTTCCCTCCCAATATCGGCCTACCAACCAACCAACCAAAAGCAAAACCCCCAACCCTCCAAGCTCCATCATCGCAACCCAGGTGCGACCCATTTGCAACTCCAGCCTCATCTGTCTCAACTCATCCACAAACCACCTAACATCGCCTCCATCAAAACCCGATCTACCATCCGACCATGCCTCCATCAGACCACAGATCTATCTCCACAGGAGCTCTGCTCCTACCGCCACACCACGGTGACGTCGCCGCCAGTATCACGCAGACGTCGACATCTGTAGGAGATCGGCGTCACGAGACTTCGTCTAATTGTGGGAAACAAACCCTAAAAGTAGGGTACAAGCCGCTGCTTCTGCGCAGAAAAAAAAAGAGGCTACTGCCTCAGTATTTTATGAAATTTCTTGATTATCAACTCTTACTTAGTTAGTTAAGAGCATATCCAACCATGTCTCCAAATATACAAATTTTTGCACATTTGGAGACTATCTTCTTCAACGCAAGTATCCAAATATGCATATTTGCTACAGTGAGTTTTCAAATTTGAATACACACTGTAGCAATCTCCAAAAGTGAATAAATAGGTGTTAAGTGAAAGACTATTATTATTTTTTATTTATGAGTGTAATAAATTGGTATCTAAATTTATTTTCATTTATGAGTATAATTTATGTGTATTGTTTTTTAAAAGAAATTAATTAATCTAATTAATTTGATTGTAAATTGAATATATAAAAATTATTGAATTATAACTTCATTTGTAATTTATTTTGCAAAATATACTTTTCATTAGAATCGACGACAAACAAGGATTTTAAATAAAAATTCGACAACAAACATTAATTTTCAATTACAATAATAAATAAACGAACACGATAATTTATCTTATTCACTAAAAAGATCGGAATATTGACTAAAATTACCCGTTGGGACGAGTATACTAACTCGTAGAATTAATTGTGTTTTATTCGATGTGTTATTTTTAATATTTTATTATATAAAATTTTGATTATTATATGACATTTAATTTTAGTAAATTAATGTATATATTTAAATAATTTATTAGAATTAGAATTATATAAATATAATACGTAAAATTATTAAATAATAAAAGTAGTATTTGATGTGACAAATAAAGATAATTTTGGAGATTGGGTTGGAGAGAAATAAAGATAAAGACTCAATCAATGAGTAATAAGTTTTGGATATATGGATATAGTATTGGAGATGGCCTAAATGGTTAAGCGTCTGACCTTAGGTCTTAAGTAATTTGAATTTAAGTGTCTATAACTTGAAATGATATTTAACCTCTTTAATAAAAGCAAGATGCACTTCCCTAAAATCATGTCTTTAAGTACAAACCTAAGAATCAGTCCTATATAACTCACGTCAATATAGAAATCGAACAACATCAAAAGCTTGAGATAATAATTCCAAATAAAAAGCATTTTAAATTCTCTCTCCTAATAAAATAAATATTTTGAGTGTCATATCTAAACACTCACTTAATTTACGAGAAAGATGATAGGGGCGTGAATTTATATCTTAAGGTGACAAGTCTATGCGGTGAAAATGAATTTATCGTCCCTGGAGAAGTCAAAAGAGAATGATTTGTGGTGCTTTTCAGCCACTAGCTAGTAATTATATTGAAGGTAAGCAAAAATTAGATGATCTTATTTGAAAACATGAACATGACTCCCGTGGAAAAATTGCAAATCGAGATAATTGCAGTTACATAAACTTGACAAACTATTTTTACAGTTAGGTATCAAATGTTTTTTAGCTTGTTGGGTCACCCAAAATTAAAATGGGCTTCCTCGTAGACCCAAAGCAAGGTGCTATTATTCTTGTTTAAATGGGCTTTTGCTATGGAAAAGAAGAAAAAGAACTTAACAATGAAAATTCCAATAATTTCAGATGGAGCATGCGCTTGTTTGCACGCCCTTTCACAATAATTATGCCTTGAAAGCATGTATGAATGAAAATGAAACCAGAGAAGCAGCCATTATAATTTTTCTCCACTATATGGCCTTTGCTCATCTCTCAAGCCAAGCAAAGTTTTTCCTCAAGCCTGCTCCACCACATCATTTGTAACACACTTCTAAGTTCTAATCCCCAATTCTTTACTACTATGTTAAACAACATGGGCAATAATAACATTATTAAACTGAGAAAGAAAATATGTCATCAACAGTTAAGCTCTGGATATAAACTGGATTAGTAAATAGTTAAATGCAAATGTGTGGCACTAATGATTAGTGAATTAATCATGAAACACTTCAAGACCCTACTCTTTTGAAGTGTCTGAGAAGGCACTCAAGTAGTGTAGAGCAAAACATGATTTTTAGGGTCAATACTAAATATATAACATCATTGGCAACCAAAACTTGGAGCTGTAACTCCAATCCACTTCTCCTTACTGCTCTGTTCACCTCACAGAATTCGACAAAAACTTAAACTATGAAAAGAGGACAAATCCCAATATTTCACAGAAAAAAGCATTGTATCGAGTCCCACACAACATTACAATTTATCAGAGAAAAACAAGCAAAATGTAAGGACTTGACCTTCTCCAACTGATTAGGAACTGACCAGATTATAATGAAAGACATGCCAGTAAGCAGAGCAAGTGAGCCTTTAAAATCTAACTATATCAACTAGACTTGTACCATCCTGGCATGCATCTAATGATAACATTGAAAACATGTATGACACTGGTAAGGGCAGTTTGGGAATTTTGAACAATAGAATGCTAAAGGGGAAAAATTCATTTCCATCATTTGGTTCCCCTCTTTGCACAACCTTTTCCATTACCAAATTTCATGTCCAAGCAACAACCACTTTCCAACACCTTATAAAAGGCCACACCAAAGCATCCTCTTGATTGTCAAGCCACTTAAAAACAAAGAACTGGCATTTGGTAACATGACGACTCCTACAGCTTATTATCCTATCCTGTTCTTCTTCTCTACTCTGCCGTTTTTCTTCTTTGCTAGAGCTCAAGACAGAGCACCCCATGGGCTTGCTTATGAAAATCCCATTGCTTTCTCACCATCAGCTGTTAACTTTTTTCATCCAAATACACAAGACCCTAACTCCAAAAACCCATGTGAAGCATCAAATTGTTCACCGCTGCCTCTAGCAGCTCAAGTAGAATCTAATCTAGCATATGAAAGCAAAGAACCAGCATTCCACCGAGGAAGCCTAGTAGGAGTTGGTGGGATTGTTGGCATTGTGTTTGGTTTTGTCCTTGTTGCTTTGTTGGGAATGGGTGTTTACTATGTTGCAGTGACACGCCGGGCCAATTCAAGTCGAGCAAATTCTATTCTACCCGATGCTTGATTTCATCTGTACTTAGGCCTGATAAGACTTAGTTGCAATCTCTATCTTTCTCCTGAACACTTCCTACTCTCTTTAGTTCCACGTCTGGTTTCTTTTCCTTTTCCCTTCCAAATTTTGTTAGCAGATGTATCTATTGACCCAATAAATGATGATTGCATGACATTCTATAATTACGAGTCTCATTTAACTGTACGTTAGTTTTTTTCCTTTCATCAAAGAGTGATTTTCTCAACATCCAAGAAAAAAAAACCTGAACTACCCACAGTTTCGACTTTTTAAGCCTGCAACTTCCTAGTACTTTCAAGAGTAGACCAATAATTCCATATTGTAAATGAGCAGAAATATAGCCTATGCCCATATCAGGCATCTAACTAGAATAATTAAAGAGCAATATGAAGAATTGTAGGCAAATATTAT
The DNA here is from genome assembly GCA_963920655.1 of Geranium rotundifolium. Taxonomy (NCBI): domain Eukaryota; kingdom Viridiplantae; phylum Streptophyta; class Magnoliopsida; order Geraniales; family Geraniaceae; genus Geranium; species Geranium rotundifolium. The sequence goes on along the minus strand of OY987317.1, from coordinate 29,176,065 downwards.
TTAGATAGGTCTTTCTAACATAGCTTGTCCCCCAGGGCGCATGGCCCCTGTATGAGTTCAGAAGATATAGAAAGATGCAAACATAGACGAGTAACTAGTTCTGTAAATGTCAGAAAATTTGACATTCAAAATTTGTGAATATCATTACTTGAAATGTCTACCATCCACGTGAGCTAAGAGATGAAATCACAGGTCCCAGTGTCCGATCCACAGTTTTGTTCCACACATGTGCAACGTCAAGACGAGATTTATTTTCGAATAAGGGCTCTTTCATCTGTGTGAAGATCAATATATCTATTACAATTTATAGCACAAATTGGAAATGTAGAACTTGAATTTCCATTAAACGAATTGATTTCATATTCATGGCATTGGCAAATGTATATTCATTTGAAAGCTCAGTGAAAGTTAACATTTCTGAATCTCTAGTTGAAAAAAGGCTCCAACACAAATTAAAGCTTACAATGCATGCAACAGAGTACAGTTTCAAACTTACTTCAAACATTGAGCAACACATTCCAACAACCAAGCCATTACCAAGTGTTCTCCCAGATTTCTCCCCGATAACTCAGTAAAATCTAGTTTGTCGACTTTTGGAGCGAGTTTTAAAACTCGTTCTCGGTGGTTCAGTTTTATCAAGTTTTCACTGGGTTAACTAGATCAAACTTGGTCAACTTTTATTTTTTTACACATGCTTTGAAATTGTTCTGTCATTTGTGCTTTTGTTTTAATTTATAAAGTTGTTTGGAAGTATCTTATTTTGGTATAATATTGTTACTTTTGTCTTTCATGTAAATTTTATATGAATACATGTATATAATATTTATTTAATACAAAACGAGATTTGACAATTACTCCCCATGTTCTCATAACTCATTATTTTCGTCTCGTTGTGTTCTCCCCAATCCCGAGCTTTAGAACATTGTCATTTCCCAAACAAAGTGGCGTGAGCAACATGAATTCCCTAGCCAAAGTCATGAGATTTTTTACTCGTATTTTCCTTCACTCCATACTATCTAACGCTATATCGTTCCTTAACCCAAGCGTCATCATATCTTTTCCTATAACTTCTTTCCGTGTTAACTCAGGTCTACACCACCCTACACCTTCTAATTTCTCCGCTTTCAAACCTCACTTCAATATTCAGCAACTCATAACAAAATGAAATAAAATCCCTGCCCTGTAGTCACATTAATGTGCTTTGTCGCAATTATGAAGTGTCATACACATTCACTGCACACCTAAATCTACCAGAAAGAACTTTGCTCTGATGGTCAAGTGTTTCTAAATTCAAAACCTCACTAAACACGAGAATATTCATTATATTGGGAAACCCGGGTCTTTAAGGATTCCTTATTACTCACTTAATCTCCATCTCTCTTAGAGACGGGTTAAAACTTCTTTGAATTGGAGAAACCAAAATTTTCAAATTCAAACTACATAGAAGAAAAGCCTCAATTAGCTAATGCAGCTATTTTTCACAGGAAACTAATGAGACTTGAGTTATTGCAGTTAGTAATGGTAAATATGTTCTCACAATTAACGAGACTGCGCAATTGAAGGTAATGAAGACTCAAAAATTGATTTCCCAAGAATTCTATATAATCTGATGATTAAAAGAAGGCATTACACGAACAAACATTCATTAAAAGGTGCATAGAAGTTTAGTAAAGCCCACCACCAGAAGAAATTTAGAAAAGTGGTCAACAGACAACTCTTAGGTTATGTTCGGATAAAGATTTTGGGAATGGGAATCACCTAAAGTTATGCATAATTCAGACTAATTTCAGTTCTCATCTTCTAAAGCCATTGTTATTTTATTCCCATATTGAAAAATTGGAAAGGAAATATTGTGATGTGAGGGGATAGAAATGGACATGGCTCAAAAAACTTTGCATCTCCTCTCATTTATATACGAAAGAGGCGGCAATTCTCATTGCCACAGTAAAATTATCCAAAACAAAACCTTAGTTGTTCCATTATTCACTAGCCATGCACCTTATTATACAGGTGCAAAATTATTCCCCAAACTTGTACTAAACTTTAGCCTCATACAACTAAAATGAATCAATAATCTTCTAAAATTGAAAAAAAATCGTAACTTTGATCATGGTAAGAATAAATAATGGCAGACATGAAGATTGGAAATATAAATAATTAAAGGTGACCTGAGGTTGGTTGGAAAACTGGGCTTGGTTCTCAGCAATTGATTTGTATATGCATTTGCGCTGCTCAAACACAAGGAACCCTGTAAATGCGCTTCCTAGTGCAGCGCCTAGCAGACGCTCCTGCCAAATCCCAGCACCAATGTTACAGAATGAAACCAACAACAAAAACCCTAATTCGATTTGAGGAACTCCAAAATGTAGGTTTTTGCTGGATTCTATCTCCAGATCACGACAATTTAGCGGATCAATAAGTAATTGAATAACCAGAAGAAGAGAAAAAACAGAAATTGAGGCCACCTGAGCAAGTACGCTGATCATGGTCGCTGGATTTGGAAATTCAACAGCAATGCGCCGGAGCAGAAACCTGAAACAGTTCTTACCTTCTTCGTTGGGTCTGATGGCTATGGCTTCTTCTTCCTCCTGATTTTTGGGCCAATGGGTAAAATGTGATGTATGTACTCACAGGCCCACTTTCATTGGGCTTTCTTTTGCTGTTAGGCCCATACTTAGTAGTACGAGCTGTGAGCAAGGAGTGGAATTTGGAAGTGAAGTGAAGCAATTGGTGAGGCACTTTCTGCCCAAGGCCGAATCCGAACTTGAATCCAAAATGAATTCCAACTGAAAAACTAAGAACAGTAGGCATTAGGTCGGAGTTGAGTCTGAAAATCGATAACCGAATCAAATCAGTTCAAATTCGGTTCTTAAAGTGTTTGTGTATAATTTTGATCCTTAAATTGAACAATATATGAATATCACATTAATTGAGTCAATTTTGGTACAATTAGAAAACCGGACCGAAGAATTAGATCATAAATTTCACAATTAATAACATACCAAAGAATCAGACTCCAAATTGGACCATTTCCCACGTAATGATCCCAGGTTTGGGTCTTTAACACAAAGAATCGGTTAATCTGCTAGCAGGTTTGGTCCGTTTCTAGACCCGTGTCAAGTCCTAATTATTTTAGCAAGTGTCTGATTAATATACATAAATTAAAACAAGGAGATAGAAATTGAAATGAGTGGGCCTGAGATGGGCCCATAAAGCAAGGTGATGGTGATGAGGAGTGGGTGATTTTAATGGGGAAGGGAGGCACCATGTGAATGCCTCCTTCCTCTCTCTCTCTCTGTCTCTATGCTGTTCCAAATCAAATGGTCCCTCCCCTTCACAACAACTTTTCCACTTTTTATTACCAAAATAATGTGATAAATTTTGCAATATCACTACATTACCAACCATTGCTTGAGTTGTGCAAATATGTTCAACCATACCAAATATTTACTTATTAGTCACTTACTTTGTGCTTGCTTTAATCATTTTTAAAGACACATTTCTTATTTCGGACTCATATAGTAAAAAAAGCATTTTTTAGATGTTGATCATTTTCTAAAACTCGTGACTGTCCACTTGAGATGTAAGATTGATGCAGTCCTTTTGAATCAATTGAAAGTCGTAATTTGATAAGGGCAAGCAGACACAAATAAAAATATTGTAATTAATCATTCGGAGCATATGGTTTTTTTAGGTTACAGGGACAACATGGTAATATGGTACTACATACATACATGCAAGTGAAGTGACAAAATTTGCAATTCATGGGACCATTGCATTGCATGTGAAGGAGGCCAGAAAATCAACTTTCCCTTTCTGAGGCAACTCTTGTTTGCCTAGAGCTTCATGGGAACAGCAGGTGGGTCCCAATGGCAAGATCTCATATGTGTGTTTTTTTGTTGTTCTTACATTACATCTCACTACACTACAATCACAAAAGGACTAAGCATCCAGGAACTGGGTAAAGCTTTTCTCTGCCTCTGGTAAATTGAAAAGCTGTTTTATCATTTTCCTCTACATATTATAGCAGGGCATGGTCAACTTTAATGGCTGTTCAAAGCTTTCACTCACTCTATTTATTTTCTTGTATCTTACCCTCTGCTTATGTTTGTGTACTTTTATTAATTCATGTCCACTTGTTAATTATACATATTTATGATTCCCTGATTCTGCTGGAAAATATGATCTATGAAACTACATATGATGACTTTCTAGGGAATTCAATATTCTGTTCTGGAAAAAGGGTACTTAAAAGGCTGTTTTGATTAGGTCAGTGTCTGGTGGATGTTTCTGGGCGGCATGCTCTTAGAATTGCAGGTTAGCCTCCAAAGGCTGTGGATTCTGATTCTCTGTGAAATCACATTGGGGGGTTGGTGGTGGGTTCTTAGCAGCCTAGGCCAGGGATTTTTTTTGTCATTTCAACTACCCTTTATAGGTTAGTTTCAAACAAATGGCACAAGCATAAATCATCAACGTGGGTTGCTAGAATTTCTGGTTTGGGTGACAAGGAGTATTGAGTAACTGAGCCATTGAGGTTTTGTTGTCTTTAATGTTGTGTTCTTCATACTATTCAGTGATTTAGGTGCTGCAGTTGAGGATTGGGTTTATGGGTTATCTTGGCAATGCACATAGAGTGTTTGATGTTATGTGTCTATGGGGAGCTTCAATAGATTTTCACTCGAAGTGATGCTTATTGAGGATGCGCTTGTTCTGGTGGCTACAACTGCACTTACTTCTATTTATTCAGCTTTTGGAACCATCGAAAGCAAGCCATAAATTTTGTGGTACACCACTTTTCATTTTTGTTCCAAAATATTAAACCCTTTGATTATGTGCCAGAAATGGCTGAGTTCCTTGTGTTCTTGTTGGTGAAGTGCAAGTTCTCAAGAGACTTGAATATGTCATTGGCCGGTTATGCTTATATATCTCTGTTTCTTGTACTTGTTTGCACTACAGCTGAAGCAATACTCACATTCAAGATTGCAAGTGCAAGTCCTAGACAATCCATTGGGAGATATCCATGCCTAAGACAATGGGCTTGCAGTGACTGTTATAAACTCAATGTTATTTCTTGGTATGCTCTCTTTCCCACTCTCATATGCATATCAATGTCATTTTGTAACTTGATAGACCAAAAACGTAAATATCAGTGGAATCTTAGAATCTGAATGGGAGTTTGATTTGAAATGGATTATTTCTCATGCATATGTAGGTTCACTGAAATATCTTCACTTCCTCCACAAACTAGACCAATAGATTTGTCCTCTATTACTCCAAATTTCCTTCCGGTTCACACTGCAACAGCGTTACAAGAGAAGTTTTACAGCATATCAAGAAACAGGATAGCAGCAACGATTGACGGGGATAGTGATGTTCCAACATTGACACCTTTGCCGGCGGCTCATGTAAGAAAACCAAGAAAGCAGCTAGTTGCTGCCATTATTGGCAGTATTGGTGCAGTTCTACTTGTTATTATCGTAGTAGTACTTGTATATGTCTGCTTGATGCGTGTCAAAAGATTCATAAGGCGAAGATCGGAGACAACATCTTCTGCACCTTCTCCTCCAAGTAAGTTTGGTCTGAAATGTGAGACTATATCATCATAAATGACTAGTTTTCATTTATAACATCTGCTGTTGCATTTACATCAGTTGACTTGGAAAGAGTGAGCACTTCTTCCTTGACTGGTGCTCGCTCTCCATATGAGGCACATGGTGCAAGGCAAATAACAGTGGCGGAGCTGGAGAATGCTACTAGCAATTTCAGTCAAAGTACTATCATAGGTGAAGGGGGATATGGCTTTGTTTACAAGGGATTGCTTCTGGATGGATCTATTGTGGCCATCAAGAGACGCTTGCATGCTCCTACTCAGCATTTCTTTCACAAGGTAAACCCCACATTTTATAGAACCAAAGGTGAATTGATGATACTGTATCATCGTTTAATTGTCATTTACTTGACTAACTCTGCATCTTATAACTGATTTTGCGCAACTTATGTACATGTTTGTCTGTCTTGATGTACTACAGGTGAGGCGCATAGCTCATGTTCACCATAAGCATCTTGTCAAGCTTATTGGTTACTGTCAAGATAATGATCAACAATTTCTCGTCTATGAATATCTTCCTAATGGGAATGTTGGGAAACACCTCTATGGTAATTTATCTCACTCACTCACTGAATTGAAGTTGGAGCTATCTATTTAATCTTCAATTTTCAGATGGCGAAGGCTCTCCAATTGGGAAGCTAAACATGCGTCAAAGGTTATTGATTGCCTTGGGTGCTGCCAGAGGTATATATGTCATGTTCTGGGTGTGTGTTTCCTTGCTTCATGTGACATAACCATAAAATGATCAGATTCTTTCCTGCTACCTTTGCTGTTGCATCAGGTCTTGACCATCTGCACAATTTGGTGCCTCCCCTTGTTCACATGCATTTCAGGACCACCAATGTTCTTGTAGATGAAAATTTTGTACCCAAGGTTTCAGATTACGGGCTAGCAGAACTTTTGACTGAGAGTAACCGTGCTGGATCATCTTCAGCTACTGACTGCTTTCTCGACCCAGAGTACGTGATTCATTTCAATTATTGAGCACGCCTTTGAACTGTGATATTTCTTCGTTGTCATGTTGATCCATTCGAAAACTGTTTTGTTAGGTTAAATGTATATAAGAATCCTTCAAAAAGAAGCGACGTATACAGTTTTGGGGTCTTCTTACTGGAGTTGATCAGCGGACGAGAAGCATGTAGCAAGAATCAATCAAATGCACATGAAAATCTTGTACTGCAGGTATACAGATTACACATACCAGTCTAATCGGAAATGTATTTTTGTTTTGGTTCATGGCCTGATGTGCGATCTGTGCTTATTTTGGAAGGCCAAGGAGGGGAGTCATTTCGAGGATTTCGTTGATAGGGCAATAGGTGAAGGGAAATGTGCGGCGGAGAAGGCGATGAAATTGGCATTGTGGTGTGTAGATGGTAGGGAGAGGAGGCCATCAATGGGGAGGATAGTACAAGAACTGGAACATATTCAAGGAAGAGAATTTGGCCATTTGGATGTGGAGTTGGGTGAGAACATAGGCGCTGTAACTCTTGGGAGTGAGCTCTTTCAGTGATGCTGGTCGCTCGGAAGTTACATTTTGGTCATTCTTTCAATTGATTACAGAATATATTATATGCCATATGAATGATATTAATAGAGTGCCTCTATCTTCATTGTTTATCCGAAATTACATATACAAGTGAGAATTATGTTGCAAAGTATATGATACATGGTTTTGAATGATGGTAGATTTTCCCAACTTACATAAGTGTGTAAATTGGAAATATAATCGTTAGGTTATATTTGGCGGGAACACGCAATTCTCTGTCAGCATTTTTAGGTTCAAACCCACATCATCAATCTTACATAAGTGTGTGTCTTCAAGCGTTAAAATGTTCTGTAAGCATTTTGTTTAAAAATAAAAGAAATTGCACATGTATACCCAATTGAACTATCCAAGGAACAAAAAGGAATTGGTAAATATGATACTCTTATATGTATACTCATGTAAATTAAAATATTGCAATATCATGCTAAATTGATGGAAATATAATTTTCATATTACATTTGTCATTTTGTGATTTTAAAGTTTTTCATAATGTCCAAAATATCCTTAACCTATATTTTTTTTTTCAAAATAATGTAATAGTTAAATTTGTGTGATCTCTTGATATTGCAAATTAAGCTCGTTAATGGCAATTTGCAACCAAGAAATTAGCAAATAGTTTGTATACTTGCACCATAAGGTATGTTCTTATGTAATTAAAACCACGATTCTAAATACGTTCCACAAACCATCCATAATCTTCAAAATAATGAGAGAAAAAAAGATCTTGACAGGTTGAACCTAGTTATGATCAAATTTCATCTCAAATATTTGTTTTGTACAAATATAGGGATGGAAACAATGCGCTTTTGGGGTGGGTTTTTTCTACTCCGCCTCCATATATTGTCCTCGCTTATTTTTTAAATTTCCATGTCATGTCCTTGACAGAAACGAAATTTCTCTTATCTTAAATCGAAATATTATCAAAAACATTCTTAATAAAATTTATATATGAATATTTTAATAAAAATAAATATTAAAACTAATTAAACTCACCCAAAAACTTAATTTGATGATTGACGATCTCAATATGTTTATTAGATCAACCAATCTATATTTTTTTGGTGGGTCTTCGACAAAAAAATATTGTTTCAATAAATATGTATTTAATAACATTCGTTTAGAGATAGGGTTTTCTTGCCCATTTCCACCCGGCCCAAAATTCTTAATCATATCTCCGTTTCAATCAGATTGATCGGACATTGAGTTGCCGACAAGGACAACGAGATAGTTTATAATCTCTCTCTACTCTAAAATGGTGTTCATATGTTGTTTTTATTTTATTCAACATCAATGCTTTGATTTTCACTCAAATTTAACCTCTTAACACCTTTTATGACATATCTATATATTAATAATATGACCAAATGCACCAAGTTGATGAAGATGATAAAATATAAAGTTGGGCAAAATGTATACATTGTTTAATCTAAGTAATTTATTTTTGAATCCATATTTTTGCTAAATTTAACCATTCCATATTATTACTGGGATGTTTAATCTCACCCGACTTGTAATTGGGTTTAAGAGGTGTTTGTGTAGGGATAATGACACTTTGATACACCTAACTATAGCGAAATGACATTTTCATATTTTAACTATTTTTCTTTTCTTTTTAGTACCCTAACAATTTTTTTGTGACAACTTACCTCTAAAATGTCTAAAATATCTAAACTATCATTGGTGTAAGAAACTATAAATTAAATTGGTTCAATTTTTTTATCTATAATTCAATTTGATTTGTACTTAAGATGCAAATACAATTATACCCGGAAATGTAAAATTAAATTTGAACCATTTCAAATATGGTTTGATAAATCATATTGGACTAATTTTATTTTGATTTCTTAAATCAGGGGTATTTTAGTCATTTTAGCATAGTTTGTCACAAAAAGTTTGTTAGGGTACTAAAAAAAGACAAAAATAGTTAGGGTATAAAAGTGTCATTTCGCTATAGTTAAGTGTAATAAAGTGTCATTATCCCTTAAAGTAATATATATATATATATATATGGGAAAATGACACTTTTGTGCACTTGAATATACACTTTTGACACTTTCATACCCCAATTTTTTTTTCCATACCTTACTTTCATTTTGGGACAACTTTCCTCAAAAATTTCAAAATACCCAAATTACTCTTGAATTGAACCAAAATTAAATCTGGTTTAATTCTGGTCCAATTAAAGAGTGTGAAAAGACGAAATTGTCCTCAACTATTCATCAAATTTTCAAAGGTATGCCACCCTTTCAACTATTCCTCTCCTCCTCCTCCGCCACCCCCTCCTCACCGACGTTTCTCCGGCATCCATCGTCGGGGTTTCTCCGGCATGTGGGGAGTACGGTGGACCGACGAGACCTCCAGAACACCTCCCCCAAGGTGTCCGTCTCGACCCTATCGTCCTCGACCCCTCCTTCTCGTCTTCTCCAGTGATTCTTCGCCGTAGCCGGCCATGGTTCTTCCTCTGCATCCTCCACAACACAAAATGGCGAGTATCGACGAGGTGGGCAATGGGCAGTGACCAAAGTGGTAGAATGCGGTGCTCCGACGATCGTCTCCGGCACAGAATGGCCGAAAAGAGATAGAGGGAGAGAGAAAATAAGAAATGAGTTCAAGAATTCAAAATTTTCACTCACCGGAAAGTGTGCCGGAACATATTTTCTGGCACACTTTTCGGCGAGTGAAAATTTTGGCACAACTTTGGTCACCTCCACCAACTCCGGTTACCCTAGTCACCAGGTACGAAGCCCAGCAAGTAAGCTCCGGTGATCAACGATGCTCACGATGCTCCGGCGATCGACGAGGTGCTCGTTACCCAGGAGCTTCGTCACCTCGCCTCTGTTTTCTAACCTGAAAACATAGCATATGACTGCTGCTCCGGCGCCATCGTCGCCGCAAGTCTCCGGCGGAGCCGAGCCTCCTCCCAGGAGACAGCCATCGTCTCCCGCCATCGCCGCCGCATAAGGCTCTGTTTTGATGAAGTATGAGGGTCCAATGACATTCACTTGAAAATTTGATGAATAGTTGAGGGTAATTTCGTCTTTTCACACTCTTTAAAAAATTGGGCCGGTTCTCTCCATTAGACCAGGAGTAATTTCAGTATTTTAAGAATTTTAGGGGTAAATTGTCCAAAATGAAAGTAAAGTATGGAAAAAAGAGAGAAAAAAAAAGTTAGGGTACGAAAGTGTCAAAAGTATATATTCAGGTGCACAAAAGTGTCATTTTCCCTATATATATTTAGGGGGATGAGCTCCACTACAAACCTCATTCTCACTGCAAATTTTAGAATACCTAATATTCATAATATCCATTGGATTGATTTTAATTAATGATTCTAATTAATGGGCTAAATTAATGATAAAACAAATACAACATAATAAAATAAGGCATTATGGTCCTTTTATATATAGTATATATTATATATATTAGGGATAATTCCAGGTGGCTACACCTAGATTTTGCTGTTTTTCACCTGGGTACACCTAAAATGTTTTTTTCAGCTGATTACGCCTAGAATGTGCAAATTTTTCACTTTGCACTTTCCGTCCAATTCTGTTAGTTTTTAACGTTTTTTTCATGTGAAATGACTAAAATGCCCTTAGGGTAAAATGAGTTATTAAAATTGAACTGAAATGACTAAAATGCCCTCACTTATTCATTTAATTTTCAAACCAATCTCACTCCATCTCTCTTCCTTAGGAGATACTTTCCCCATGCTTTTTCCTCCTTGATTCAACCTCCTTGCTCTATTAGTTATTCTCCCCTCCACCCCCAATTATATTATAACTTGCTCGGAAAATTAAACCCTAGCAAAGAACAAAATATCATCAATCACCAATAAAGATTTGAAACACCAAATTTCAAAAACTCAGTTAAACACACACAGCCAAAATCAAATCCACAACAAACAATAGGAAATGATTCAAAAACTCAAGCAACAGCCAAGATCAAGTCCACACAAAAAAAGAAATGAATTCAAAAACTCAAGCAAACAGCCAGATCAAATCCACATAAAAAGGAACTGATTCAAAAACTCACGCAAACAGCCAAGACCAAATCCACACAAAAAAGGAACTAATTCAAAAACTCAATCACTCAAACAAATAGCCAAAATCAAATGCACATCAAATAATAAGAAGTCATTCAGAAATGCAATCACTCATGAAAGCAGCCAAAATCAATCCCACAACAAAAAATCCAAACAAATCAAAACAAAAAAAACGAATCTAGAAACCTATTGGGCCAGAGACAACCAATCTTCAATCACTAAACCATAACCACAACACCAATTACAGCACCAAAACCACGAAACAGCAGAGAAATCAAACAACTTCACCAAAACAAAACAAACTAAACCGAACATAGAAATGGAAACCCGGCACCGGATCACGACGTTGCTCATCTCGTAGGTCGACGTGGCGGAGGTCGGCGACGGGGAGGCCGAAGGGGAGGAGCTTCTCGGAGGCGGTGGCGCTAGGGTTCGAAGGTGGTTGAAGAGAGATGGAGTGGCATTGGTTTGAAAATTAAATGAATAAGTGAGGGCATTTTAGTCATTTCAGTTCAATTTTAATAACTCATTTTACCCTAAGGGCATTTTAGTCATTTCACATGAAAAAAACGTTAAAACTAACAGAATTGGACGGAAAGTGCAAAGTGAAAATTTTGCACATTCTAAGCGTAGTCAGCTGAAAAAAAAATTCTAGGTGTACCCAGGTGAAAAACAGCAAAATCTAGGTGTAGCCACCTGGAATTATCCCTATATTTGATATGTAACCCTAATGGGTTGCAGCCAGAGAAACGAATTGTCGCAGCCACAAAAGCAAATCACGTCGTTGTTCCTTCCACGTGAAACGACGGCGATTCGAACGACGGTGATCCACTCCGGCATGATGCACCCAAGACAGCGACTACCCACTGTCCTGCCATGGCTCCCTCCGCTATTCAGATTCGCCGCTCCAGACACGATGGCTGCAACTCAGAAGACGATTCAGATCCGACCTCTCTCGGGCCGGTCCGTCTAGCATCAACAATCGGTGACGCGTCGACGGCGACGACCGCGACCTTCCTTCTACATGGCAGATGTGACGTGTTCAATGACGGCTATTGACGTCGCGTCTCAACGTTGCGGTCGTGCAGGACGCAGAACCACGTGTGGCCTCCACGCTACGGCCCGAAGATGGTCTACACTACCATCGATTTAGACGGACGCGCCGATGTGGGATATCTTGTCGGAGATTTCAGTTCCATCAGTAGGTTCTCGCATTTGATTTTTTGCATATATTTGATTTTTCGTCGTTCTTTATTCATGTTTTTGAAAATTATTAGGTCCAATATCTATTTTCTATTTTCTAGATTTAAGGTTTTTGTTTCATGCATTGTTCTTATTCAATTTTGTTCTCGCTTTAGATTACCAATAAGAGGCTCAATTTTGTTTTTTGGTTATTTGTTAATTTATTTTCACATATCAATTCAAGGGTTTGTTGTTGCCGGAGATTTTAGTGTTAGGATGTTAGTTCATATGAAGACTTAGTTTTATTTTTCCAATTATGGAGTTCATAGACTTGTATTTGTACAAATAATTTGATTTTGTTAATCCATCTGAATTTTTTTAAGCGAATAGAGATGGTGATTTCGTTTTGGGATTATTTTTGTTTCAATTTTTCTTGATCACTTTACATTATTACATAGATGAATTAGTAGTTCAGATGTTTTCGAGCAATTTTGTATACAATGGGTTGTGGATAAATATGAAATGACAAACACAAACACCGATGAAACAATTGGGATGAAACAATTGGGATGACACAATTGTGTTGAAACAATTGCGATGAAACAATTACTGTGAAGCAATTGCGATGAAACAATTGCAGTGAAACAATGGCGATGGAATAATTGCAATGCAACAATTAAACTTGTCCAAGAGAACCAGTGAAACAATTTAAATCGTTTCAAGTGAATCAATAAAATCTTTTCAAGTGAAATCGAAGAAACAATTTCAAGTGAATCGATGAAACAATTGCTGTAGTTACGACGGTTTTAGAGATTGGCTGATTTTTAAAGGAACTGAATAAACATGTTACAAAGAATGTCGAAGCATCTTCTACGACATCTTATGTAATATTGTTGACGGCGTCTCGGCAAAACATCCTGATTGACAGAAATCAGGAAAGTGCAGTTTCGGCAGAAAAGAAAGAAGGCGATTAGGAAATTGCAGAACGACTCCTAATCTGAAAAGGAGAAAGACGGCGATTAAGGGGAAACCCTTTAGGGTTAGTACTCATCCACGATTGCTATAAAAGCTTAGGCTACCCCCTTAGCAATCGTGTGATTCTTTATTTGTTTCCTAGCAACAATTTGCAAGGTTCTTAGACGTGAAGGTTTGCGGGCTGAGAAATTGCAGATTGAGCTTAGGATATTGTGTATCACATAACTATAGAGAGTTAGGTGATTGAGGGTTTTCTAAAGTCGTGAGTGAAGACTGCACGCAACCACCAAGCTTGAAGAAGACTTGAAGACGACAGAGCAAGGCGATTGCTCGAAGAGTAGAATCAAGACGTTCTTGGATTCAGGGGGAGACCCTGAGATAGATTGCACTGTAAGACGTAGCATAAAGTATAGATCTAGGGGTGATCACAGGTACTTGTATGTTCTGACGGATTACTGATAAGTGAAATCTTTCCACTAGGCTGAGAGCCCCCAGACGTAGGTGACATTGCACCGAACTGGGTAAACAATCTGCTGTGTCATTGTCTATAGCTTTATCTTTACTGTCCTAAAGTTATCTATGCAAGAAGCCAGACACAACGTTATAGCTTCACACGTAACATTGTGTGTGGCATTAGCTGATCAGAATTTCAATTGGTATTAGAGGAGGCACCTATAGCTTTAGGTGAAGGTCCTAAACAAATATTTTGATCAAAAACGGACAATACCAGAGAAGGAGGATCCATAAATCGACCACCTGTTCTAGATGGAAGCAACTATGGCTATTGGAAGGCTCGAATGTGTGCCTTCATGAAGTCACTAGACAACAAGACATGGAAGGCTGTAATCAATAGTTGGAATGCACCACAACTCAGTGACAGTGATGGCAATCCTATCGGACCAAAACCAGAAAAAGACTGGACTGATGATGAAGATGAAGAATCACTGGGAAATTCTCGAGCTCTGAATGCTATCTTCAATGGTGTTGACAAGAACGTGTTCAGACTGATCAACACATGCACAACTGCCAAATCAGCATGGGACATCCTGGCTGTTGCATATGAAGGAACAACTAAGGTTCGAGAACAAAAGCTGCAATACCTGACTACCAACTTCGAAGCCCTCATCATGAAAGAAGACGAATCAATTGCAGATTTCAATGTTCGTATTCGTGATCTAGCCAATGAATCCTACTCTCTGGGAGAACCAATGTATGATGAAAAATTGGTAAGAAAAACCCTGCGTGCTCTTAGCCCTAGGTGTAAGATGAAGATCACAGCAATTGAGGAAGTTCATGACCTCAAGGTCTTAAAATTTGATGAGCTGATGGGGTCTCTAATGACCTATGAGTTGTCTCTACCCAACATCGACAAAAGGAACAAAGGAGTTGCTTTCAAAAGCTCAACACTCAAGCAACCAGATCCTGAAGATTCTGATTCTGATGAAGACATCGATGCTACAATGGCCCTTCTCACAAAAATTACAACAAAGCCATGAGAAGATTTAGTCGAATGGGTGGACGAAATGTCACGGCAAATGCCAGAAACAAAGCTCCACAAAAAGCTCAAGCTGGAGGAAGTCTTGACAGACCAAAAAGGAGTGGGGAAGAAAACAAAAGCAAAGGACTTCAATGTCATGAATGTGAAGGATTCGGCCACCTCCGTAGAGAATGTCCAAATTTCCTCAAACAACAAAAACGTGGATACAATGCCACCCTATCAGATGATGACAATGAAGATAGCGGATCTGAAAAGGTAAGTAACTTTGTTGCATTCACTACCACTACTCCTGCATATAATGATGATAATGCTGCCAATATCAATGATGATCCAACTCCAAATGAGAATTGCACTAAAGAGCAACTAGTCGAGGCATACAAAGGCTTGCATACCAGATGGATCAAGGAAACTCTGATACTTGATCAACAAGGCGAAAGGATTATTAGTCTTACCAGCGACAAGTCTAGATTTCTAGAGACGATCGTGGAGCTAAAACGAGAAATCACTAGACTCAATGGAGAAATTAGTCTCATGACTAAATCGGTAAAGATGATGAATCCTAGCACAGAAAGCCTGGACAAGATTCTATCAGTGAGAAAACAATCCAAAGATACGACGGGACTAGGGTACACACATGCTGTCCCCTCAACAGCAGTGACAAAGTTTATCCCACAACAAGCCATGGCTGACAAGAAACTACTGGATGCCCCAACACATCCTACAGGACGACCTACAACAAAAGCCATAACATCGTCTACAACATGTTCTTGTCAAGTAACTGCCAGAAGACATCCTCCACGAAGACAACAAAGCTACAGAAGACCAGCTTATCAATATCAATGGATATGTCATTACTGTGGTCAACCAGGTCACATCAGACCTTTTTGTTTTCAACTTCTTGAGAGGAAGCAAGCTCAGCTACCACAAAGGAAATATCAAAGGCATCTCGCATCTCCTCCGAAGACATCCCGCCTTGAATGGAGACCTAAGAACCTGGTCTATCGAGCTAATGTTGCATATACATCCTTAAGTGCTTCAACAAACAAGGACTGGTATCTCGACAGTGGATGTTCGCGACACATGACAGGTACTCCAGAGTTTCTCTCCAATCTGAAATTATATACAAACTGCTTTGTTACGTTTGGAGATGGGATTCGAGCTCGAATCATTGGAAAAGGAGTGCTCAAGCATCCAGGAGCCACTTGCCTGACTGAAGCATTACTTGTAGAAGGACTTAAGGCAAACCTGATCAGCATCAGTTAGATCTGTGATCAGGATTTAGAAGTGAAATTCACTAAAGAAGCCTGTATAGTTAAAAACTTCGATCAGGTCACTATTCTACAAGGTGTTCGCTCAACGGATAATTTCTAAAAGCTTGGACATCTAAATCTTAGAAGTATGCAGAAGGCAATCTCAGAGCAGGCAATTACAGGAATCCCAAACCTGAAAATAGTAGAAGGAAAGATCTGCGGGGAATGTTAGATTGGTAAAAAACCAAGATGTCACACAAGATGCTTCAGCATATCACCACCTCTCGGGTCCTTGAGCTGATACATGTTGACCTCATGGGACCAATGCAAGTTGAAAGCCTTGGGGGAAAACGATATGTCTTTGTATGTGTAGATGATTACTCACGATACACTTGGGTTGACTTCCCTCGTGACAAATCAGACACCTTCTCGATCTTCAAGAATCTGTGCATTCAGGTCCAACGAGAAAAAGGAGAGACCATTGGCAAAATCATCCGCCTTCGAAGCGATCATGGTCGAGAGTTCGAAAATAGCAAGTTTGCAGACTTCTGCAATTCAGAAGGGATAGCGCATGAATTCTCAGCACCAATCACTCCCCAACAGAATGGCATTGTTGAGCGCAAAAACAGAACTCTATAGGAGATGGCTAGAGTAATGATGCTGGCTAAGAACATCTCAACTCACTTTTGGGCAGAAGCACTTAACACAGCTTGCCATATCCACAATCGAGTCACTCTCAGACCAGGTATGTCAGTGACTCATTATGAAATATGGAGGGGGAGAAAGCCCAATGTTAAGTACTTCCATATCTTTGGCTCCACTTGTTATATTCTAGCTGATACAGAGCCTCGTCAAAAGCTTGACCCAAAAAGCGATTAAGGCATCTTCCTTGGCTACTCAAGAAATAGTCGCGCATACCGAGTCTTCAACAAACGAACCAAAACCATGATGGAATCAATCAATGTTGTTGTTGTTGATGACTGCGAAGATGCTTCAGAAGATGCGACGGACGAAGACGGAGCCTATCCTCCCAACAATGTCAGAAGGAATGTCATTACTGATGTTAGAAAAGATGCCAGCAGTAAAACAGAAAGTGATGATGCTAGCCCAAATGTCGATCATGACGAAGGAGTTCCTGAAACCAGCAACAAGAATCCCTCGCGGAGAACCCAGACTAATCATCCTATCTCTGGAGTAATTGGAAATCTGAATGAAGGAATACGGACTCGGTCAAAAGCTCCTGAAGACTACAACGAGATGATAGGCAATATTTGCTTGTTTTTGAAAGACAGAACCCAAAAACATCAATGAAGCCATCAATGATGAGTATTGGGTCAATGCTATGCAAGAAGAGTTGATTCAATTTGAGAAAAATCAGGTATGGGAACTGGTGCCCAAACCAAGTGAAGGAAACATCATAAGCACTAAATGGATCTTCAAGAACAAATCCGATGAGCTTGGCAACATCACCTTTGCTCAAGGGTATACTCAAATTGAGGGTGTCGACTTCGATGAGACCTTTGCTCATGTGGCAAGACTTGAAGCAATCCGTCTCCTGCTAGGGATATCATGCCATCTACAGATAAAGCTCTACCAGATGGATGTCAAAAGTGCGTTCCTGAATGGGGACCTCAATGAAGAAGTATATGTGTCACAACCCAAAGGATTTGTTGACCCGCACTATCCTGATCATGTGTATAAACTCAAGAAAGCTCTTTATGGGTATGAAAGGCTCAAAAAATTCCTCATCCAAAGCGGCTACACTAGAGGGGGAGTCGACAAAACCCTATTTGTGAAGAATGAGGACGGGAATTTAATGATAGCTCAAATCTATGTCGATGACATTGTTTTTGGAGGGATGTCAAGCAAGATGGTAGAGATATTTATTCAACAGATGCAATCAGAATTCGAGATGAGCCTGGTGGGAGAGCTTACTTATTTTCTAGGCTTCCAAATCAAACAACAAAAGGATAGCATCTTCGTATCTCAGAGCAAATATGCGAAGAATATCGTCAAGAAGTTTGGGCTAGAGAAAGCCTCACATAAAAGGACACCAGCAACTACACATGTCAAGCTAACTAAAGATGATCCAGGAAAAGCTCTCGACCAACACCTATACAGAAGCATCATCGGTAGTCTTCTCTACCTTACTGCAAGTCGACCAGATATTGCCTACTCTGTAGGAGTATGTGCAAGATATCAAGCTAATCCTAAGGTTAGTCATCTCTCCCAAGCCAAAAGAATTATAGATATATCTCTGGGACTACAGACTTAGGTTTATTATACTCATTCGACACATCCTCTACCTTGGTGGGATATTGTGATGTCGATTGGGCTGGAAACACATCGGATAGGAAAAGCACATCTGGAGGATGCTTCTTCCTTGGCACCAACCTCATATCATGGTTTAGTAAGAAGCAAAACTGTGTTGCCCTTTCCACTGCCGAATCAGAGTATATTGCTGCTGGGAGTAGCTGCACACAGCTACTATGGATGAAGCAAATGTTAGTCGAATACAATGTCAGACAGGATGCCATGACTTTATATTGTAATAATGTTAGTGCTATCAACATCTCCAAAAATCCTGTCCAACACAGTAAGACCAAACACATTGATATTAGACACCACTTCATTCGAGAATTGGTCGAAGATAAGAAGATCATCCTAGAGCACATTCCTACAGAGAAGCAATTTGCTGATATTTTCACAAAGGCATTAGATGCGAGCAGATTCGAGGATCTCAGATCATCACTCGGTCTGTGCACCATCAGTGAACAATAAGAAGTTGCAGAAACGGTTGAGAGGAGTTAGTTGGTGCCTCTTCATGAACCGGTCCAAAATCCCAACGAATGTCATTGAGCCAAGCATACCAAAAGCCCATATAAAATAAAGGGAAAGATACGCTCAGACGTTAAAAGATTTGAATCGATTTTTTTTCAAAATCTAAACCTAGTCTGCCCCTTCCTGTGTTTGCTCTCATCTCCTTCGCCATTCACTCTCTGCGAATCTCACAAACAACAATGGTGAAAACTCGAAGCACAGTAGCCCCAAAGAAAGCCTTTGAATCAAAGAAAGCTGAAGCAAAAGGCTCCAGAAGCAGCAAAGTGAAAACAAACAAGCATGGAGTTCGGATTAAAGGGCCAAAAACCCTGAAGAAGTCAGAAGAAATCCCCAATGCTAGTCTTTACTCGAGTTCCCAAAAAGTCTCGGACCGGAAGCGCTGCATTCTCAATGTCTGACCTAACTGGGCCAGAAAGGGAGAATGATCTTGGCCAGAAAAATCGAGAAGCCTCCATGCAAATCGTCCCAGTTCCAACACCAACAAACATCCCAGGTAACGATTTCTCTGCCGATACTTCTAGGAACAGTGATTTGTTGGAATCACTGCTGAAAAACCAGGACCCACCTCAAGAAGGTGTGGTAGAGGAACTAATAAGTCCGGAAGGAGAAAAGGAGAATTTGACTCCGGTCAGTCATGGGTTGGAACGCATTGCGGAAGGAGAAGGAGGAGAAGAAGAAGGAACAGATGTCATGCCGAAAGCCACTGAAAAAGTTGTAGTAGAGGAAGAAATCGCTGACTCGGAAGAAACCGAGGAAGAAGAAGAGAAAGAAGAAACCAGAAACGGAGGAACTGATCTGGAAGAAGCTGAGGAGAACAAGGATACCACCACCAACAACACAGAAGAAAACCCTCTGGATGCCAGAGAAGATGTCACGGAAGAAGCTACTGAGACGGCACACAAAGTGCTGTCGTCCCTGAAGGAAAAAGTTCTAGAAGAAAAGGAAAGTTTGGTTGTTATGGTTGGAAAACTAAAATCAAGGAAAAGAAAGGAGGTTAAGGATGCTAGAGGTCCCAGCAACAAAAAGAAAAAATTGTATGTCAAAGAAAAAGGGAAGAAAGTGATCCCCACAAGGAGTTTGATAGATGAAACTACTGATGATGACGTTGAAGAGGTTCCTGTTGAGGAAGGGAAGAAGAAGAATGCCCTGAAAACGGCCAAGAACACCGTGAGTGTCACTTACGACAATGTGTCGTTTCACTCAGCAGACGGTGCAAAGAGGTGGGAGTTTGTGTTTCAAAGAACGGCGTTCCCAGAGAAGACACTGTCGTCGGAGCTGCTTGGACTATAGGTCATTGTACAGCTCTTGGAGAAGGCAGAATTAATGAGAACCGTCACAAACATTGGTAACCACTATCCCCTCTTGGTTAAGGAGTTTATTGCCAATTTGCCTACCACGTTTGATACCCCAGATGCTCCAGAGTTTGATAAGGTATATGTCAGAGGCATTCGCTTTGACATCTCCTCTGACATTATCAATGACTTCCTGGGAAGGAAGAGGGTTCAATCTATGCCACCACCCGACCTAAACAAAGTCCTCCGTGAGATTACCGGAGATAAAAGCAGAACATGGCCGATCAAAGGCACTGTGGCAGCATCAGATCTGACTTCCAAGTACTCCATTCTCTTCCGGATTGGAGTGGCAAATTGGGCTCCCTCGACCCACGCATCATCCATCAAACCCGAGCTGGCAATACTGATCTACCAAATAGGTACTGGATCTAAACTTGACTTTGGGCAATTTGTGATTGATCATCTTATTCGTCATGCTAGATCACTTGATGTGAAAATTCCCATTGCCTTTCCATCCCTTATCTCTGAACTACTTGTACATCAACACCCCGGAGTGTTGAAAACATCGGATAAGGTGGGAAAAAGAGGAGGACTGATTGTGGTGAGCCACAAGTTGTTTGAGGGGAAGCATGCTCCTGATCTTGTCAGGCCAGAAGCCAAGGCAAAGACCAGTCGAGCCACAAGTGTCGTCCCTCTAACCAGGACCACCAGCAGGGATGCAGTTATGCTTGAACGAGAGATTGTTGTGCTTGACGAGGACATTGTCAATTTGAAGACAGCTCTGAAGCATCTCTCACAGCGCCGAACTCACTGCGCCAACCTGCTGAAATCCATGTCTCCTCCGGGCTCTGAAGATGATGACACTGATAACATTTGTGCCCTACAATTGGTATTAGCCTGTAAACGTCTATGTTCAAATATCATCGTTTGTAATGTATAAATATAAACGGCTTTATATTACTTATGTGTTGAAGTAATATGTTAAGCATGATCTGATTTATGACCACTAAAGTAGTAGAACCATAAATCTGTACGGATCACACTTAACGAGTCCCTGGTCAACCTATGCTTCCTTAAAAGCGACCAGTATGAAGTATGAGGATGGTTCTTAATGACGTAGTTCTACTTGTCATAAGGATGTGGGATCCTGGAACCATATCATAGATATCATGAGGTGATTGATATCGGACGACCCGCATTGAATAGTGTTTTCATAGATTAAGCCATAAACATATTCAGATGCGATAGCTTGTCACGACGTCCTTAGACCAAGGAGTCTTTGTGATCACTATGCAATGAACGTACGGCTTTAACTTGCGCCAAACGCTTTCTGTAAAAGGATTGCTATAAAGGGCATGATTGGGTGGCGGAACAGGTTGCATGAGTGACACGAAAGACGGCTAAGGGATTTATCCCTCATACTACGGTATGGGAAAGATATCCGTTAGAAGGCCTCTTGATGGAGACTGACTGAGAGAAAAAGCATGGCCATGCAAATGATACGGGTTATCATTTCTCAGTCATCTCGCAGATCAAGTAACAATGATTGATTGAACAAGGGAGACGACTCTATGCCTTGAGATCAATTGGGATATCTAGAGATAAAAGGATGGTGACTTGTACGCACAAAGGTTAAGTCAAATTATCGATCACCGTGCACCTTGGGTAATCATAATGTTTTACTAGAGACCACTTATGATGGATCGGGCAAGAGCGAGTCTTGCGCTGATCTGCCAACGGTGGCATGAGCCTAGAGGGTCACACACATACAAGACGGATAACTTGAGACAAGGAAACATGGATGTTTCTTAAGGAGAAGTATATGGACAAAACTGGAGGTTTTGTGCCATAGGTTCGGTTTGAGAGAATAATTAGCGAATCGAGAAAAATTGAGTTTTTCGTCGATATCGCGTCGGACTTTGTTTGATAAGTAACGACAAAAAGGTCGGGCAACTTTTGGACGCGGCATGACACAACACGGGAGGGCCCATTGGGCTCGCCCCATGAAGCCTCATGGCCGGCCCACTTGGTGGGGCCATTGTGGGGGCCACACAATGCCATGCTTAGTTGGTGATTGTGGATTAAGAGGTGAGTGATTTAAGGGGTATGGGTTAAAGCACCTTTAAGCCCATACCAATCACTTTTAACCCATACTTGTGAGTTGGGTGATGAATTATAATGCAAGACTTTAATTCATTAATTCATTAAGTCACAAAACACACAAAAATCCTCTCTCTCTCTCTCATTGTGGCCGGCCACCCCTCTCCTCTTCATCATCTTGCTCTCTTGTTCTTCATTTAATTGTTCTAGTAGGCAATTAAGTGAAGGATCTTGAAGATCATCCTCTTGGTGTGGACTAGCTTTAGAGAAGAAGATCCGAACGTTCTTCTTTATCGATTCAAACAAGACTTAAAGGTAAACATCTTGTGGAATAGATTTTGCTTTGGGATTTAATGGTTTAAATGTTCTTGGACAAGGCTTGGAGTAGATTATCTTTTATTGCTTCCGCTATCTCGACGATCTAGAACGCTCCAAAACCCTACAATGGTATCAGAGCGTTGGTTACCCTCTTAATCTTTGTCTTGTTGAATTCATTTCGGTTTTGTGATTATTTGCATGCCAAAAGTTGATAACATGATTTTAATGCTTTTTGGGAGATTTGCATGAAATATGTTAATTTTGAAAAATATATTAAATTTGGAATTTTTCGGAAATTATTGGATTTGTCGGGTCCGAGAAGAGACTCTCGGGGAGCCGGATCGGAGGTACCGGACGGAGGTCACCGGAGGCCGGTGAGGCCGGCGGTGACCGGGCCCGTCCCCACTCTTGGCCGAGGCCGAGAGTGGCGGCAAGCCGGGTTTGGGCCTTCCAAGGCCCAAACCGGGCCGTGCAGATTTGGGCTCGGCCCAATGGGCCCTCGGCCCATTGGCTTGGCCCGACTTGGTTCGTGTGTGGTGTTTGATCCATTTCACGAACCCGTGATCCAATATTTCGAAAACTTTCAAAATTTAATCGGTTTCGATAAACTGTTTTTCGAAAAGGTCTAGTTTCAATAAACCCGACCAAGCAACTTGGCAAAATTAAAACCGGAATTATTGCATATTATTTGATAACATGTTTGTGTGATAACATGTTGGATGATGTGATGAAATGTATGATGCATTAGTAGCCCATTAGATTTATCGCTTTCACGGTTTGCATACCGTTAGTGTTAGCATGTAATTATTCTTTTATTCAAGCCCATAAAGTGTAATTATTTTTTATCCGGTCTACGAACCGAGTATTAATTGTAATTATTACTCAAAGACGAGAAGGATGGAAAATCGAGCACGATGACGGTCTTGGAGGAAGTCCAAGAGCTAGTGGGAGCCCGAATGAGAAAGACGAGAAGATGTGAAGACTCGTAGAATCCTAAGATTAGGATGGGCTATAAAATGCATATTTAACGCTTTATGGATGCTTGCTTGAATTATTTAATTAATTGCATGCTTGCATGATTAGTTTATAAGTTTATAAGCGATCACCTCACATGCAAAGATTAAAATCAACTTTAATTGTTTGCATGTTTAAAGCGTTGTGAACTATCATCACACGGGTTGTGATGGATGAGTTCAAATTTGAAACGTATTTGCACGGGTTGCAAATGACGGATTCAAATGAAGATAGTATGTGATACAATTAGAAACGTCACAACACGGGTTGTTGATGACGGGTTCGTAATTGTACCAAATACTTTCGAATTATTAAACATAACCAAATTACAAGTTAATTTGAGTCAAGTGAGATGCCACCCAAATTCACACCCATGTAGAAACATTTTATCGGTGTCGTGCGCCTTAGCGGAGCATCGATCGAATGGGTTCTAGATAGGAATGGTAAACTTTGTGGGATGTCGTGCGCCTTAGCGGAGCATCTGCACAAAGTTAACTCGTTAGTGAAAGTTGGTTGACTCAACCACGATTCTTGGCCTGAGGTCGAGCTGGGGCATCGGAAGGGTAAGCCGTGTGTTTTACACATACCCTGACTAAGAGTTACACGGGTTGTAATTGGACGGATGTCCTACCTAAATAAGTCAATTGGAGCGGTGCGCCTTAGCGCACTTCAAATGACGAATAAGGGATCTTGGTTCAAAGATTCTAAATTTTAGAATCTAATGGTTGGTGTTTAATTCGGATCTTCGTAAATTTATTCAACTATTCTGATTAAATTTACTTTCTTCGTGTAGAAATGGCTAGTAATTCAACAAACTCGTCTAATTTGTCATTGAGGACTATACTCGAGAAGTGTAAACTCAACGGGACAAATTATCTAGACTGGGATAGAAATTTACGACTTGTGTTAAAAATGGAACGCATGGAGTACGTCCTTGATAAGGCTATCCCTGAGGAGCCAGCTGCCAACGCAACGAGGGTCGTTAAGGATGCGTACCAGAAACACCTTAGCGACTCTATCGACGTTGCGTGTGTCATGCTGGGCTGCATGGAGGCGGACCTCCAAAAGCAGTTTATGGAGCTATCCCATGATCTGTTTGCAATGTTTGCACAGATCAAGGATATGTTCAAGGAGAAAGTACGTATTGAAAAATACACTGTTCTCCGAGAACTCATAGCCTGCAAGATGTCAGCAGGCAGCTCCGTAGGTCCTCACGTCCTACAGATGAAGGGGCATTTTGACCATATGACTAGTATCGGTATGTCTATGGAAAAGGAAATGGCTGCGGATTTTGTTCTGCAATCCCTTCCTCATGCATATGGTGGGTTCGTCATGAACTATCATATGCATGATATGGACAAGACCGTGTCGGAGTTGCACATCATGCTAGTAACTGCCGAGAAGAGCATAAGGGGCAGTTCGTCCAAAAATGTCTTCATGGTCAAGAAGGGACCCAGCTTCAAAGCTGTTGGTGGCAAGGGTAAAGGCCCAAGACACCTCGCAGGGAGGAACAGACGACCATTTATTCCTAGACCTCACATGCCCGTACAAGGCAAAGGGAAGGCAAAGGAGTCGGTCTGTTTCTACTGTCAAAAGCCTGGTCATTGGAAGAAAGACTGTCAGCAGCTGAAGGAGGATCAGAAGAAGGGCGGTGGGCCGCTACTTCATCAGGTATTCCATTAGAGCTATATCTTTCTACAATAAATACCTGGGTACTAGACACTGGAGCTGAGTCTCATGTCTGTGCTGATGTGCAGGTGTTACACAGTAGAAGAGATATAAAGGAAAACGAGGTGGACCTAAGAGTTGGGAACAATACCAGAGTTGCCGCAACTGCTGTGGGTTCTGTGAACCTTGTTTTGCCCAGTGGGCTTGTAATTGAACTTAATGATGTGTTTTGCGTACCTGTTTTCAACAGGAATATTATCTCAATTTCTCTTCTTGAAATAGAGGGATATTATTTTAATATTAAGAACGGGTTTTTTGATATTATGCGCAACAACATATATTATGGCAATGCTCGCACTGTTGGAGGATTATACATATTGAATATGCAAAACTCGAAATCCAACATGCTCTATAATGTAAATGCTAAGAGGTTTAAAACTAATGATTTAGACCAAACTCTTATCTGGCATTGTCGTCTAGGTCACATAAATGAGAAACGCATCTCAGCGCTTCATAAGCGCGGACTTCTAAGTCAATTCGAATTCCAAGCGATTGAAAGATGCGAAGCTTGTTTGATGGGCAAGATGACTAAAGCGCCCTTCACTGGTTTAGGTGAGAGGGCAGGTGACTTATTGGGTCTAATACATTCAGACGTATGTGGACCAATGAGTACGCATGCCAGAGGTGGTTTAGGCTACTTTATCACATTTACTGACGATTTCAGTAGATATGGTTATGTCTATCTCATGAGACATAAGTCCGAAGCTTTTGATAAATTCAAAGAGTTTAGGACTGAAGTAGAAAACCAACTCGGAAAGAGTATCAAGGCACTCCGTTCTGATCGGGGTGGAGAATACTTATCCGAGGAGTTTCTTAGTTATCTTACTGAAGGTGGAATACTATCTCAGTGGACTCCGCCAGGAACACCGCAACTTAATGGTGTGTCCGAGCGGAGGAATCGAACATTGTTAGATATGGTTCGATCAATGTTAAGTCTCACTGATCTCCCGATCTCCTTCTGGGGTTATGCTCTGCAAACGGCCGCTTTCATAATAAATAGGGCTCCGTCGAAAGCAGTGGAAGGGACATCATTTGAAAAATGGTACGGGAAGGAACCCGTTTTGTCCTTCCTTAAAATCTGGGGTTGCGAGGCTTATGTTAAAAGGTTGCTTGCAACCAAGCTCGAACCAAGATCAGATAAATGCACTTTCGTCGGATATCCAAAAGAAACAAAAGGATACTACTTCTACAAACCGAGCGAAAATAAAGTTTTTGTCGCTCGAGGTGGGACGTTCATGGAAAAAGAGTTCATTTCCAAGACAGTCTGTGGGAGGGTTATTCATCTTGATGAAGTTCTAGATGAGATGGTCACTCGGGAACCACGAGAAGACCCGCTAGAAGAGGTAGAGCCAGAAGTGGTCATTGAGCAAGAACCAATAGCTGCAGTTAATGAGGACGGTCCGAGGCGCTCTGAAAGGATAAGTCATGCACCTATCAGATACGGTTTCTTAGTAACTGAAGGTGATGGTTTAGTACTAGTGGACAATGATCCAGCTACCTTTCGAGAGGCTTTGGACGGAACCGACTCTGAGAAATGGCTGGAAGCCATGAGGGAAGAAATGCAATCCATGTCAGATAATCAAGTGTGGGACTTGGTAGATCATACCCCTGATGTTAAGGTCATAGGGTGTAAATGGATCTTTAAAATAAAAATTGACATGGATGGCAAACCTCAGACCTATAAAGCGAGACTGGTAGCAAAAGGTTATAGACAAGTCCACGGAATTGACTATGAAGAGACCTTTTCTCCAGTAGCTATGGTCAAATCTATCCGCATTCTTCTTGCCATAGCAGCATATCACAACTATGAGATATGGCAAATGGATGTCAAAACCGCCTTCCTCAACGGGAGGTTAGCTGAGGACGTTTATATGTCTCAGCCTGAGGGTTTTGAGGATCCAAAGAATAAGGGAAAGATTTGCAAGTTGCTCAAATCAATCTATGGTTTGAAGCAAGCATCTCGGAGTTGGAATCAGCGTTTTGATGAAGTAGTAAAACGGTTTGGCTTCGTCAAGAACGATGATGAACCTTGCGTGTATAAAAAGGCAAGTGGGAGCAATATAATCTTTTTAGTGCTTTATGTTGATGACATACTGCTCATTGGAAACGACGTCCCTACCTTGCTCTTAACGAAGACTTGGTTAGGTGAGTGTTTCGCAATGAAGGACTTAGGTGAGGCCTCTTACATCTTGGGAATCAAGATATATAGAGACCGTGCCAAGCGGGTCTTGGGCTTAAGTCAAAGCACTTATATAGACAAGGTGTTGAGACGATTCTCAATGCAAGATTCAAATAAAGGATTGCTGCCCATGCGTCATGGCGTGAAGCTTAGCAAGAAGCAGGGTGCTGAGACACCTACAGAGCTAGCAAGAATGAATGAGATCCCATATGCTTCGGCTATAGGGTCCATAATGTATGCCATGATATGCACAAGACCGGATGTCTCGTTTGCCCTAAGCTGTACCAGTAGACATCAATCCAAACCCGGTGAGGCACACTAGATGGCTGTCAAGGCGATTCTCAAATATTTGAGAAAAACTAAGGACGCCTTTCTTGTATACGGGGGCAGAAATGATGATCTCGTCGTCAAAGGATATGTCGACGCTAGTTTCCAGACAGACCCCGATGACTTTAAGAGTCAGTTGGGATATGTGTTTATGTTGAACGGTGGAGCATTCAGCTGGAAAAGCAAGAAGCAGGATACCATTGCCGACTCTATGACGGAAGCTGAGTACATTGCCGCATGTGAGGCGGCAAAAGAGGCTGTATGGATCAGGAGTTTCATGGCCGGGTTAGGTGTAATTAAAAACCCGTCTAACCCAGTAGACTTATATTGTGACAACACCGGGGCTATTGTGCAAGCTAAGGAACCCAGGGCACATAACAGATCCAAACATGTACTCAGAAAGTATCACATCATCCGCGACATAATTGCTAGAGGTGACGTGAAGATCCACTACGTTGCAACTGATGATAACACAGCCGACCCATTGACCAAGGCTCTTCCTCAAGATAAACATGAAAAACATGTTAGGTCAATGGGTATAGACTGGGACTTAGATTGGAGCTAAGGGCAAGTGGGAGATTGATAGCATTTGTGCCCTAGTCCAATTGGTATTAGCCTGTAAACGTCTATGTTCAAATATCATCGTTTGTAATGTATAAATATAAACGGCTTTATATTACTTATGTGTTGAAGTAATATGTTAAGCATGATCTGATTTATGACCACTAAAGTAGTAGAACCATAAATCTGTACGAATCACACTTAACGAGTCCCTGGTCAACCTATGCTTCCTTAAAAGCGACCAGTATGAGGATGGTTCTTAATGACGTAGTTCTACTTGTCATAAGGATGTGGGATCCTGGAACCATATCATAGATATCATGAGGTGATTGATATCGGACGACCCGCATTGAATAGTGTTTTCATAGATTAAGCCATAAACATATTCAGATGCGATAGCTTGTCACGACGTCCTTAGACCAAGGAGTCTTTGTGATCACTATGCAATGAACGTACGGCTTTAACTTGCGCCAAACGCTTTCTGTAAAAGGATTGCTATAAAGGGCATGATTGGGTGGCGGAACGGGTTGCATGAGTGACACGAAAGACGGCTAAGGGATTTATCCCTCATACTACGGTATGGGAAAGATATCCGTTAGAAGGCCTCTTGATGGAGACTGACTGAGAGAAAAAGCATGGCCATGCA
This sequence comes from Geranium rotundifolium, assembly GCA_963920655.1. Taxonomy (NCBI): domain Eukaryota; kingdom Viridiplantae; phylum Streptophyta; class Magnoliopsida; order Geraniales; family Geraniaceae; genus Geranium; species Geranium rotundifolium. The sequence goes on along the minus strand of OY987317.1, from coordinate 29,146,955 downwards.
AATGATACGGGTTATCATTTCTCAGTCATCTCGCATATCAAGTAACAATGATTGATTGAACAAGGGAGACGACTCTATGCCTTGAGATCAATTGGGATATCTAGAGATAAAAGGATGGTGACTTGTACGCACAAAGGTTAAGTCAAATTATCGATCACCGTGCACCTTGGGTAATCATAATGTTTTACTAGAGACCACTTATGATGGATCGGGCAAGAGCGAGTCTTGCGCTGATCTGCCAACGGTGGCATGAGCCTAGAGGGTCACACACATACAAGACGGATAACTTGAGACAAGGAAACATGGATGTTTCTTAAGGAGAAGTATATGGACAAAACTGGAGGTTTTGTGCCATAGGTTCGGTTTGAGAGAATAATTAGCGAATCGAGAAAAATTGAGTTTTTCGTCGATATCGCGTCGGACTTTGTTTGATAAGTAACGACAAAAAGGTCGGGAAACTTTTGGACGCGGCATGACACAACACGGGAGGGCCCATTGGGCTCGCCCCATGAAGCCTCATGGCCGGCCCACTTGGTGGGGCCATTGTGGGGGCCACACAATGCCATGCTTAGTTGGTGATTGTGGATTAAGAGGTGAGTGATTTAAGGGGTATGGGTTAAAGCACCTTTAAGCCCATACCAATCACTTTTAACCCATACTTGTGAGTTGGGTGATGAATTATAATGCAAGACTTTAATTCATTAATTCATTAAGTCACAAAACACACAAAAATCCTCTCTCTCTCTCATTGTGGCCGGCCACCCCTCTCCTCTTCATCATCTTGCTCTCTTGTTCTTCATTTAATTGTTCTAGTAGGCAATTAAGTGAAGGATCTTGAAGATCATCCTCTTGGTGTGGACTAGCTTTAGAGAAGAAGATCCGAACGTTCTTCTTTATCGATTCAAACAAGACTTAAAGGTAAACATCTTGTGGAATAGATTTTGCTTTCGGATTTAATGGTTTCAATGTTCTTGGACAAGGTTTGGAGTAGATTATCTTTTATTGCTTCCGCTATCTCGACGATCTAGAACGCTCCAAAACCCTACAGACACAACCTCTCTGCCTCATGATCCAGAAGAAGCCACCCAAGAAGCCTCCACTGAAGCCACAGAAGAAGAGACTGCAAGTTCCAGCAGCAGCTCTATTTAAAAATTTCATGAACTTTCTGACTCTCGAACTACTAAACAACTTTTATTTTTGTAATATTTGGTGAACAATGTATCACACTTACTCTCGACAGCTGATTGAGAGCAAGTGTGAGTTATGTTTGGTTTATTTTGCTTATTTCCCAGATTTGTTACGATATTTGTTTATACTTTGGCTCTTTTTGAGCCAGCGAGGGGGAGTAAGAGTTAGAGTATAGATATCGCGCGATGGTACAAGAAAAGAGAGAGACGAGCGACGACGCAAAGACGATGACACGCGCGACACAAGACTGCCGATCGACGAGACGACAAATGCGACGCAGAATGAGACGAAGAATGATGTCCTTAAAAATAGCCAAAGGGGGAGATTGTAGTTACGACGGTTTTAGAGATTGGCTGATTTTTAAAGGAACTGAAGAAACATGTTACAAAGAATGTCGAAGCATCTTCTACGACATCTTATGTAACATTGTTGACGGCGTCTCGGCAAAACATCCTGATTGACAGAAATCAGGAAAGTGCAGTTTCGGCAGAAAGAAAGAAGGCGATTAGGAAATTGCAGAATGACTCCTAATCTGAAAAGGAGAAAGACGGCGATTAAGAGAAAACCCTTCAGGGTTAGTACTCATCCACGATTGCTATAAAAGCTTAGGCTACCCCCTTAGCAATCGTGTGGTTCTTTATTTGTTTCCTAGCAACAATTTGCAAGGTTCTTAGACGTGAAGGTTTGCGGGCTGAGAAATTGCAGATTGAGCTTAGGATATTGTGTATCACATAACTATAGAGAGTTAGGTGATTGAGGGTTTTCTAAAGTCGTGAGTGAAGACTGCACGCAACCACCAAGCTTGAAGAAGACTTGAAGACGACAGAGCAAGGCGATTTCTCGAAGAGTGGAATCAAGACATTCTTGGATTCAGGGGGAGACCCTGAGATAGATTGCACTGTAAGACGTAGCATAAAGTATAGATCTAGGGGTGATCACAGGTACTTGTATGTTCTGACGGATTACTGATAAGTGAAATCTTTCCGCTAGGCTGAGAGCCCCCAGACGTAGGTGACATTGCACCGAACTGGGTAAACAATCTGCTGTGTCATTGTCTATAGCTTTATCTTTACTGTCCTAAAGTTATCTACGCAAGAAGTCAGACACAACGTTATAGCTTCACACGTAACATTGTGTGTGGCATCTTGCACGACTAGCTAATCAGAATTTCAATTGCAAATGAAATAATTAAACAATTTCAATAAAAACAATGAAACAATTTAAATTGAATTGATGAACCGATTGCACGTGAATTGATAAAATAGTTGGTGTCTTGAAGTGAACCGGTACTAAAATAAAGGGATAATTTCAGGTGGCTACACCTAGATATTGCTGTTTTTCACCTGAGTACACCTAGAATTTTTTTTTTCAGCCGACTACGCCTAAAATGTGCAAAATTTTCACTTTGCACTTTTCGTCCAATTCTGTTAGTTTTTAACGTTTTTTCTTGTGAAATGACTAAAATGCCCTTAAGGATAAAACAATTATTATAATTGGGTTGAAAAGACTAAAATGCCCTCACCTATTCATCTAATTTTCAAATACATGTCACTCTTCTCTCTCACCTCTCTTTTTCTTTGCAACTCCACATTGATCCGGTCGACCTCGAGGAGCAGAGGCTCGACGACGTCGTGCAGGATCAGCTCGAACCTCGGGCTCCCGAAATGGTGCATCACGTTCACTTTTCGACCCGTGAAGAAGTTGTCAACGACGATCACGGTGTCGTCTCTCTCCATCAGGCGGTCCACGAGGTGCAACCCGACAAACCCGGCCCCGCCCGTCACCACCACCCTCATTCCCTTCCTCCTCAGCCCAAGCGGCACCTTCCCTACCGACCCGAACCGTCGGAGCGCCCGACGAGTGGATCTTTAGGAAGTACTCGTACCCGTACCCAATATGGGTCGGCGGCGACGACCTGGAGGAGCTATGGTGAAGAAGACGGTGGCGATGGCAATGCCGATGAGAACGAAGAGGAGGCGAATCGGACGGATCACGGTGAGCCACGGCTTCTCCGACTTAGGTGAGTAGGTCTCTGACTAGCTGGACTAGGCCTCGTGACCTCTAAAGATCAACTCCGAACCGTTCCCGTCGCCGGCGACCGGAGAGAACTTGACTACTCTCCATCTCCATCACCGTCACCATCAAGTTCCTCTCCACCGTCCCCGTCGAACCCACCTCCCATCTCCATCACTCAATCGCCGTCGTCGTCGTGCCACTCCCGGACCATCGCGACGACGCCGTGTCACATCCCCATAAATTGATGTGAGAATCGGTGTGAGAGAGGGAGAGAAGGATGAATGAAATGAGAAAGAGAGTGAGTGGCATGTCTTTGAAAATTAGATGAATATGTGATGGCATTTTAGTCTTTTCAATCCAATTATAATAATTGTTTTAACCTTAAGGGCATTTTAGTCATTTCACATGAAAAAACGTTTAAAAATAACAGAATTGGACGGAAAGTACAAAGTGAAAATTTTGCACATTCTAGGCGTAGTTAGCTGGAATAAAAAATTTTAGGTGTACCCAGGTGAAAAACAGTAATATCTAAGTGTAGTCACCTGGAATTATCCCTAAAATAAATTCAACTTAATAAATAATGGTGTAAAATACGTTTACCCCCTTCTGCTGGTGTAAAATGACCAAAAGAAATTCACAATTAATTCATATTTACGTTAGTATGCCACTGATGACTATCACTAAATCTTAACCATTAATTATTTGATCTAATGAATTATGATGGTTCTAAGATTTGTAGTGGATTAAAGGATTTGTAATTGATTAAAACCCATATTTAAGACATATATATTAGAGTTAATTACAACTTACTATACCTAGTTGGAGGTCTTTTACAAATTATCATACTTATTTTTGAAAATTACAACTTACTATACCTAGTTACACTTACTATACCTAGTTACACTGTTTTTTACAATTTGTCCCAACACTGTTAGTTTTTGAATGGTAAAGTGTGAAATGTCTAAAATACCCCTGACTATTCATCAAATTCGCTTCCACTTCCGCTTTTCCCACCTTAAAGCCGCTAATCCTCTTCTCCAATCCTTTACAACTCTAAGAAGCAAAGAGGCAAAATAAATAAGTAAACCTTAGAATTTTGAGATTGATGGTCAACAGTAATCGAAAATTGGGAATATAAAAATGGATGAATTTGTGTTAATTTCCTCGATTAAATGATTTGCTGCTGAAATCACGCCTACATATCTCTTCCAATCTTGTAAGACCCAAACAAATAAAGAAAAAACATAGAACATGCATAAAGATTGAAGGTTGGAGTAGAGAGGGATTTGCAGAGGAGGAATGAAGAGAGGGTAAAGGGAGGAGGATATTTTAGGTATTTTTTTTAAGAATATAGTAAATCAAATTAGATTAGACGGAAAGGTAGTAACGTGTAAATTTTTAGTAACTAAATGAGTGAAAATAAAAATTTTTAAAATATGTATAATTACTTGTAAAAGACATCCAATTAAGTATACTAACTTATAATTAACCTTACCTACTATGTTAATTAATCACGAAGTAAACACGTGTTGTCAATCAATTTCATTTACGCTCATTATCAGCTTGCCTGTGGCCAACTAAATACCAGATTTGTACGATTCAAATCATAAGTGGAATTTATTAATTCAAACCATTAAATTAAATGTATCATCCCTAATAGCCAGCACCGAATAAAATAAACTGAGGAGAAACGGGCCGGCAAAGTGAGATTGAGGGTAAATGGCCCATCATTTTGTGGAGTAAATTGTTTATAAATGATTAGATGTACAAATTCAATAAATTTCTCGTTAATCCATAAATCTTATTAGTTTCAAATCCTCTATAAAAATACTGTTCCACTGGCATCGGCGTCGCGGCTACGATTCGGTATTTCGCTCCGCATCTCACTCCATACACCCCCGACGTGTTCACATACCATACTCCATCTGGACCCTTTCTTCTCTTCTCTTCTCTCTCTATTTCACTCTCTCACCTCCAAATCACCCTTTACTTCAACTTTTCAGATCTGCTTCGTTTCTGCATTCTCAAATTGGACCATTCTTCCATGGCCAGAGCTTGCTTGTGTGCTCTCTTCTTCGTAATTTTGTTCATTGGTGTCGCAATCTCTGCAGATCCTCCCGCCGTCGCTCCCAGCCCGGCGCCGGAACTCGGCGCCGACGGTCCCTCCACTCCCGCACCATCTCTCGACGACGAAGCCGAAGCAGCTGCTTCGTCCGATTCGCCATTCTCTTCTCCTCCCTCGCCTACCAGTCCCGCGCCTTCTCCAGATCTAGGAGACTCCTCTCCGGCGCCGTCACCGCCTGAATCGGTTCCAGTCCCCGCTCCGTCGGGGAGCGATATCGCCGACATGAACGCCGAAGAAGATCACGGCGGTCCGAGAGGAAATGGCGGCGGCAGGAAGGCTGGGATCGCGATCGGTGTGATTGCGGCGGCTGGATTGGTCGGCGGAGCGGGCTGTGTGTTGAAGAAACGCCGAGAAAATGAGCGGCGAGCTCAGTACGGGTACGCGATGAGGAGAGAGCTTCTCTGAGAAGAGGCTTCTACGAATCCAGGAATCAGAGGTACAGGTTTCGATCGTCTCGATTTTAGTTTTTGCATATTAGTAGATGTTTCGGTAGATTGAGAGTTGAATGGATTTATTAGTTTCAGATTATTCGTTGGTGAATTTTAGCATAAAAGAAATATATTCTTCTCCCTGATTTGGTCGCTGAGCATTGATTGATTTATTCTGTTCATATCCAACGTTTAGCTTTACATTGGTTGGTAATAATTGTTCTTCATATGCGGTTATTCACACCAATTTCTGGTACTGGTAACGAGCAATTAATGAGTCAAATTTATTGTGCTCTTGTCAGCTGCATTGTCTACGAGATACGGTTATATATTTACACCAAAATTTGAAATTTCTTTACAAAACCCCAAGTATAGTTTCATGTTTCTCTTCCCCTATAGTTGACTTGTGTATGAAATCGAAGTCGCTTATTGTAAGTAAATTAGACGCTGGACATTATACAAAATAATAAGAGTATGTTACAAGCGAGATACATAGTTCTAATTGATGGTTCTGCCCAGGTTAAAACAGAAACTAGTTTGAGGCTATAATTTACGCAGCTCTTTAGACCCAATTTATTTATTCATTTTTATTGCTCAATTCAATTAGAGTCAATCAAATTAACCCCAAGAAATCCTACAGGCCCACAGTGAAAGCCCAGTCGTCGTAACTCAACAAAACGGAATTATATAGGTAAAGATTGTGGACCTAATAACAGAAAATTGATGTTGGGCCTGACATTTGGCGTAACTGTGAATACAATAATAATATGTGAAGTCAATTTGGTTCACGCTAATTGACAGCTTAGAGAGGGAACATCCAGAAATGAAGCCGGCAAGCGACGAAACGCACGAGAAATCCATCGTTTTCGTGATTAATTTATTCACTAATTCAGACTACTCCTCGTATGATCCGTCTCTTGTATTGCTATTTCTCGCCACCTTTTTACTTCCATTCTCCAGATAATCCTCTTCTACCTACATTGGCCTCCACGGTTCTCACCTTTCTACATACTTCAATGGCCAGAACTTGCTTATTTTATGCTCTCTTGTCAGCAATTTTCTTCGTTAATCTCGTGACTTGTATAGATTCTCCCGGTCCGTCACCGGGACCCGCCCCCCAAAGCCCCTTCGCTCCGGCATCTTCTCCTTCGAAAACTCCTGCCTCAACTCCATCGGAGGCACCTGCGTCATCTCCGGCAAAGGCACCTCCGGCTCCTGGGTCTCCCACTGCGCCGTCCCCAGTGAAGACACCCTCTCCAGCTCCGGCTCCTGCTGCCCCGCAAGGCGGGTCATCATCGGGAGGAATGAGCGGCGGCAAGAAGGCTGGGATAGCAATAGGTGTGATTGCGGCGGCTGGGTTGGTAACGGGAGCATGCTTTGTGATGAAGAAACGGCGTAGCAACGAGCGGCGAGCGAGGTATGGGAACGCCACCAGGAGAGCCATGCTCTGATCACAGAGCTTTATTACTTCATATGACTCCAGAATTCAAGTTTCGTTTTATCTGTCTTTTTTCTTGCCATAACTTAGTTTAATTTATTGCTTGATTTTATTGGGCCTATTTAGGATATTTCTTTTCCGGGCCCAAGAGTTTTTACGATCGATAGTAAAGCGGATTAAAGTTAATTTATTGAGCCAATCGATTCACATTACTGGTATATATATATTCGCACAGATGTTTGTCGTTATAGGGTCTGTACAATCTATCCTAAACCAATGTCATAGAATCTTTAACAGTACACCCCACTGTAGAGTCAGTCACAGTGTAAACCTTTTCTCGCATATGCTGATATGCATGGATATAAACAAGTAAAAATGATACTTTCACCCTCTTAACTAAATGCTATTTACATATTCATCCCTTAATTAAATATTGATTTTTGAAGTCTCTTAAATATTCCATAATTATACTTAGCTTAATACCATTACTACAAGATGCTGTTAAATTAGAATCTCCATGAGGCTAAACATGAAAACTAAAATCCTAGTAAGTAAAAGAAACTGAAAATTATTTCACTAATATACACTATCACATGAGGTATAGAAGAAAAGCAACGAAGTACAAAATGAGGTAGGACGGAACTGAAGTGAACAAGACAATTTAAATTGAGAAACCCAATCACTAATCTTCATTAAGTCAAAAATTTATTTTCATATTTTTGTTCCTTTCTTTGCATTTGCTTCCCACCATCTTCAACTCAACTTGTTTTCAATTCATTCAACTTTCGAGTGCCATAACATGTGTCAAGCTCCATAAACTTAACATCTTTTACAAATGTTTTAAGAGTTTTATCATCTATTTTCTGTACTGCAGCAACAGATTGTCAACTATAAAATAGCAATATATAAAAAAACACGTGTAAACTAAAAAGAATGAAAATATTAAGAAGTAATACACAACATCAAGGAGTCACATACACTTGATGTTTTGATTACCAAGAATTAATCTCAAAATGAGGCACCATTTGAAAGTGCCAAAGATTAAGGTTTTGAAACTAGCCAGCCTCAATCTAAAAACATTACCAAGAGTCTTTTATTTGTTTTTGCTTTGTTTGAAATGTTAGGTTAAATATAATGCTTTGTTTAAAATGATTGATCATTCTCCAAACGAAGCCTAGACACTAACTCAGGGTTACGAGATTTGACGAAGAGAGCAAAAGGAGAAGAAAAAAAATGTACAGAAACTGATGCCCCAGCCAAGAGCATCCAAGGCCTACTACTATCCTTCAAATACACTCACAAAACTTGTGAAAATGATATTCCATATATTCCTATCCTTGCAATGCCAGAACTACTAATAAGAGTCGTAGCTTGCTTTGGTTACAAATAAGTTAGGCATATCTTCAAGAGTATTTGATACTTTTGGATCTATACCCAAAATGATCTCTGAGGATATAGCCACCAATTCACAAGCAAACTGCCTTTAAATAGCCACCAATTCCTCTAGCAGAGAATGTCTTTCAAGGATTGCAACAGTTTCATCCTTTGCACTGCAAACACAAGGCTTGACACAGTCAATTCTTAATAATGAGAGGCCTACACATACTGGAGAGAGTAGGTTTGGAAAACTTCAAGCAGAGATTTCAATCAGACTCGCAAAAAACTATCAACAGTCACTCGCGGTCTCGCGCCAGAAACAGTATGAGCCAACACGGTTTTTTAGCAATCTTTCATTATCATGTAATGATGTCCTCAACAAATTCAACATACAAGTTCTATATATCTAAATAGTGAAAGGTTCATTTCTCTCATGGTTCGGTGCATATTAGTATATATGCCTAACATAAACAAAATGTTTTCACTACAGTTTCACCTGCTTCATACTTCATTAATACATTTCAAATGATATTCATATTTATAATTGAACAGTGCCACTGTTGTGATATTGAGAGCATACGTGACACAACTTATATTTTATTCCACTGCAGGATGCAATAAGATACGCATGTAAACTAGCAATCATGGGGCGCATGATAAATCTATTATAACAATGGTTGTAAGTGGTAAGAACTCACCTTCCAGGTCTTATAATCTTGTACTTCCCTTGCCTTGTGAGGTCAACAATTGTTGACCCTTCACGTCCAGCTGGAAGCACACCACCATCATAAACATATGCACAGTGTTCCCAGAGCTTCTCAAAATCTTTGATGCTGATGCTACTTGGTTGCCCACTAAAATTTGCACTAGTGAGAGCTAGGGCACTACCTGAACCACGGGAAATGGTCCTGATAAAGTTAAAGTCGGGCACCCGGACTCCTATACTATCTAATCCCGGGTTCAACGATTTCTCAAGAATACTCGAGTCTCCTGCGAAATTTCCAAGTCTAATTTCAGACTACATGGATTAAGTATGATGAATGTAAATCACTATGGTGCAAGACCATTCGCAACATGTAGTATATCTCAAAGATTAAAGTTTTTGATTGGGTAGATTAAACAGGCAATATATATCCTCAAGCACTGCAGATTCTTTCTTTCTCGGTAAAGCATATACATTATGTACCTCGCCTTAATACAACTGTGACAGGTCCGGGAAGGAGAGACGCTAGCAAACCATGAGGTAAATGGTCTATTACAGCAAAACGCTTTATGTCAGATACATCCCCAACACAAATTGCAAGAGGGCTTGTATGCTTGCGTCCTTTTATCTCATAAATCCTATTAACCGCTTCCAAAGAGCTGCATTCATAACATCAATGAACCATACGTTAATAAAAAACGCTCACGTTCAAATATAGCAAAACTGGAAAACATGGAAAAATTTCTCTAACATTATGATCTGACGACCCTTTTGAGAATTTCTAGAAATTTAGTCCATTGAGATTCTAAGAAATTACATAAATCTTTAACTTTTAAACCTCTGATAAAGCAGCAGATATATATGCTTTATAGGTTCTCATGAATGGTGTGTAGACAACAAACTGAGAAATCTACCTGACGTGATGTTATGGACACATAAAAAGTTCAAATTCTAGTTACTTGCCTCAGATTTAGCAATCTCTCACACACTCATGCTTAGTGTTCCCACATAGCATACTACTTATCATTAATTCAAAAACCTTTTAGAGCAGACAATAACATTGAATGGAACAGAAAAGTACAACATACTTATTCGACTAAATAGTAATTAGAATTAACAGTTCATGGAGAATCCATAGGTTTTATAACTTAAACACTTGTGACAAAGAGAAATAACTGGAAACTGCAATTACTGCAAATAACATAAATTGACACAGAGAAAAGGAAGGGGAAAGGGCAAAGGGCAAAGGCGTACCAAGCATCGCAAGCAAAACCGTAGAGCGTGTCAGTGGGAACAGCAATGACCTTGCCGCCTCTGACAGCTTCAATTGCCTCCTGAGCGTGAACTTCCGTAGCCGGCCGAACTGCCCCAAGCTTGGCCTCCATGCCAACAATACCAGAATTCTCTACACTCAGAGCCATCTTGTTCCAAAACCCACCCCTCAATCTACCATGTAATGGCACAAACCCGAGCTCGGCGGTTGGACCTGGAGGCCAAAACGACACGACCCAGTTGGTTTCAGAAACAGAAAACTGTCAGACCTACAAATGTAATCTAAAAATTTCGAAACTAACTCTTTCATGAAAAAAAACACAGAGAGAAAGTTGCAGTGAGTTAGAGGGCACCTCGAGGAAGACGAGCCCCGAGAAGAGGCAATCTCTCCGCAAATCTTGTCGGAAGATTCATTCTGCGCTTTCTGCTCCTTCGCTGCGCAAAATAACCGTTACTCAAACTAATACCCTAGCAGAAGCACATCTTTTTTGTCACTAGTTTATATGTTCAATGACGTTTTTACCATCAGCATACATTTAAATTTTCAAAAAATTGACATGTTAATGATTCTCATTTTTACTTCATACAAACTTTATCCATAATCTCTCTTATGCAACTCAAATCTCAGACCATCTCAAACTCATTAATACCTCAAAAACCATTTCTTCAAAATTAAAAACTAATCAATGATTCAACTCAATTTTGTCTGGAACCAAATTGCAAGATTTTATTATAATCTAAACAAAAAAAAACATTGACCTCTTTGAGTAAATTATAACCAAACAATTACCACATTTACACATGAACATTATGAAAAACATTATACAAACTGATATTCTAAAATTCTTATCCACTAAACAAATGAGTAAACTTGAAAATCCTTCCCAAACAAACCGATATAGTGTAAATCTAGAGATCGAACTCACTACTTGATTGGAAGAAAAAACAGCTCCTCACCCATAAGAGATATGACAAAAAAATTCCAACTTGACTGACTAATAGATTTAAGGAAAAAAAACTGACAGTAGAGAAATAAAGTTTCTGGTTCCTGGAAGATGACGAAATTGAGAATTATGGGTGAGCCTAAATCTAACCAAAAAATGCCATAATTTAGGCATCGGATCATTAATCCCTGAATCTCAATTTCACACCAAAATTAGTCCATAAATAAGTTTTGAGCAAAACTAATCTAAATAAAACAATTCCTTCGAAAAAAAATCTAACTAAAAAATTGAACCTTGTTAAATCAACGAACAAGAACCTTGTCCTCGTGCTCCTAAGAACGCTGCTCTTGCGATGTCAACCTCATCGACGACCACTTTCCGACGAACTCGTGGTTGTCGATTAATCTGGACAAAAGTTCGGTGAAGCTTTTTGGCAGTCTAACACAGAGAAGCGATGTGTGAGTGATAGGTTTAGGGTTTAGACAATACGAGGGTAGTTTAGGAGAATCATTAAAGGGTTAATGTACCGTTAAGTTGACACCAACCATTCACAGCTTGATACAATTAAATTAGAACATTGATTTTAAAGTCTGTAAAAATTCATTAAAATCCTAATTGAATAGACCTCCCTAGTTTGTATCAAGTTAGACAATAGTTTAGAAATCACTATAAAATATTTAAAATACCCTTGAATGTCATTCAAATTTTCAAAAACATGTCGTTTATTTTCTTAAATTCCATTTCCTCTCCACAAAGAAATTGAACGCAATCTCGAGCGACTGACTCGTGAATCAAGCGAACATGCCTGCCACAAAAGTCGGGTTTTGCCACAAGCGTCACCACGTACGGACTGATTTGGACCTTCACGCTCCCCGTCATGCTCAATAGAACCCCAATTGTTCCGCACCGCAAGTAACCTCCATTCGCAAATTCCGCCAAATCTCTGTATATTTTCACGCTCGAACCCTATTTTCGAGTTCGCAAAGTTGCGAGCTTTTTTAGGAGAGGGACCAGAAATGGGATTGGGTTTAACGGAAAAGCGTAGCCATAGGGTTTTGATCTCGGGTTTTTACAACATAGAGGGATCAAGGCTCTCTGGCAACTGGTTTTGGGGGTTGGGTTTGGGTGGCGGAGGAGTGACGACGGAGAAGGGAGTCGGGGCCGCCGAACGGGAGGGTGGATGTGGTGGTCTCGAAGACCTTGCCTCTGACGTTGAGCTTCACACGCTCGTCGACCATTAACGATTTAGGAAGAGTTCTCTTACCTTTAGGCTTGCGATGGAATGACAATATCCAATCCGTGTACACTTTCATGGAACCCTAACAAATTCAACCCCAAATTTTTGATACAAAATTGAAGAAAAAACAAGAAACCCATAAATTAAAGATCCAAAATTGAGGAGAGAGAGAATCCGTGAGGAGGGGAAAAACAAATGGCATGCTTTGAAAGTTCAAATGACAAGCAATGGTAGATTTGTCATTTTACACTAAAAATGAACTGAAATCTAATCCCATTGTCTAACTTGATACGAACAGAATCTTTATTGACCTTAAAATCAGTTTTCTAACTCAAGTGTATCTACTAGCAAATGGCGTCAACTTAAGTGTACCTATCTAAGATTACCTAATCATAAATCATGTGCTAGTCATATTACAAGGATTTTCCTTCCATTTCAGTTAAATTTGTATTTAAATGTCTTGTGTTCAAAGTATGATGGAATCATGTGATAATTTTTGTTTACTTTGTAGTCATTTGAAAATGAACAATCTAGATAGGTGTTAATTTTAATTACCCCTTTAAAAAAATATGTTAGATGTTGGTTGACTGTACATTTCCGAACAAAAAACGAATCCCTTTTATAATTGGATAAATCTCTTTTTTACATCGTTAGTTTGACACTTTTCTCGATTAAATATATGTCTTTTGAAAATAACCCGGTAATATTACGTTTTACATCACTTTACCCAACAGTGTTAGTTTTCCGTCACTTATATTTTTTATTGATTGCGAAATGACTATAATGTCCCTCGAAATTTTTCATAGTCACTTTTCTCTTTCACACTCATTCCATTATGGTCATCTCTTCAAAAACTCTCTCATACGACATCTCCAAAATTACTTTTAAGTTGTTGGATGTGTGATGAGATTGTTATTGTGATAATTATATCGTCGATGTAAATGAGTTCTGCAAAAAATGAATTACGAGTTGTAAAGGTAATTGCCAAAACCCAATAACTGAGCGCCCAAATAAACTCAGTGAAACTTATGATACCAATTCGTAGAGGTTCGCTTCAACCCATAGAGGGACTTGTGCATGTGATATACACAATGCTTCCCTTGACGAGACAAATCTTATGGAATCTTCATCTAAACTTCCTCTAAATCTCCATGTAGGAAGGTATATACATTTAACTGGTGGAGTGGCCATTTTCAGGAGGCTACAACGGCAAGAAAACATCGAACTGTAACTATCCTCGCGACTGGTGCAAGTGTGTGGTGAAATTAACTCTCTCAATCTAGTAATACCCTTTGTCAATTAAACGAGTCTTGTACCGCCCAATGTTCCATCAGGCTGGTATTTAACCTTGTACACCCACTTAAAGTCTATGGCAGTTTTTCTTATGGTAGGACCGCTAGACTTCAAGTTTGATTTGCCTCAGGTGCACCAATCTGCTAAGTTATGACATCCCGTCAATGCTCGTGTTTCACATCATGATCAACATGAATTGAAAATCATAAAACACACCGTATTTAAATGTATTCTCTCATTTCTGTAACGAGCCACACTCAAACAGATTTCGATCATAGCTATGACATTCCAACACATTACATCGATTGTAGATGTAGAAAACAGGACAATTACTAATGCGTTGATCACATTATTATTCCCAAACCCAAACCTGTACAGCAACATTAACATAAAACTTTAACAGCCACGAGGAGTTCCTAGATTTTCCTGCTGTTGGTTGTTATGAGTATCCGTCTGGGATGGATTCGCAGTTTCTGGGGATTGCCTGGTCACTTGGGCACGATTTCCCCGAGCTCGCCTTCTTCTCCATCTCAAGAACTCCACGATAATAGAACTTACACTCATAGAGACACCACATCCTGCAAATGTTGCAAGCAGAATCGATAGAATGGCTTTTACATGCACCTGCACACCCCGCAACAGAATAAAGACTTGTAAAAACAGTATTGCATTGCTCGAAACCAAACGATAGAAGGTATATTTCCTCAATGAAGGAAATTAGAGTAAAATGGAATTATGGAAATATAATATTGACAAGAGAATAGATGAATAGTCTTACCAATGAATAAAAAACATGTGCAAAGAGAACGACCATAAGAAATTGAATCGCTGCGTATATCCAGACAAATCTTCTTTTCACTGAACAAAATTTCAAGCGACTAGTCAGAATACTTGAACACATCAAGTAATTTGTTCCCAAAAATTTTCACCACCATTTCATACTCTAGCAAAATCCCATAATATCATATCTTCCAGGTAGCTACGATTACAGTCAACTTGATTAAAGTTGGTAATATGTTGCCTTGGGAATGGAGTGAATAATCAATAGACACGAGAACCATTCAAATGGTGGTTTCCATAACATATTTACATATAAGTTTCAAGAGTGATATAATAGGCTATTCTTTGATAAAATTTTGCCACCATACCCATAGTGGATGAGGTCATGGATAGTAAGACCCCTAGCACACATGAAAATGGAAGAGATATAGCAATTGCACTTGAAGCCATTTCACCGACCTACAGTTGTTAAAACATGTATGTTACCAAGATCATATAAGAATTGTAAGTTAAATTGAGTTGGTATCTAGAAAAAGGAAAGGATAATCTTACCAGGAGTTGCTCGAGAAAACAAAAGTATGCAAGCATGCTAACAATGACAAGCACAGGCACTTCCTGCCACACCCTAATAAAAAAACCACAAGTTAGTCACACAAGATAATGAGAGTTCACTATAAACACTATTGCATGGTAACCAAATAGAAATTTCAGATGAAACAGACAAAAACAGGTATATCAGAAGGAAAAAAATTCAGTCTTCTGTGTAAGAGATTCAATCTGCAAATTATAGGTTCTTCATTACTGCATTTTGATGGCCTCTAAAGAATCAATATTGCCCCCAAAATATAGAGGACGGTGAACGGTACTTTGAAGTCTTCAGAAGCTTAAAAGAAACTGAACATCTTGTTACTCCTACCGTATAATCAAAGCGTGTTTTTCTGTCCCATAACAGTTGTCAAGCTTGGAAACATAACAAAGAACTCCTTATCTCCACATGCTTTGAGAAAGAGATGATATATATTAATGTCTGTTGAACAAAAGGTTGTCTCGGAAACTGGTACATTCCATATCGATAGTAAATGCATTGGATAGTTTCCTTATAAAGTTGTGTTTCTAAAATGAAGCAATCTGGTTGGGACGAAATATATTATATAACTTATGTCACCTATGCTCTATGAATTATGAAATTGCATATATATGATTTATCATTCATAAGAAATACTCTATGTGAACTTGCCTGTATCCATCAAGATCAGCTTGAATACGCCGAGTTTGGATACTTTGCATTCGTAACAGAGTAACAGGTAAGTTTTGAACCTCAGTCTTGCACACGTCACACGTCTTGTTTCCTTTGATGCTAAACCATTTTATAGCACAGTCTTTGTGGGCCAGAGCAAGCTCACCTTTGCAGCTGCACTCCATCTTGAGGGTTTCGCCTCCTTCACACAATTCAACCAGACAAATCCTACAAACAGCTTCTTCTTCAGGTATGTCCTCGCCGTCAGCATCTTCATTTTGATCTGAACCAAGAACCATTACACTACCATAAGCCTGTAATTTGTTTCAGTATGTACTGGCAACTTAAAGCTATAAATTTTAGTTACGAGTGGAATAGGGTGATAGACAAATGATTTATCAGTTCAGATTCTCCCTCACCCCTGAACAGCTAAAGTATTGAGATAAAAGTCTGTTAAACTTGCAACACAAAACCTGTGATGAAAATATAACTATCATTTCCTGTATAAAATCCTGGATTTTACCAAGTTGTGGAGAACCTCAAAATTTTAATCCACACGTGGTTGCAGTGTCTCTACTATAGTTGAATGACAAAAAAACTAAACAAGTAAGCATACCAGCGGCTGGAGCGATATTTGGCATCGTGCCATCTACTTCATTCACTCTAGAAGTTGACGGAATTACACGGAAAAATGAATCCATTCTCTTTAAGCTTACTTCTTTATGGTTGAGAGGGACTGATAGGGAGCGAGATATATGCTTGAATGCTCCTCTCCTCTGCGAAAAACAAGAACCGTATAGATGATTGATCCTCAATGCTAGGGAGTTTACCAGAAAAGGATTAAGGAGTCTAAGGTGAAAAATATCAAATAATCAAAATGAATTTAGAGTGGCCTAGCCACTGTACATGCAATGCACGAGGAATTCTTGAAAGCATTTCCCTTCATTTGATGTTAACTTAATGGCACAGTGATCACTATAAAAATCAATTTAGTAAGAATGTTGAACTCACATTTGAGTTTGGCGTGCTAGTGCCACCTACACTTCCTCCATGTGCAGATCCAGAGTTTGAATCTGCAATAGAATCTACAGGCAGTGATGATGTTCTGCAGATCCTCGGGCTGAATATTTTTGAAAAAGAAAATGATCTTGAGATAGAAAGCTTCTCCCGTGGTGTTGTGGACGAAGCTCCAGTGGACGAATTTGCGGCCTTCTCAACATCTGAATTAGAATTCAGATACTTGAAGCCCAGTTTCGGGAGCAGACTTTTGATGGCTGATTTTCCTTTCGATGAGAGTGAACCGGAGGGCGTACTTGCCCTTGCATCGCTAGAGGTAGGTGTCAACATAAAATTAACTTTCCGAGGAGTGGGACTTGGCGTCGGGGGCATCTTTATACTAACAAAATCCTGACCGGGTTCCTCCAATGACCTCGATGGAATATCGAGGAAGAGGTTTTTCCGTCTCCATTGTTGGGCATGTTGGGTTTCTTCTGTTATCTCCATTGGATCTTCAACCTGGAAAAGAACAATAACAAAAAGGAAGATAAAAGCATCAAGTTGACGAATATGCAAGGAAAACCATTCAAACAGAATTCCTTAGTCTCTGGCTAACCTCGAATCAAATTAACAAGCTAGTCAAACTTTATTTTAGGACAAAAGGTTATAACAAAAGCCCCTTTCCAAGAGATGTTAAAGCTCATCTCAAATATACTAGTAATCAGCAACAATCTGGTTGGGTGCTCCAATTATAACTATCAGGCAACTTATAAGAAAATGAAAAGAAAACAGCTCAGAACTCAAATGGTGGCCATTGAAACAGATGACAATAAAATAGCTTTCATTTTAAGCATTCTAGAATCTAAAAAATCAAAGCAACCAGCTCTGCTTAAACTCAATGAATGATTTCACACTGCACATACACTCATGATCAGAACAAGCAGATTTCAGATAGACCCATAATAGAAAGAAAGAAAGAAAAATATTATCCCAACTAATCAAACTCCAAAAGGTTAATCAAAACATAACTTTTGAATTGTAATTCAGAGCAAACCCACATCAGATCATATTCACATACATAAGCCAAACAAACAAACAAGAAACCCACAACAAGAGCTACAAACACATACAATTAAAAAAGCAAGAGACAGATAAATTTAGCACCTTGTGATGAATTGGAAGAGCAGCCATTCCTTGAGCTTGGCATGCACCCAAATCCTTATCCCCATTCAGCTCCTGACCCATATTAGGCTTCTCCTCAGGTCCCATCCACCACACTCCACTAAACTCCGCAATCTTCAACTCCCAAACACCACACTAACCCAGAATTGCCCAAAACTCCAAACAAAACAAAAACCCAAAAAAATGGAGTGGCTAGCTAGTAATAGAATCTTAGAAGAAAAAACCTAAGAAGCAAGCATCTGAATGTAAAAGAGAAGTGTGTGTGTGTGTGAGAGAGAGAGAGAGGCAGAGACAATGACTCAGTGAGGAGGTTGTTATGGGAAAATGGTGGAGACATTTATGGCAAAGACTAAAAAGATGGTGGTGACGTACTGACCCTCACTCCACTGCACCGCGCCATTTTGGCCTCGGTACTCATTAATTTATAAATCTACACATACCATTCATGATACCATATGGCTTATTTATCCAATTAATTTATTAATTAACTTTCACGGTAAGATAAAAAATATATATCTTTCCTCCACAAAGAAAGGAACAGTCAGTCACTATACTTGGGAAAGGACTTGTGCACTTTCACTTATTTTATCTCGAAATTGTAATTTGCTGACCATAAATAAATATTTTTGGATTAATTAAGACTAATTGGTAATGGTAGTGCGCACGTGATTTGAGGGTGGTGTGTGTTCTTTCTGTAAGAGCCTTAAAAAGCATACATTTTGAGTACAAATGAAAATGATACTGAAACAGAGTAATTGTGGTAGTGGGCACCAATTACATTCCTTGGTTTGGCAGGTGGGAGATGATAGGCTTGCATTTATTTAGTATTCAATTACTCCTCGGGTGTAAATAAATCTCTTATTTGATCTCTCTTAACTAAACATTCTCTCATTTGAATGAGCTATATCAATTGTAGATGATAATCTATCATACATACATGAATTTGTATTCATGGATGCACGTGATGATGTGAATATGCAATTCTTTGATGGAAATACCACTTGTAGATATTAACAAATTATTTTTTATTATGATTATTTCATTTTCAAAATCAATAACTGCCATAATTCAATTTATCAACTCAATAATTACCTGTTGAATAAAAGTGTTAGTTGGCTCAAATAATATACTGAACTCTAATAGGGCCGTCCCTAGAAAATGGGGGCTTAAGGCAAGAATTTGAAACGACGCATTTCTTTTAAAAAGATAATACCATACTATACAATCCTTCTTCAGCGCCATCGCTTCGACTTCGACGCTTTTCTTCGTGAAAGATAAATCACATATAAAACTTATATTATTAAGCCGTTAATGTTATTAAGTGTAAGAGTTGATATATATAAGTTTAAATGTAGATAATTTTTAGGCTACGATGTTATTGGAGTGAGATGATAAAACTTACTATATATGTTGATAATAATTAAAAAAATTGAACACATTTTATATTGGGTTAGTCGGCTTGGTATTTTGGGGCCACTCTAGGGTTGGGGCTTAAGGCAAAAGTCTCTCTTGCCTTATGGACGGGCCAGCCCTGAACTCTAATTAAGTGTATCAACCTAAATACTTTTTTGATTGATTAAAAAATATAGTGAAGTATTTCTATCAGGTACTCTTTGTATTTGTGAAAATATTTGTCTAATTTGTATAAATACTTAATTTGTCTGTCCAAATACTTATCTTATGTGTGTAAATACTTGTCTTATTTGTGCCAATACTTGACTGATTTGTGAAATATGACAACATCGAGAATAAAAGTGTAATGATGTTTCGAAGTGTAACGAGTGTCATGTTGGAAATCACAGGTTCTCATGCACGGCAAAATCAATAATATAACCACGATTATAACACCGATTCATGCAATTTAGTATATCAAACGATGAAAATGATCAGATTTATTATCTCTGTAGTTTACGGCTTTACTAAGTTTTGATGTGTGGGTATTCACAAATCAAGCATCTCCAACAGGATCCGTTCTCCACTAGTATAGTATTCACACGACAAACCCTGATCAAAATTATGAATATTAAAGATTTGCTAGAATCTTTTTTTTTTCATTTGTTGTTTGAAGGCTGAAAATTTGAGTGAAAAGCGAAATACAGAGAGTTTAAATCTCTTATATAATAAAACTCTACTAGGATAACTAAGTTAGAAATTAATTATCTTATAATCCTTTAAATTTTGAATGGTCTATCCATCTTTATTATATTCTCAATATAATAGATATAAGGGTAATGCCATTTTGTTACACCTAACTATAGCAAAATGACACTTTCATTCATTTTCACAACCTACGCTAAAATGACTAAAATACCCATGGTTTAAGAAATTAGAATAAAATTGGTCCAATTTAATTTATCAAACCAGATTTAAATGGTTCAAATTTAATTTTAGATTTGAGAACATAATTGTAAATGCATCTTAAATATAAACCAAGTTGAACAAAACATAAACAAAATTGAATTAATTCAATTTTGTATTTCTTAAACCAAGGGTACTTTAAGTATTTTAGGCATTTTAGAAATAGGTTGTCACAAAAAAATTGTCAAGGTACTAATAAAGAGACTAAAATAATTAAGGTATAAAAATGTCATTTGAATATATTCATTCAAATTGTAACTACATGGGAAAAAATACTTTTAAATATAAAAAAAATAAAAAAATTTAATTAGGTGTAGTTAAATGAAAAATATGTTTAGTTCGAAATAACTATCCAACTTTTATCTCATAGCATTTTTACTAAAAATTAAAGAGAGAAAAAGTGCAATATCATAAATGACAATTAGGTACGTGATTATCGCAAGTGCTCAAATTAAAATGAATTTTGTAATTGCAAGCAGCCATTAATGATTTATTTTAATAAATTCAACTGCATGATTGATTAGTTTTAGAAAAGGTTATAGCCATTATGGAAGTGATTGTCTACTCAGCATACTCCATACTATTATCTAATCAACTCCAAAGTTGACCTGTATTTTGATGAAACTACCCATTAATTGAATCGTCAATTACAATTTGTATTCAAAGCATAAAACTTATAATTTTGCCCTAATTAATAATATCACAGAAATAGAGATCGAGTATTAAAAGTGAAGCTTAACGGTTAAATCAATAAGGTCAATTAAGTTGGTAGGTATTAAATAAATGCATCTCATCTTAAGTCATCTCCATAATCAAAATATATTAATATTTTCATTCCAATTTAGCACCATATATTTATCGGCAAAGTAGTGATTCATTGTAGTGTAAATACCAAATTCTCAGTCCTGCATAAGCAATAACAAACGCATTACTGAATTATAAGTCCTGTGCCTGATTTATTTTCTTGACAAAAATGTCATCCCTCTAACTTCTAGCAATTAATATATTTAACACGTACTTTAAAAAATAATTACATTCTTTTTTGTAAGTTTTACTTTTATTTAACAACGTTTCACAATCATAATTCTGTTTAAATTTAAAGTATGATATATGGACAATTTTAATGCTAATGTTCAACTTGTACGATTATACACTGTCTTTTGCATTTTGACTATTGGATGTGTTTGGTTGCTGATGTGGCATTCTGGGTAGTCATCAATTCAATAATCATCATAATTTAATGCACTTGGTTGATGAGGTGATATTTTAAATAATATAAAATTACCAAACTAAATTTATAACTACCTTAATTCAATTTATATATGCAATAAAACCGGTAATTCATTTGCACCGACTCACAAATCAGTAGACTACTTACACAAATCAGACTATTCAAATTGTAGTCACACAAATCAAACGAAACATACTAAATAAATATTGAAGATCTTGAGAATGTACTCAAACTTTTATTTTGTGACACAATCCCTAAAATGACATTAAATTTGATCATAAACTAAAATTTGGGTATCTTCACGTATACCCTTTTTTTGGATAGGTATAGGTATTTGACAAACCACAATACTCGAATGTAATTGCGATTTACGATTCATTATTTTCAATAAAATACATTAAAAAATGGTGTCCATCCTAATCACCAAAAGCATTTTGAATTGAAATCTCCCTTAACAACAACCGATGTTCAGTGTTCCAAGAAAAAAATATATATGGGAAAGACAGAGTACAAACTTTAGTACTTCACAGACCACAGAAACAAAATATATATATATATGGTTCAAAGATGATGCTGTATCCATAATCCACAATTTTAATACAATTTTTGTTTTCTTAGTTTTCATCCACGTATCATCATCATTATCATCATAGAATGGATCAGAAGTTGATAGAATTATATATTAACTATCAAATTGGAACAAAGATATTTCTACAGTACCTATTGTTCAAGAGAAAATGGAGGAGACTTGAAGTCAACCCCACCAAGAGTACTATAATGTAAGGAGACATTATACATACATTGGAATATATGATAGATAGGGAAAATATATATATATATGCAAGAATATTAATCCCAACGTTTTCAAGGAATACAACATTTATCTGTAGATAATACAAGAAACGTGACAATAAAGTCAACTAAGGTTGGTCCATTAACCCAATAACTCCTAATTTCAAAATCATGATCATCCTCCACAATCAAAAGCACTTACTGGTAGGGTTAGGGTTCAGATCACATGACTCAGTCAACATGGTAAGACTGACAATGACATTAAAACATATAGTACCAAAACAGGGCTGTGATGAAACTCCTTTCATGGTTAATGAAAACAAAAAGGATGATATAAATTCTAGGCTGCAAGGAATTTAGCTAGAGGTAGATGCTTCATGTTCAAGTAGGCTTACAATTACAAAATTTCTCTCGATCAAACGCTTTTGGGTCGTCTTAGTCCTTATGATTAACAATTTTTTTCGAAAAGTATCGATCGAGTTTGTCATACATAAGAATTACTTGTTACTATTACAATTGAATATATCTTTCCTACTTAACTATAATTGATTTGAAATTTTCTCCTTGAGGGACCAGCTAAAATATTCTCGTCTCATTTTATGGTTGAGTTTTTTTTATTTTATTTTAAATGTTTTGTAATTAAAAGTAATAATTTTGTTTAAAGCATATGGATGGATTGTGATTTTCTTTCCGGCCTTCGATTGTTTTATATTACTGTTTAATTTGTGTCAAACATTTAGATGTAACCTCAAGTTTAAGACAAATTTATACATGTGTCGTCTATCTGTTCTAGGACTTGGTTTTGTCTTTGATAGCACGCCAAGTACACCGTTCGTCAACTAATATGGAGAAATAGGATTGCGACCCCGAATATAGATACATGTGAAGTTATAGTAGCCAATGAGTGCTAGTTTATGTGATTATGCATGTTGGGCTTGAGCGAAAATAAAATAAAAGATTTAAACACTAAACTTCTAAAACCGCACAAACACAAACAATACAAATCAAATAATGAAAGCATGATTCGCAAAAGTGTCAAGAATGCGAAAGTTGGTCAGGAATGTGTCAGAATCCGAGGAAATCAAGGATGAGGATCTAATTCTATAGTCATGCATTTAGGGTGTTAACTATTTCATCTTAAGGTGTTGTCGTATCTCGGTCTAACCTAACATTCTCTCTACTGGACAATAAATAGTCTAACTACCCGAAATACACCTAGAGTCGTCACTCCTAAGTCAATTCGCAAATAATTAGTTCTTAAAAACCTAGTGGGACCGACTAACTTTCAAGTTAGTATCATATGGGTATAACACTTGTATGCCCTCTAAATCAAAAGTGTAAGCCCAAGTCTTAAAATATTGTAATCCACTTAGGTCAGTTGCCTATTGACATTTCTCAATAAGCTAAATCATCACCAAGCCTACACGGGAAGTGAAACATTAGAGTAAACATCTATGGTTCTTAATCAGAAATCCCCAATTTTAAGTTCATAAAATTAATTTTACAACCTTTCATTCCCTCGTCATCATATTTCCGGCCAATTGTTTAGTTATACAATTCCATTTTCGCCAATTCCAAAATATAATAAAAATTCAATTTCATGGCATAATACAAACTTAAATTTTCAAAACTATAAATCATTCAATGATTAAATCCAATCAACAATCCAATATCAATTAACCAATAATCCAAACTCAATGATTAAATCTCCAACAACAAGTTCATATAAAATCCAAAACTCAGACAAATTAATCAAGAAATAATTAAGAGAACCTCCATCCGATGTGATCATTGCGAACCAGGTTTTTCTTCTTGGATCATCTCATCTCACAAGCTTTTCAATTCTCTCCTCTAGCCTCTATTTACGCTTCTCACATTGATTGAACTTCAATTTCGGAACCATAGGTATTCTTTTATACCAAAACGTTAAGGGAGGGGGGACAAAATTATAATTCCAGGTCATTTCTGCCAAGAATTTGCGTAGGTCTGTCATGTTGTGTGGTCTGTGACTCCCAAACTAGACCTCCAACGTGAAATCTTTCTTCTTCCAAGTTGTAGCCCTTTCATTTCTATTTCATTTTGCACACATTTCACTTCATTTGGAACTCGGATTAAAATGTTATGCGTCCAAAAGTTTGGTTGACAACGTTGTTTGCACCTATCGAGTTAGACTTGGCGGGTTGGCCTTAGGAACTAGGAGTTTCCGAGATCAAACTGCCAACTTGGACGTCCGGTTGATCTCAAATGCAAAACTAGTATTCATCAACTTTGCACTCCTTCTATTATTCTTTAACTTGGTGCAAGTTTTGCTTCATTTGGACTTTACGTTCGAAAGTTATGGTAATCGCAAGACCGGTCAACGGTACTAGAGGCATGAGTATAAGCAACCACTTCTTGCACTTAAGAAATGCAATTCTAAATCTCTGATGAAGAAACTTCATTCTTTAATCTTGTACCTTCTTAAGTCCTCTTCATTGTGGTGAAGGTTTCGCTTCATTTGAACTATAGATGAATACGATATGACCCCTACAAGTTCGGTCGACGGTGCTGCCTACACTTGCTAAATGAAGGTGCCGACCTAGAGCCGACACATTAGAGTATCGGAGGATTCGGGTTGCTGAGTTGAGAAGGGTGTCGAGAAAGGTTTTCGAGCCTGACGCGATACGAGGAGCTTGTAGCATTGGCGTTCCTTCGACCGACCGAGTTACGGAGCCTGCCGGGCTGGAGGATGTCGACCTGTAGTCGGCGGGTTGGAGCTGGTTTGGCTTCAGCGCCTTCGGCCTGCCTAGTTGGGCTTGGCAGCTTGAACTCAACTTGTCTTCTCTCTTGCTCTACTTTTGCTCCAAAAATACCTATTTTCATCAAAAGGGCACTCTACACCATCGTGATCCAAAAAACATAAAATAAACTAATCATTATAGAATTCGGGACACAATGTGATTAAATGAGAAGATTTGACTCGAGAGGATACGAAATCCTCTCTTATCAAACTCCCACTCAACATTTTCGAGTCCCAAGAAAAAGAAAAAGAAAACAGAGACAAACCTATGAGATGAAAATATATAATTGTTCTAAATTAAACTCTGAGGTAAACTTATATGAGGAATTCGGGTCATCCTGAGCGACTATCAAAATGTAATGCATGTGAATCCAAATGCAAATGCAATGCACATATCCTATTGTAAATTAAAGGGTAAATTCCACATAACGCCCTAACTATATGCATTTTTCACATGCCCCCTTAAGTACAAAATTAATCTGTGAGAGGCGCCTTAGCTATCCAAAAATCCCACTTTACATTTGTTTGTTAACTTTTTTCAAAATTATGTTAAACTTTTTGTGAAATGACAAAAATACCCTTGTACCTGAAAATTAAAATAAATAAATAAATAAAAAAGATTTTGAACTTTTTTTTCTAATTTTCTCGTTGTACAAAATAAAGAATAAAATTTTGTTAGTAATAAAAATAATTTTTTAAAAGTTTTTCTTATAAATAAAATTTTATTTTTAAACATCGTTTTTTTTATTAATTTTTATAAATAATTTTTTTAAAAAAACTAATAATAAAATATATTTTTTATTCTTTGTTTTTGTAAAAGAAAATAGAAAAAAAGTTCAAAATCATTTTTATTTATTTATTTTAACTTTCAGATACAAGGGTATTTTTGTCATTTTAAAAAATTAGGGTAAATTCCACATGACCCCCCTTAACTATACGCGTGTCTCACATGCCACCCCTTAACTACAAAATCAATTTGTGAGGTGCCTTAACTATCCAAAAATTCCACTTTACCTTTTTTGTTGACTTTTTTCAAAATTCTGTTAAGTTTTTGTGAAATGACGAAAATACCCTTCTATCTGAAAAATTAAAATAAATAAATATAAATGATTTTGAAAATTTTTTTTCTAATTTTCTCGTTGTACAAAATTAAGAATAAAATTTTGTTAATAGTAAAAATAATTTTTAAAAAGTTTTTTTACAAAAAAAAATAAAAAATTACTTTTAAACATCGTTTTTTATTTTTATTAATTTTTATAAATAATTGTTTTTTAAAAAAAATTAATACTAAAATATTATTTTTATTCTTTATTTTGTACAATGAGAAAATAGAAAAAAAAGTTCAAAATCATTTTTATTTATTTATTTTCATTTTTCAGATACAAGGGTATTTCTGTCATTTCACAAAAAACTTAATAGAATTTTGAAAAAAGTTTTTTAAAAAAGGTAAAGTGGGATTTTGGATAGTTAAGGCACCTCACAGATTGATTTTGTAGTTAAGGGGGGCATGTGAGACACGCGTATAGTTAAGGGGGGTCATGTGGAATTTACCCAAAAAATTAACATAATTTTGAAAAAAATCAACAAAAAAGGTAAAGTGAGATTTTTGGATAGTTAAGGCATCTCACAAATTGATTTTGTAGTTAAGGGGGTCATGTGAGACACACGTATAGTTAGGGGTTAGGGATGACACTGGGGTGGGTTTGGGGCGGGTCTTGTAATCCCAGACCCGTCCCGAAATTAAGTCACTTGTCCCGAACCCGTCTCATTCCCAGATATTTTGCTATCTGACCCATCCCGAAACCTGACCCGACGGGTACGGGTAATTTGCAAATCCCGGACCCGTCCCGAAATCAGACGTTATTCTAATTTTCTCTTATTACCCGTTATGTATTATATGATCATCACTCAATTAATTTTACATACAAACATTAAGTTATTTATGTATAAAACATGGTGTAACGAAACATCTTTTTGCCAACAAAAATAAGTAGGTAGAATATTATGATAAACATGCTAATGTGTATGTAATATAAAGCAAGCACTAAAACAATTCATGACACATTCTAATTTTAAAGAAATAATTACTGCAACATCGCAAATCAATTCAGGGTTCATTCTAATTTTAAAGAAAAATACTACTGCAACATCGTATATATTGATAAAAACAAAAGAACGGAATTCTTAACTAGGGTATAATTTGTTTTTGAGAAACCTAGTTAAAATTAATTAGTTGGTAACGTTTTCTTTTAAATATACATATAATATCATTATTTTTTTAACATACACTGGGGCGGGGCGGGGCGGGTACTGGTCAGCCCGACCCCGACCCGACTAGATACCCGTTTGTTTGCACCATTACCCGTCCCGTTAACCAAAATTGTTGACCCGCCCCGCTCCCAATACGGTTGGGTCTATGAATTACCCGTCGGGTTTGAGTTTATTTGTCATATTTATTAAGGGTTATGTAGAATTTACACTAAATTAAACTCTGTCTTTGTTATACAAAAATTTAAAACAAAAGAAAAAATCCAAAGGACTCAAATTATACAACAATTGTCAAGAAACTCAAAATTTTCAAAACCCACAGAAAATATTACAATCATACACGAAACTCATTTCACATTGAGAATAGGACAACCTCATAACTACCATGCATAAACAATAAACAAGTGTACACAAAAAGCACAAAAACTCAAGAACTCATGCAAATGTCAAAGTACAATAAATTAGAATAATTTGTACTCAATCTCAAATTCATCAATACAAGTTATATACTTATACCGATCACTTCTCACCTAAGACTCAAAGTTCATATACTACTGGATTGACTCTCTTTCCACTAAATCTAGTTACTTAGGTCAATTTATTTGTATGGCTTTGCTGGCAAGATGATTTGAGAAAAATAATTTAATTATAAAATACATTGTTCGTTTTTTATCTCAGGTATAAAATTCGGGACAAGTTTTTATAATATATATATCCAGAATATTTTATCATGACGAGATATAATTATTTTTTTAAAAATAAATAAAGTGATAAGCATAAAACATTGTTAACGATCTCATGAAACACTCAACGCCGGTAAAACCATTCCGAAGAAATTTATCGCCAAAGATTCACGTGGTAACTTAAAAATTAAATGAATGGTCGTGTGATAGAGGAACAGTCAAGAAAAAGGAAAACCGTAGCTCCAAATATTGGCTGTAACAAGGGACCAACCAAAGTATGAGAGTGACCAAGTGAAGGTGTTTTTGTAGAAAATGAGACGCGCAAGCAACAGTGTCCTAACCACATAAGCAACTGACTTTTACAAATCAATTTCATTTTCCAACTATAATTTGATGGTCATTAGGTTTCCACAAGTACCTTAGGTGGGACCCAAGACCATAACCCAGAACCTTCACGAAAGACAACTCTCGAGCGTGTCCAGAAATAAGCACATTTATAAATGATCCTATTCATGTCCTGAAGAAGAATAGAGAATACCCATTTTGGGTCACAAGAAACAGTGTTCAAATATCATTTCTGCGATATTATCAGTAAATCAAGGTAGTTCAACTGATCTTGATGCCACTTTTGTTGTAGGATTTTCTCTGAAACCATTTATATAATCTCAAGTTTTGCAGTTTAGAAGAAAGATGGAAGTAGGCGTAGGTGGTGGATCAACAGTAGGAGTGCAATTGTATAGGCCTTTCAACTCTATTTTCAGATCTGTTCCTCGGGCCTTTAGTTTCTCTTCCAAGGTATTAACATCCATTGTTTTTTATTATTTTTGTTTCTGCTCTCTTCATATCTTTTCCATCACATTTGTTGTTTGATACGCTCTGTTTTTTTTTTTGGAAATATCAGTGTCATCGGATTTATTTCACCTCTTAATCAGCTTGTTTTTAATTAATTATGTGTTTAGGGTCTGTTGTTAAACTTTTTTAACCTCGAAATCATTCTTAAGAAGAAATACATCGATAATTACACATAACTATACCTAATTATTCGTCTTTAACGTGTAACTATTATTGTCTCACAACATGTAATATGTCAAAATGATCGATATAAAATCAAGAGGTAATTATGGATGGATGCACCGAAGAACTCGGGAGAATAATATATAATTGAGGATAGGTATATATTTTAAAGTTGCATATTTGATGTATTTATTGTATAATTATCAGAAAAATATAAAAACATGTGTGCTTTAGTAGTATTTGGGATGTAACAGTAAACAAAGCTAACATTGGTTCTTCATGTGACTTCATGATGGCAGTCATGTCATTCCATATCCTACTCAAGGTCACAGTATAGGAGAATGGTTTATGGGACAAAGAAATCTACTGTGGTTAGAGCATCATCATCATCATCATCACCGTCTTCTTCAGACTCACCTGCTTCCATTGCACCGCTCCGGCTAGAGTCTCCTGTGGGCCAATTCCTATCTCAGATGTTGATGACCCATCCGCATCTTGTGGCTGATGCTGTTGATCAACAGCTTCAACAGCTTCAAACTGACCGTGATGCTGAGCAAGAGAAAGAACCACAAGATGCTTCTGCTGCTGAAGCCACTGACTTAGTTTTGTACAGGTTGGTTCTTCATAAACTTAAGACACTGAAATTAATAGTCTTAACCTACAGTCTTTAATTAGAGTTCATTGATCATTTTTAGTAGACGTATGGGTTTTCAGTTTTCATGTTGTTAACTCTATTAATGCAATTAGGCAATTTGTTGATGACATGAGAATGCTCGTCTTTTCCTCCACCCTTTATTTCCATGATGACACAAAGGTTGAAGCTAAGAAACTGTTGATTGTTTTGCATTTTAGGAGAATCGCTGACGTGAAGGCTAATGAAAGAAGAAAGGTTGTAGAAGAGATTTTATATGCATTGGTTGTAAAGAAATTCATGGATGCCAATGTTTCTCTGGTACCTGCTATAGTGCCCTCTTCTTCTGAGCGAGTCGATTCATGGCCGAGCCAAGAGGAGGAGCTCAAGCAACTCCATTCTCCAGAAGCCTGTGAGATGATTCAAAACCATCTAGCTCTCATTCTGGGAAATAACTTAGGCAATACAGATGCTGTAGCACAGATAAGCAAACTCAGGGTCGGGCAGGTTTATGTGGCGTCCATCATGTATGGATACTTTCTTAGGAGGGTTGATCAGAGGTTTCAACTTGAGAAGTCTATGAGAATCCTTACCGGTGCAGTGGATGAAAAGGAGAGTGACATAAAGGATTCATATGAAGCGACACCTTCTGATCACCCTGAAGTTTCATCATCTGGTTTTGGTTTTGTAGCAAAGCCCTCGAGATTGAGGACTTATGTTATGTCATTTGACGGGGAGACACTTCAGAGGTACGCAACAATCAGGTCTAAAGAGGCTGTTGGCATGATCAAGAAGCATTCAGAGGCGTTATTTGGAAACCCTGAAATTGTTATTTCGCCTCAAGGAACCATTGATTCATCGACCGACGAAGAAATCAAGATTAGCTTTGGTGGTCTCAAGACGCTTGTTTTGGAGGCTCTTACTTTTGGTTCTTTCGTGTGGGACGTTGAGAGCTATGTGGATTCAAGGTACCATTTTGTCACAAACTGAGCTTGTTTTACCTTGGTGGTACAATCAGATTCATATCTAACCACTCTAAAACGTGGAATTGACTGTAGAATTCCAATACAAGTATCTTTGGCAGTGATTGTTCTGTATATATGTAACCAACCATGTTGTGCTTATTTTCATAAAGATTAAAGAGAGTGGAACTTGAAATTTCAATTATAATCATTTATCGTAATTATAATCGTGTTTATGTATTCTGTTTGCATTTTTGTTTCCTACTTGTTACCGCACTCGCATCTCATCATCAAACATTCAAACGAAAAAGATAACTTCACTTGCTCATCACTGAATTGAATTCTCATTTCGGATCAAAACTGACAAATCAATGGAAAATTTTCTCTAAATATCACGCAGGCTTTTCTTTTTCTCACCCAATGAAACACACTTTATCCTCATTCAAGACTTGAGGGATTTTACGGTACATGACATTAAAAAATTAAATCAAACTAAGCAATTGCTCTCATGGGATTGCTCTGCCACCAAGCTTCTGCGCTTGCACCAACATAAATACTGGGGGAGAGCCCCATCTTCGCCAACAACCCAGACATGCTCCCCCACAGCATCCAGTGTTAACCTCATTTCTGGATCTGTTCAAGAAAAAAGCATCCAGTTACAAAAGTGAGAGAGGAATAGGGATGTAAATGATTTCTGTTGATTAAATATCTATATTTGTATATGGACTCAAGCAATTGGAGTATCCTAGCTTTACCAATCCATATCTCTATACCGAATGTGACTCATCATATACATTGCTAAATGCTACAAATTAAGAGAAGGATGTCCACAACATGTTTAATCAGTTCTGTAAGTACCAACCTTTACAGAGAAGTCCCTCTATTAAATTCCTCAGCTGTGGGTTCATATCATCTGGGAGTACTAAACAATTGTTAACAATCTGCATTAAGAACAAAAAAGTTCTAGTTATATATGCATGGAAAAATGTGTGGATTTAGCAATTCTATGCAAAAATTATATGCACCTTGTCATATGTATCCTGCAGTGTTTCCCCGATAAATGGATATTGTCCCAACACCATAGAGTACAAAGTAACTCCAACTGCCCATGTGTCCGCAACTTTTCCATGATATGTTAGACCTGTTTATTAGAAGAAATTCCAACAAGCTTGTAAATATATACCAAGTCCTTATTACCATAAAAAAAATATTACAGCTGTGTATAGCACTAACCTAGGCAGCATTCGGGTGCAGTGAAAACAGGAGTCCCGGGTGATCGCCGAAGCTCATCATTATCATCCTGCCAATTGAAAGTTGCACCATGTGAATCAAAAGAAGATATACTTCTGTCAACTGAGGAAACTAAATAAACATGTAATTAGCAATGCATATGGAGGTGGTCAGAGGTGATACTATAATTGATCTAAAGTTGGATACACACCAGACAAGCACAGCTTTTAAATAACTTGGGCTCTTGTTGGATGCACATTTTGACCTGAGTACTAAACCTTGAAATGGAAAGGAAGTTTAGCCAGGCTTTTGGTAAATATTGTCTGGTCAAATTTTAAGTTCATTATTTTTGAAGTAATATACAAGATAGCAAAATGCGTATACTGTCCTCTAATTAATCCGTATATGCTCAAGGTTATGTTAAAAAATTCACATTTCAGGGAACATTAAATATCAAATAGAAATTGACCAAGGGATAAGTATGCTATAGTGTTAGGGAAAAAGAGTATATCAATTGCGGGACTAAACTACATCTGTAAATAATTCTAAACGTGGTATTCATAGGTTTTACAATGAAAATCACGAACTCAAGCTCCAGCTGTTGATACATCAATATTGCAGTGTAAATCTGCACTAATTTAACAAATATTTTCCTTCCATTTCAATTGTCTGGTGAGGTGTCAAGAATAACACACTAATGGTTAGTGTGGGAAATTGAGTATATTATATGTACATATCACATCACCATCAATGGTAGCAATACAAAGAAAATTATATGGTAAAATAAGAATGAAAAAATTCCAGTACCTCAAACACCTGGCTTACACCGAAATCTCCTATCTTCACTGTACCAGATTGAGTAACCAATAGATTATCAGGTTTGATGTCGCCGTGTATAATATTCTGGTCCAAATAGATGTATTTTTAGATACAGCACAATGGCAACTCACATCACTACAGCAGTTGATGACACAAAACAAGCAAATATCTTTCCAGAAT
The DNA here is from genome assembly GCA_963920655.1 of Geranium rotundifolium. NCBI lineage: Eukaryota > Viridiplantae > Streptophyta > Magnoliopsida > Geraniales > Geraniaceae > Geranium > Geranium rotundifolium. The sequence continues at coordinate 29,113,792 of OY987317.1, read as the reverse complement.
CACAAATTTACCCAATGGTGCAAGAATGATATACATCAATCACCTCACTGAAACAAATGGACATTAATGAGATAAAGAGATAATCAAATATCCTACATGAGCATGGAGGTACTTTAGCCCAGAAACTATATCTCGCAAGTACTTCCTAGCAGTCTGTTCTCCTAAGCCACCAGGGGAAGAAGAACCCTCACAAACCCATTTGCCTTCCACATATTCAAGAACTGTTAAGAAAAAACCAACTCTAGTCAAGTACAAGGCCACCTGACAACCTTATATAAACCAACCAAGCACTATCATATGGACAGCTTAGTTACTTGACCAATGCATAAAAATTATGAGAAAACCACAAGATAATGGCATCAATAATAAAGCAAGTGACAATAAGTACCCATGTAGAAGTGATCTGTGTTTGGGTCATCAATCACCTCAATGAGATTTACTATATTGGGATGGTGCAACATTTTCATAATTTGAACCTGCAAAGCATAAGATTATAGCATCAAAAAAACATCCAGCAAACCTTAGAGGGCCCACTTTCAAGTAGTAAATATCAGATGCAGAAAAAAGAACAGATAAATACTAATTCTGACAGTGACAGGAAAATTAAATATGATTACTTCCAACTCCATCTAATCTCATCATTACACGTTTCTTAAAATAAGATATTCGACCACAAGTTTAACTGACAGAAGAGCAAGAGAACTTTTTCACTAGACATGCAGCAATTGTGCATAGGCAATAGTAATACCTCGCGAAGAACATCCGTCATTGCAGTTTCAGAAGGTGCAACTCGCAACTTTGATAAGTGAGACTTATGGAAGGCCTGCGATTCAAAATTGAAGTAAAAAATCAATGAAGTAAAACATTTTGGTTTCAAGTGTAATCATCAACCATGCAACGTTGAAAATCCACAAACAGATCATATCATCCCAAAACATGCACATCACAACAATGAGACAAGAAAAACTACCTTAATTGCATAATGCTTTCCATCAACACGGCTGCGATACAGCACCTGTTGCAGAATGCAAACACACAAGGTTAAAAGGCTAAAGAATGAACTCCCTCGAGGAAGTACTAGCGTGAACTTTTGTCAGCACTTACAACTTTCCCATAGCTACCAGAACCTATCTTCCACTCACGAACATACTCGTTGATCACCTTGTTACCCTTTTCATCCTGAGATAAATTCAGAAATATATAAAGATCTTTGTAAATCAAAGGTCAAAATTTCAATATACAGCCAAACAAAAAGCACAACCATCTTCGTGTGTCTGCAATGAAAATAAAGCCAGAATTACATAGATAACCCTCATTACTAAATCCACCGACAAACTTAAGCTTGACCAAGAATACTAAACAAAAAAATCATCTTTAACAACAAGTTGGATAAAGACAGGCGTTCATAGAGAAAGAGCATATTTAAGGCAAGAAATGGAGACGGTAGAAATAAGATAGAGCAAAAGTTTGCACATGTCACTTACCTTTCATCATTAAATGATTAAACTTACCCCAAGCACACAGAACAATACATATTTCGACTCAGGTAGTCCAAATTTTGTCATACGAGTAATGAAGTTGCTGAATAAAATTTACTGTATTAGCGATCATGCTCTTTTCTCATGGAGACATGGAATAATCATTATAGAAAATGACATTTATGTGCATGTGAATGCATCACACTGTACTTTCATATATATGGGATTCCATTACAATCCTCTGAACATTTGAGTTTTCACTGCTAATAAATACGAAAATGACTAAGGATTAATTGCACAACATTATCTACAAGAACCCCATCAAACTATGCAGCAGACAACAGAGCACAGCTGAGAAGAATGACAGAAGGCATAACTTAATTTGCAATAAAGAATCTGGTAAATAAAATTCTATGTATATGCTAGGAAAGAGTAACATTGATATGAAAACATCACAGTTCTTGAGCATCAATAGGTTTTCCAGATGCATGGAAACAAGTCAAACTGTCACTTAATAAAAATCTTACCTCGGTGCGGATGAGTTCATTGGTTTCCTTCACTGGAAACTGTCTGCAAATGACATCATTCTGTGATCTGAAGCTTATAATCTCCGCAGAACGTTTGACACGTCTTTGAGTCTCGCCATCATCTCCATTCTGGTCGTGGATAGTGTTAGTAACATCACCATTAAAGGAGCAGTCATCTTCTTCCTCCTCCGTATATTCATCCAACAAAAATTCTTGAGAGAGTCTCGAGCCAGATATGGGCCTCAATACCCTTTTAGGTTTTCTAGTAAATCCAAAGCAGCTGCAGCAGCCCATGGCTCTAGCAAAATAACAGTTTTCAGTAAACACGGTGCCTTGAACCTTGAAGAAGTTCTGTGCAACAAAATACAACTGAAACGCCTCTAACTAACAAACTATGCACCTATTCCCATACCTAACAACACCAACATATTTCATATTCCCCCAAGACAAAAACACATAAGAAACAAACCCAATAGAAAAAGCCTAGATTTCATTTCAATCTGATGACCAATCAGCATGCTAGCGATCAAGTGGAGTTCTATACACTGCATGTTGAGCTACAAGAGCTAATATTTGAAGTTGAGCATAATTTACAATTGGGTTTGATCAAAACAAGGGAAAAGCGGGCAGACCTTATTGTTTACAGAAGAAAAGGGAGGGCTTTCAAGCCCTAACCAGCTCTGCTAGTCCAATGGATGCCATTCAGACATATGATAGAAACAGCTGCTGATAGGTTTCAAACCCAGCATCGTGGTCGCAGCTCCAGTTTAAGAGAATCAATCCCAGCCTCCACCAATACTACGTTGACCTTTTCACACATTTGCGACACCCACAAGTTTATTAAAAATGGATCATTTTACTTGAATTATGAAAATGGACAAACTCGCATAGAGCTCTCAGACGGCACGAAACACAAGCGACAATAAAAAAACAAAATCAAGACAACCAATTGACAGTTCACAATCGATTTCCAAAACCCTACCTGCTATGCTATCAGATTACAAAAGAGGCCGTTTCGTTGACGAGAACAAATCAGTTCAAAAACCCTAATCTCCAACTCCTTGGGCGTCGAAAAAAACAAACAAATGTTGTGAGAAAGGGCAATTGAAAAAACAAAAAGGAACACAAAAGCGATCGAGATGGCAATAGTAGAAGGGGAACCCTAGAATTGAGTCGATAGCAGAATGAGGGTTTGGGTTGAGACGAATTGAAATTGGAGCAGGGGCGAAATGGGAAAGTGCTAAAATTGTGAAGCGCGTCCGAAGAGAGAAGAGGGAGTGTGTTTTGTTTTGGCTCTTCTCAAGTCAACTTGCAACTGCTAGACGGTTTGTACCTTTTGAACCACCCGTCAAACGCCACATCTTCTTCCTCGTGAATCAATAAATATAAAGTCGTGGATTATACCATGTTTTTTATATTTATGTTTCATTTTTTACATATATTATTTTTTACATATATTACGGTTTTCTGTTCTATTTATATTACATTTATAAATAGAGAATTATCAACACACATCAATATCTATCATTCATTATTTTTATCATGATATCAGAAACATAATCAATCATTAGTTAAATTTCTATGAAATTTTCGTTTTGCCCACTCGTCGATAATTTGTGATTCATACGGGTGGGCGAGACAATTCAATCTCAATCTCTAACCTCCCACTTCCGCGAACAATCAGCTCAACACTCACCTCCATCAGAGTATCTCGATCACCTCTCCATCTTATATTAGATCAACAAGCCTTGTCTTTAGCTTCACATCATCAACAAGTTTCGGTCCATCAACAATCAAAACCACCTTGTTACTCAAACACCATATCAACGCTATCACAAACCACCCACGCACTCACCACCACCATCATCACCGAAGCCTCCTTCATCAACACCAATCAACAATCGTTCTCACATATCTTCCAATCACAATTCACACCATTTATCTTCATCAACTTATCAAACCACAACCACCAATCACAACTCATCAAACAAACAGCGGCAATCAAACCACAAATCAATCACGCGTGGTTATCACGTGGACATCACACGAGTGGTCTCCAACTCTTGCGAAACCGAAAATCACAGAAGCACCAACAGCTATCAACCAAGCTCACGCATCCTCAACCACTTGACCTCGTCATCGGCATCTTAGTACCGAGCCTCGTCGATTCACACAGGTCGACATCACGCGTTCCGATTTCGTATCAATCACAATCAACCAATAACAATCTCACACGCTCCACCATCCCGCAATTCGATCAAATCCACTTAACTCAACCAGTTCTGCAAATCAAGTCCACCAACTCCGCAGGACTCCAATCGCAACACTTACCGATCGTTGCTCGTTGCTAGCTCTCACATCTATACCGGCCGATTTGCATCACCACTGCACGCCTTCGTCGCTCCCGAGCTCCTCTCACCGAGCAATCCGATCAACTCATCAATCGGGAAATCCCGTAATCCGAAATCCCGTAAGTCGGACATCCCGTAATCCGGACATCCCGTAAGCCGGAAATCCTGTAATCCAGAATCCTGTAACTCGGACACCGCACGTGAGAAGAGTGTAATCTGTAAACTCGTCATCATCAGGCATATGGCATCATTGGGCAACTGCTATCTCGCCATCAGTCATCTAACATCTGGCAATCATTGAGCATCTGCTATCTCGCCATCAGCCATTAGGCATCTGGCAATCATTGAGCATCTGTTATCTCGCCATCAACCATTAGGCATTTGGCATAATCGGGCAGCTGATATCTCGCCATCTGCCATCAGGCATCAAGGATCATGCATCAGCAGGCATCATCGGCATCATGCATCATTCAACACATACGGGCATCAGGCATCCGCCATCAGCCGTGAGCAGCGCGCATCCTCTATCCTCGTCGCATCACTTTGACAGCATCCTCGACAGCTGCAAGACATCATCCTCGACAGCCGCAACCCTCGCCACAACTCAATACTACCAAACTTCAAACTCAATTTTTGTTTCACCGCATTGAACTTGAAGGAGGCTGTTAGATTACATTATGTTTCTTATATCTAGTTTTCTATATTTATATTTCCTTTCTCACATATGTTAGGGTTTCCTATTATATTCCTATTGCCTCTATAAATAGAGGTCTCTTGTAATTCACAACACTCATCAATATCTATCCTTCATTATTTCCATCAAAAGTAATTCAAAATTTTATTTATGGAAGGTCTTAAAAACGAAGACTTTTATCCTCAAGTATCACCCTAGCACTTTCTACTTTAATGTGAAAATGTGTCAAATTAAATTACCCAACAAGCATTAGTTCTCACAAAATGAGGTAATTTGCTCATACTTTATAGTATGACTACATTGTTACCACTTAACTTCAATCAATAGGCCCAACTTTCGACATTCTCTCATTGTGGTTAAGGTAGCGCCCATATATGCACCTAAGTTTGTTACTTTGAGAGAGTCGAAATCAGTGCAAGACTCTCGATCTCCCATCTTCAGTTTGCTGATAATACCATTGTGTTTCTCTCAAGGAACACTCAAGGTCTTGTTAATGTGAGGATGCTTCTACAACAATTCGAGACTCTTTCGGGACTTAGAAAAAACTTTCTCAAGTCTAAACTTATCGGGGTAGGAAGTTACGGGCAACGTTTTGTCAAGCTCGCTCAGGTGTGTAACGTTGATAAATCGACCCTCATAACACTTCCCTTATACTATATATCTTCTTTTGAGATTGCGATGACGGTTATCAAAAGGCTGGAAAATGACCAATGATGCTTCTTCTAGGTCTCTGACCTCGACAAGAAGTCTATCATGAAATTAAGATGAAGTGTAGTTTGTCAGCAAAATGTGAAGGGGGGCTTGGGATCCATAGACTTGGCACGATGAATCATGTTCCCTACAGATCGCTCAGTAATAAAGGGTGTAAATTACACTCTAAAATATCAATCCCACAAGGAGATAATATGTTACCTGCTCTAGAGAGGGAGAACGTGTGACCAGATCGGATGGTCAAGATGAAGAATTTAGGCAATACAGAAAGAGCAGATGCATCACAACTCGAACAAGCTACATGGCAATGATATCTCTAAAGATATCTGCAACGGGCGAATATGTCATTGTCAAATTTGTCGAACCCCATAAACATCCATTCTATAGTCAGGAGCATTTCCAAGAGCTTCATGGAAATAGAAAACTAAATGACACTCAGAGGCAGTTTGTTATGGATTGGCAAAAGTCAAATGTGAGTGCCACATCAGCTTTTAATGTGTGCAGTGCAATTGTTGGAGGAGTCGAGCATGTAGGTGCAACTGCTGTAGATTTCAGAAACTGTCAAACACAATTGAAAGTGTTCTTGTCGGAAGCAGATGTGCAAGTCGTGACAAACGAGTTCATCAGCGACCAAGAATCTGACCCGGATCTATATTATGAATACGAGCACGATGAAAACGACAAATTGACTCAAATTTTATGAGTTGATGGTATGTGCCGAAGCAATTATGCAAAATGGGGTGACAGTATCTCATTCGATTCAACCTATGGAACTAAAAGGTAATCTCACAATTTATATCATCGTAATCCTGACTACGTATTATATGATTAACTTATATAATCAGTTTGAATTCATGCTATCACTCACTGTGATTGATTAATATGTTATTAGACGTATTAAATGTTATATGTCATGTGTTATTATGTGCGCAACAATGATGCATTACGTTGAACTTGTCGCATGACATCTGCACCTAATAATTATGTGTCATATTGTTATGTTGTATAAAATTCTGACTGGACAGATATTCGATGGTGTTTTGCCCGATAACTGGCGTTGACAACCATGATCAGTGTGTAACCTTCGGGGCAACACTAATTTCGAAAGAAGACATCTCATCTTTCATTTGGGTGTTCCAATGTTTCACGAGAGCAATAACAAGGAACCATTGTGCATAATAACTGACCAAGATGTTGCGATAAAAAATGCAATTGGACAAGTTTTCGCAACAACAAAACTCTGATTCTGTATGTGGCAAATTATGCGCAAATTACCCGAAAAGGTGAATATGTCGATAAAGTTTCATATTCAAATTCACTACCATGTGTTCCACATATTAAAATTCTCATTCGAAATATTATTTCCACAATGTACACGGGTTCAGAAAAGAGTATCATTGGCAAGCCCGTTTCACTCTCGGTTGAATACAATTGTGTGGACAAACAGACTTACACCAACTACTTTTGAAGAAAAATGGAATTCGATAATTCAACAGTTCAGCCTCAGCAACAATGACGCCTTGACAACCCTATATGACATTCGAGCATCATGGATACCAGCATATTTTAAAGATTTTCCGATGGCAATGCTTCTACGAACTATATCTCGTTTAGAAAGTCAAAATAGCACATTTGGTTTCAACGGAAGTAAGCTACTTACTCTTAAAGAATTCATGTGGCGTTTTAATGGTATTGTTTATGCACAAAAAAGAACCCAGTGCAAGCTAGTTTACCAATATTCGGCGGGAGCTAGGCCGACCATGAAAACAATGTCGGCTCTAGAGCTAGATGCATGGAATGTATTCACGAGGCCGTTGTTTAACAAGGTCCAAATGGATATAATGAGGGTATTTTTTCATATGGAGTCACTGACATTAACAGGGAAGGCAACATTGCAACCTACACTGTGAAGAGCACAACATATGGAAATGTGACTGTCGAAATGAACGAAGGCACGGGTCATTGTAATTGCAAGTGCAAACGGCTTGAAGGGAAAGGACTCATTTGCGTACACATTTTCTCTATGTTAAATTTTGCACAAATTAGTAGGATCCCTCGTTTCATAGTGCATGAGAGGTGGTGTCGTGAAGCCCCGGGAGCTTCCCGACCTTCATTTTTGTATACCGAGCAAGATGCCGACAGAAAGGTAAAAAACTTGCTTCACATTGAAATATGGTCTACTGTACAATGAATGATTAGCAACATCAACACGATTGATGATTTGGAGAGTCTCCTAGATGTGCTGAACAAGCACCGTGCAACACAAGATTCCAATGTCTATCACTCATCAACTCCAAAGAGAAAGACAATTGAGCAGCTTACCGGTATTGTCAAACCACCAAGAGTGAATGTGTACATACCAGCAGTCTGCAAGAACAAGGGATCTGGTCGGAAGCTACAAAGCGACAGAGAAAAGGCAATCAACACATGACAAGCAAAAGCTTTCAGAAAATGTGGGTACTGCAAAGTGGCAGATGGGCATACATCAAGGCATTGCGAGAAGAAGAAGAAGAAGATAGACGAAGCAGGTAGAGCTTGAAGTTTTTAATTATTTATTTATTTTGCATTAGATTCCAGCATTGTATGATACTTTATAAGTATTTCATTTGGATATCCATTTCCCTTGAATGAGAAAAAATAAATTATTTTGAAAATATGTCATTTGGGTGGTTACTGATAGTAATGTGGTATGTGTCATGTGTCATTAAAACATACATTTTTTGGAAACACAAAAAACTTGTCCCAACTCTTTGAATCCAGAAACGTCATCATTGTTTGGGATGATATGAAAGGTCTTTCAAAATCGTCCGCTTCCTCTTCACATGCTAACTGTTCCACTATATATGTCATCCTTGTAACCATCATATGCATATTATCATCTACTCTTCAGAAACACATCATGGGTAACAAACGAAGTCGCACCCACTCTCTGACTAAAAATCCCAGCAAAAACCATAAGGTTTGAGGGTCTGCAAGCCTTGCTCATGTTTACCCACCACCAGACATTCACTTCGTCTGGCCAGAGTATGGGGACCCAGATGAGGACACAATTGCAAGTTGTCTCCCAGGAAAAGAACCAAAATCTCTGTCAATAACAACATCAGGATCATCAAGTTTAACTGAGTCCGACCCCGACCCACCATAGCCCGAGACAGATATTGAAGATCTGGATGATTCAAATAGAGAAGACTGGTATCCTCCAGGTGTTTGGACGCCACAAAGTGACACAGAGTATGATAGCGACATCAACAAGTCCTCTGACGAGTCAGATGGTGGAGATGATTCCTCTGGTGACTGTGATGATGACGATAGTGGCGATAACACAAGTTGTGGTGGAGGAGTGCAAGACGATAATGCCGGAGATCATGGCTATATGGGTGATAACGAGGATTAATTATGAAATTATGTAACAACTCAATTGCAGTATGGTATTTGAGAATGAAATGGAATTTCAAAAAAAAATTGTCAAATGTCATGTGATATTTTGTTTGCAAAATTAGTTGAATAACATAATCAGATAATTACTATCTAAGATATTAATTAAATTTTCAAAACTAATTGAATAAGAAATGCAAATGATTACAATATGACATATATCTGAATGATCATGACACAATTCATGTTTGACAGTTGTATTGATGAGATAATGTAAATTACAATATGACATATATTTGAATGATCATGACACAATTCATGTTTAATAGTTGTATTGATGAGATAATGCAAATTACACTTGATATGGTGGGAGACGTATTGTCATTTGATCCATACACTAGCAAGTCTCATCTACATTCAATACACTAAATTATTCCTTTTGAATGTTGTCCGAAATAAGTGCACCATATGCAGCTGATAAAAATATGTTCTCATGTTTTACAATGTTTGCTGAAGATTTTCAGCACACAACAGATATGATGATGCAAAAACTGAAAAGGTTAAGGATAAAATCAGAACAAAATAACATAACGTTATTCAAGATAAACCTAGTGGTTCAGGTTTTACCAAAGCATAACCCAAACTACCATAAAGAGTTCTTGTCGATGAAACGACATTAAACATAACATAATAACTGCACTATGATACTACTCATTTAGCCGACGATCTTTAATCTTGAACACGTTGCCATTGTTTTGATAAAATTCAACTGCAGCATCATAGAGGCCATCCCACACAATATTGCGCTGTCAGACCAATATCTTATATAGCATTCGGACACAAAGCTTCTGTATATGTGCAACCTGTGCAGTAGATTTACAAATACTATTCGATATGTAGTGTGCTACAATAAAACAAATGCGTTCTAATATTAAAGTTGTATAACTTACAACATTAGATCGTAGTTCGGCCTTCCAGTGAGATAACCCCATATAATTCTCACCATGCCACATAGCAAACACACCTGAATCATGTCCATTAAGGATGCTTGACCATGGTAGCTTCATCAAATTGATACTACTCTGCATCATAAGTCAGGCAGTAGGAGCATTGAATTCAGCTAGAAGGGCGCACACGCCACGTTGCTGGGGAAAACATAACCCATTAAATTGTATGTAATAATAAAAACACAAAGAAAATTTGACATGCCAGTAATTCCCACAAGTAAACTTACAATATTTTGTGGCATAAACCCATATCGGTTACCATCTTCTTCTTGAGCTAGGATGTGATCAAACAGCTCTATCACTCGCTTCTTGACATCAAAACACATCACGAAGAACAATTTTTCAACATGGGCACCGACAGTAATCTGTCCAGTGACACAACATATGCATTACATCATAAATCGACACATAATGTAAGTGTTCATGTGTAGTACATAAGAGTGCATAATATAACTTACAACATCAGAACTAATGGCAGCAACAACTACTCTCTGCAATTATTTCCTTGCTTCATCCCTGAAGTGTTTTAGTTTGAGTCCATCCGATGGACGTTCATGTCCAAATAACCTCTGCAACAGTAAGCTCTGATCATTTTGATGAAAAAACAAAAATGTAACACACTACCAACTATTTGAAGTACAAAAACACTTACTGAAGGAGATGTGGATATGAAACATCTTGCAGGACCATTCGGGTCTCTTAGTTTCTCCACATCGTTGAGTAGCCTCATCCAAGCATCAACAATTTTGGCATTAACATCTGTTCGATGGTTAAGAGTCTAGACATGCTACAACTTTAAAGAAAACTGGCCCATTTCTTCCAGATACACAAATGTACTTAAACAAACAAATTTGACATTAGTTTACGGTTAAGTGTTATTGGAAAAAAATTGTCCAAACTCCAAATTAAAATAACTTACTTGAACGGCGTTTCGTTGATTTGCATTATAAACTCAAATAATTTGGCTTCATGTGACTTCAACACCTTGTTGAAGTTTGCTCTTTGTTTAGCATATGGGGATAGAAGGACACGAAATAGTCTTGGTACATGCTCAGGCCTGCCCCGGTTTAAATCATCATCCTCAGTATCTTTATCATCCCCGTCCTCCCATTTAACCTCTTCCATAAAATCATCAGCCAGATCTCTGGGTGTAATTGGGTCAATACCAGATGTATTGTCAACATCAAAAGGAGTAGAATGTTCAACCTGTTGTCCACCAATTTCTGCATATGGCATATTACCCATACATGCAGATGATATATTCCCGACTCCGGTTGACGAACCGCCTTGATTGAGCACACCATCTGCAGTACCTACTCCATCGACCCCGAGAGAGAACGATGACCCATCTTCTTGCCACCATGGTTCGATCCAGACTTGATACCTTTGTATAGTGCATCATAGTCTTTTCTCTTGAGGCTATCCCATATCGCATCACACTCTTCCATCACGCAAGGGTCAGACCAATATGGGGCATGTAATGGACTCCTGTTTCCCAGCTCATTCTCCGTTTCCTACGCTGGTTGTGCCTCCTCCATCCCATTCACATTGAAACAGATTACATATGATTCCACCAACTCACTGAGTTCCATTATGTTCGTTCCAATATTCTTCTTCAATGTATATATCTTCCGCAATATGTCTTGCACAACATATATGGTCAGCTCAAACCCATAACAACATGTAATGACACACGGAAATATATTACTTCACCTTGGTACGCAAAAGCATTGGACTTGCAGTTGGTGATTGCTGACCTTCATCGTCCATTGCCATCCCTTCTGGCTGCTCAGGCTGGGGGATAGTCACCCTATCAACTAAAAGGAAACATCTCCCAAACGATCGATCTTCCTCTTCTTTTGTGACACGTTCATGTACAATGGTATCCGTCTACCTAGTAAGTGTTGGGTAAACATGTGGCACAGTACAACGCTGGAACTCGATTCTATCCAGATATAGAAGCTGAAAATACACAATATTAAGTTAATAATATATGAAAATTAAAACTAACAAATCGGATTACTAGAGTCATTTACCAGAAGGAACGTTAGAGGACCATAGTATCAGCTCCTCTCATCACCAGGTCGGGCTTGCTACTCGTACTTATTATGAATGAGACTCAACAATAGGCGTACACCAGTTGAATTCAGCAACGCGATCTGTGTCTTCAATAGCTTCCCAAAATTTGAGGTTGACAAAACGGCTAGTCTCAAACTCTATCATAAATGTACTTAACATGACTAAGAAGTTCTGTCGAAACGGAGCACCACCATCTTGTTGCTCCCTCATTTTCCTATACACCGTCCTAGGAAAAATGGCAGATATAGTAGCCCCATAGTGTGCCCTCCAGGCAATAAGTCCTGGATACCTAGAGCTCGGTCCCTTCACCGGAATTTCCATGGCCCCACGAGGGATGCCCAATGTGGCCTGAACATCGAGCTCAGTAATACGTAGCTGCTTGCCATTGGGCAGCAAGATTGACATGCTTGCTGGGTCAAAGTTTTCCATAAGACAATACCCAATTGTCTTCGGAATCTTGCTAATCCCAAGTTTGACCATGTGGCCAAACCCCATAGCAGAGAGGTCAGCTTTCTGAGCAGCAGTAAACTTTCTCATTGACTTATACAACCCATTCGGTGAAGAACTGGTGTTAATCTTCAGCAGAGGTTGACCTCCATGATTTGCATCCAATTGAGCATTCTCAACATTAGCTTCTGCTCGAGGATGAGGTGGATTACGAGGTACAATGTCATTGGATCTTGACAGGACCTTGGGGGTAATGATGATGCCCTGCTGGGCAATCATATCTTGATACCATTGCTCGTACGTTTGAATTTCCGTAATGAAGGGCGATTCAACAACGAGTATCGCATACCACCATCACTGTTGTGGGGTCAAAAGGTCTCGTTTTGAGACCGTTTAACCACACAATTCGGTGTGTTTTTGTCCCGTAGTGGCCAATTAAGGCACGGGAGTATGTGTTTTATGTTTTTTGGTGTTTTATGTTCTTTGGTGTTTTGAGGTGCGTACGTAGGAACGGAAGGAGAAAGGGCCTAAAACGAGGCACCGAGCCAAATTCTTGACGAGTTGACCAAAGGGCTAGACGGAAGCCTTTAGGCACGATCGTGCCTCTTTTGGCGACGATCGTGCCCCATTAGGCAAGATCATCCCTCACGCCAGTCACGATCGTGCCCCCTTGAATACTAATTGGGAGCATTTTATTCCAACTTACAGAGGGCTCCCCCGATTTCAGTCACGACTGAGACACGATCGTCACACAGAGAGAGTCATGATCGTGCCTTCATCACTCACGATCGTGGCTTCAACGGCACAAAGGCGTGATCGTCCCCGAAGCGATTTGAAAATATCTTACCAACTCTAAGTCACGATCGTGCCAACCCAGCGCACGATCGCCACCATGACAGAGGCACGATCGTGCCATCCCAGCACACGATCATGACCATCACTGAGTCACGATCGTGCCACACCAGTCACGATCGTGACCTTAGCCGGATTAAGAAAACTATAAAAGGGGTTTCACTCATATTTTGCAAGGAGGAAGAAAAGAGGAGAGAGAAGACGAGACACCAAGCTTTATCAGCAATCCTTGAAGCGTTCTTCGTCATTTCTCGAGTGTTCTTCATCTTTCTCGACATCAAGAGGAAAAAGGGTTCCATCGTTCTTCATCAAACTTGAAGAAGCACCTTGCTCGATCATCCAAGAGCATTTCTATCCGTTTGTTTTGTATTTAATATGTTGTTTATGTGGGTTCTTGCTTTAACCATTATGTTTCTAGACTTGAGCACCATGGTTGAGGGCTAAATCCCTTAGCCATGGGTGCTAGACAATATGAAATGTGATTATAAAGTTTATTGAGAATTAGTTCTATGAATGATCAATTTGTTGTGTGGATTGTTGTTTGAATGCATGTATTGTTTAATTGACGCTTTACAATATGTGTTTGAGGAGTTCTATCTGATACCGAAAGGGAAGCAATAGACTCCGGACCTAACATCCACCGAGGGTTGTAGGCTCAAGACCGTGTCTTAGCACCTTATAGTAACCCTTAGCTTATTATTTTCATTTGTATGCGGTCTCGAGTTGTTCTCAATACCGAAAGGGCGCGAGGAGACTCGTGATTAGGCTAACCTCAATACCGAAAGGCGATGTCGGCACTTAAGACATAGGCTCAACATAGTTCATTCCATAGAATTTAAGTTCCTCGGACTATTTCACTTGATGATTGTCTAGTACCCTAGGCATTTTAAACCATTCGATATCACTTTCGCAATTTGTTATCTTTGTCTTAACCGCAAGCACTTTCATTGATTAATCGTAAACCCCAATTTAATCCCTGTGGACCGACTCGATATCTTACCGGATCTTATAAATTATATTACTTGCGAACCGTGTGCACTTGCACGTGGAAACTATTGTGCGACGTTTTCACGTCACATTTTGGCCCAACAAGTTTTTGGCGCCGTTGCCGGGGATTAATCGGTATACGATTGGTAAATGCTTGTGTATGCTTTGTTTTGATATTGATAGTGTTCCGTGTGTTTAAAGGTACTTGTTTGGTACATGACCCGAAGCTCGGGAGTGCCAGAATTTAATTAAAATACAGAGATCGAGGCTTTGTGTCGGAGAAACAACGCTTCAAAAAAGCGTATTAGTGAAAGTTTAGTGCAACAAAGAAGCATGGACGCTACTCCTGCTAGAGTGGACCAATGACCCCAATTTTGGGAAGGGATCGAGATGAGAATCCCGCTGAGGGAAACAATAATGAAAGGCCACAATATAGATCCGAGGATCACGAAAACTAATATGCCGAGGATGATGACATGCCTCCTCATTCTCCGCTTCCCCCTAAGGACCGCGAGGGAGGAGCAACGCCGATGCCCACAATCATCTAAAGCTTCTTGAAGACGTCATAGAAACTACGACCAGTGGTTATCCTGAAGATCTAGTCAAGACCAAGCTACTCCCCATCTCTTTGGGAGGAGCAGCAAAAGCATGGTACATGACGTTACCTCTTCGCGAGAAGCGAGATTGGGCAAGCCCAGAACGGGCATTCCTTTCAAAATATGTACCTCCCCGTAAGGAGGGCTTACTTCGGAAGGACAACAACAACTATACCCAACTCCGGGGTGAAACTCTTGTTGGAGAGACTTGGGAAAGGTTCAAACAGTTGTTAAGAAAGTGTCCGGATCACCAAATCTGCGATGAGGTCTTGAACAAGACGTTCTATTGGGGGTTGAATCAAGCATCTCAAATGGCGGTCAATACCGGCTCAGGAGGATCACTTCTATCTATAGCCCCGGGTGAAGTATTTGATGTGGTGGAGCAAGTTGCGCTCCAAAGCTACGAGTATAATGAAGTAGATGCGGTCCAGAATAACCAAGGAGCGTTCTTTGCACGAAAAGGGGAGGAACAAGAGACAAAGAAAAGTCTCCCAGACAAGATGAATATGCTTCTTAACATGGCACAAGGAGACCAATGAAGGAACTCGGGGCCCTAAGTGGGAGTAAATCGCATGGACTACAACAACAACAACCATAATAAGGGTAACTTTGGTGGATATGGCAATGCACGGGGGTACCAAGATCCTCTGGTGCAAAGCCACCCCTAAGGATATGGAAACAATTACCAGGCGAGACCACAGACCAATGCGAGTAGCTATGGCAAAGTGTATCAGGATCGTCCCTAAGGATGGAACACTGGCCATAACAACCGTCCGTCAAGCTACGACAAGGGTTAACATTCCAACTCTAAGAGCGATGAATCGCTAAGAGATGTTCTAGAGGCTTTCATAAAAATCCAAACGGCAGTGACCGACGAACTGAGAAGAAACCAGAGGAACAATGATGCTCGATGGGAGCAAAGTAATGCTCAAAGACCAGCGGGAACACTCCCGAGTAACACCGAGTACCCGCAGGATAACGGGAAGAGGCATGTCAATGCCATTTATGTCGGTACAGATGTGAGCACCTTGTTCAATTCTCAGCCCCCAAAGATGAAGGACCCCGGGAGCTTTGTAGTGCCTATTGGGATAGGCTCATCTCACGTAATGACACATTGCAATGTAAGTGCCAGAGTGATTATGATGCCTCTTACCTTGTATAAGAAGCTTAGGTTGACAAGCATGGAGGACATGAAGATAGTGTTGCAACTCGCCGATCATTCTTTGGTCATCCCAGCTGGAGTTGTTCATAACCTATTGGTGAAGATAGGTAAACACCAGGTGCCTACAGACTTCGTTATTCATGACTACAAAGCAAGCCAGGACATGGATCTCATCTTGGGAAGACCGTTTTTGGCAACCACATAAACTTGCATTAAGGTCAGAAGCGGAGTGCTAACAATGTCCATTAGGGGTGAAGCTATCACCTTTAAGAAGCCGTCATGCGAGGAAGGGTCAAGCCCTAAAAAGAAGGAAAAAGGGGTGATTGTTGTTCCCAAGAAAAAAGTGGAGGAGCTAAAGGCTTCTGAAGTGGAAATAGACCTGAGAATGGAAAGAAGAGAAAAGAGGTCAAGCTCCATGAGCTACGGAGTGAAGGCCATATCTGTTGTTGAGGAACTCGAATGAGTCGAGTTCGAGAAGTTTCGGTTCGATATGATCCAGGATGAGGCTAAGCCCGAAGAAGAGGCGATGGCCGTGAAGGAAATAACCGTGCTTGAGAAGCACGAGAAGGTGGGAGTTGATACTCCCGGAAACAAGCGAGCTCCTCAGAACCGGAGGAAGATGAGAAAGAAGAAGAGGAAAGGCGTTGTGATGCCAAAAGCGATGAAGACGGTGTGGCTACTTAAGGTTTGGGTAGACCAACTGTGTGTGAAGAGCACCAAGGTGACGGTGTGGAGGGCAAAGGACCCACAGTGGAACTGGTGGAAGCCACCTGATTGCATACAACCCAGGATCGGAAGAGCGGGATAGAACCCACCGTATCGTCGGGCTAACGACGTTAAACAAATGCGCTATTGGGAGACAGCTCAAGTTTCTAAATCTCTCTTTGCAAATTCTCACATTTTAGTTTCTTTTGTTAAAGCAATGCACTAATTTTTGTTTGGTTTGTTGCATGAAGGAATCGGTGCAATCACAAAGCCTATGGCGTACACCTCTCTTTCGCAAGACGAGCAAAACAACACCCACGACAAACTATAAAGCCAAGTCAATCTTATTAATTTGAGGAATGTAACATGTACTTTCTCCTTAATCCAGAAAGTTAAGTTGATAGCAAAACAACACCCGTGACAAACTATCAAGTCAAGTCAATCTCATTATTTTGAGGAAGGTAACATGTACTTTCTCCTTAATCCAGAAAGTTGAGTCGATCTTGCTTAAGGCTTGTGATCGCCTTGTAACCTTGAACGGTTTGCCCCTCTATGTGGGTTGTTGTGATAAGATTAATAGTATTGATTGTTTTTTAGGATTGTGTCGTGTGAACTCAAGACTTAGTTAAGCCTTAAGTGTGGTGTGTACCGGTTACACACCTTTGTTGAGTTTACTTAAGTTTGGGGTGTAGTAAAACCCTAAGTGTGGTGTGTGTCCCACACACCACCATTGAATCTTTGTATTTTGTCTTCTTTGTGTGTCTTGTGCAGGTGATGGAAATTCTCTTCATCAATAATGGAGCAAAAGCAAGAAAGGAAATGAGAGTCATGAGAGTCTTTAGGCAAGGCTAGGACCCACCCATCCTTCTTTTGGCAATAAAGGGAGCTCATCCTCTGTCTCCACTTCATTGTTTCTAGCTACCTCACAATTCCAAGAAAACTCTCCCAAAGTTGATTTTTACCCTCTAAGATGAATCAGTGGGAATATGCGATGAACGCTCCATCCTCATCAGATGATGATGGCGTTAACTCCCCACCTCCACGGTGATCGGTAAATTCGCCCGAGCCCGAAGGTAGCTCTACCCCTCCTGAAGATCCCATGATACATCTTGAGAGCCGTCTTTCAGAAATTATAGTGGACGTCATAACGGTGTGGAAAGAAATCAAAGACTTTCGGGAATCCACTCTTGGCTATGGTCTAGTGATCATCGGGATCAGTCTGAACCATTAGCATATGATTACCAAAGCATTGAGGGAAAGGGACTTACATGATGCATATTGTGTGAAGGCAAGTGTTGTGTAACGTGCACGCGGAGTGAAAATGATACCCTTTGTGCACTTTGACCTTTGCATGATTATCTCGAGTTTATATGGTTACTCATGTGCAATTGCGGGTTATGACAATTGAATCTCATTGTTTGTGTGTTAAGAGTAGTTGTAATCCTAAGTCTAGTTTTCGTCATGTGTAGTCGTTGTAGTATAGTGGTGAGTATTCCCACTCGTAATGTGTGTTTCGGTTCGGGGGTGTTTTTCCTAAAACCCCTAGAAGATGCCGAGCTCCTCCTATTGAGTTGACTCAGGGTTCTTAACTCGAAAAATTTTGTGTTGTGCTTACTTACTTATCGGGACGATAAGTGTTTAAGTGTGGTGTATTTGTTGTGGGGTCAAAAGGTCTCGTTTCGAGACCGTTTAACCACACAATTCGGTGTGTTTTTGTCCCGTATTGGCCAATTATGGCCCGAGCGTATGCGTTTTATGCTTTTTGGTGTTTTGAGGTGCGTACGCAAGAACGGAAGGAAAAAAGGGCCTAAAACGAGGCACCGAGCCAAATTCTTGACGAGTTGACCAAAGGGCCGGACAGAAGCCTTTAGGCACGATCGTGCCTCTTTTGGCCACGATCGTGCCCCATTAGGCACGATCGTCCCTCACGCCAGTCACGATCATGCCCCCTTAAATATTAATTGGGGGCATTTTATTCCAATTTACAGAGGGCTCCTCCAATTTCAGTCACGATCATGCCTTCATCAGTCACGATCGTGGCTTCAACGGCACAAAGGCGCGATCGTCCCCGAGGCGATTTGAAAATATCTTACCAACTCCGAGTCACGATCGTGCCATCCCAGCGCACGATCGCCACCATGACAGAGGCACGATCGTGCCATCCCAGCACACGATCGTGACCATCACTGAGTCACGATCATGCCACACCAGTCACGATCGTGACCTTAGCCGGATTGAGAAAACTATAAAAGGGGTTTCACTCATATTTTGCAAGGAGGAAGAAAAGAGGAGAGAGAAAACGAGACACCAAGCTTTTTCAGCAATCCTTGAAGCGTTCTTGAGCATTCTTCGTCATTTTTCGAGTGTTCTTCATCTTTCTCGACATCAAGAGGCAAAAGGGTTCCACCGTTCTTTATCAAACTTGAAGAAGCACCTTGCTCGATCATCCAAGAGCATTTCTATCCGTTTGTTTTGTATTTAATATATTGTTTATGTGTGTTCTTGCTTTAACCATGATGTTTCTAGACTTGAGCACCATGGTTGAGGGCTAAATCCCTTAGCCATGGGTGCTAGACAATATGAAATGTGATTATAAAGTTTATTGAGAATTAGTTCTATGAATGATCAATTTGTTGTGTGGATTGTTGTTTGAATGCATGTATTGTTTAATTGACGCTTTACAATATGTGTTTGAGGAGTTCTATCTGATACCGAAAGGGAAGGAATAGACTCCGGACCTAACATCCACCGAGGGTTGTAGGCTCAAGACCGTGTCTTGGCACCTTATAGTAACACTTAGCTTATTATTGTCGTTTGTATGCGATCTCGAGTTGTTCTCAATACCGAAAGGCACGAGGAGACTCGGGATTAGGCTAACCTCAATACCGAAAGGCGAGGTCGGCACTTAAGACATAGGCTCAACATAGTTCATTCCATAGAACTTAAGTCTCTCGTACTATTTCACTTGAT
Source organism: Geranium rotundifolium (assembly GCA_963920655.1). NCBI lineage: Eukaryota > Viridiplantae > Streptophyta > Magnoliopsida > Geraniales > Geraniaceae > Geranium > Geranium rotundifolium. Next base: position 29,093,851 of record OY987317.1, on the reverse strand, counting down.
GATTGTCTAGCACCCTAGGCGTTTTAAACCATTCGATATCACTTTCGCAATTTGTTATCTTTGTCTTAACCGCAAGCACTTTCATTGATTAATCGTAAACCCCAATTTAATCCCTGTGGACCGACTCGGTATCTTATCGGATCTTATAAATTATATTACTTGCGAACCGTGTGCACTTGCACGTGGAAACCATTGTGCGACGTTTTCACGTCACATTCTGGCCCGACAATCACCGCTCGAACCAATCCTCATCTTCTTCAAACGACTTATCAGAGGCTCGTGGTCCTCGAAATCAAAGTCCTCCACAATAAAATGCTTAGTTTTGCCTGTTTTAACAACCATGTTACAGATACATTAATGTTACTGATATTTACACTGCCCTGAATATACATCATACACGAGACATTATTCATGAGAAATACCTGATGACATCATTCTCAATCTTGATATGCACAAAAAATTGAAGTTGATGACACATGATAATTTAATAATTCGATATGACACATTCAATTAGCACTAACTTTAGTTGACACATTGGTACAAAACAATAAAATCATATCACGAAGATTGGAATGACACATTGTACAAGATCGATTACATATGACACTTTTAAATTCAAACTGTAATAAATGTCATATGCTACATGCACTGACATATATGATAATGACACTATTGTACATGACACATTTGCTTATAATATCAGATGGTGGTGACACAAATCAATTGCAATAACAAAACAACCCCATTGAACTACATGACAAAATTCTGCGGCATGCATCCATGAACACTGAGAATTATGTAAACCGAGGACTCATCTACACCACTTTACTAGACATTAAACATATGTAAAACAATCTTCGACGTGCATCCATCATAAAGTATCGGGATCAACTTATTCCTTCAACATGCAAATCCAAAAACCATTATAAACTAAAAAAAATTAGAATACTGTTACCGGTCCTCTTGTTCCTGTGCACGGTAGCTCCCCTATGAGATTTCCTCTTAATGGGTGCCATTGACAAAATCAAATTAAATTAGTAATACTGAAAACTGTAGAGTAGGCGATTTTGGTTGACTAATAGGCAGAGTATTTAAACTGAAAAGAGATAATATTCACCTCGAATAGGGTCGGTTCAAAGTATCGTAGAAGATCGTCTTTCCTCGAACTGAAGATTATGTGCAGAATCGTAGCAGATCGTCTTTCCCTCTAGCTAGAGTTTAGGTTTCCAATCAACCCTCACCGATTGCGCTCTAATTGATAAACATTAATTTGAATTACGAGATTATCTCGCATTACATATATGCCACCCAAATTCATGAGGAGGAAAGTACATAACTATCCATGAGCGTGAAGTAATTGACTTTACTACCCATCCTCACTGTACACTATTTACATTGACCTGCCATCAGCCATGCGAGTAAATGCTGACCGTCCATCTACATATCGTGTAGTGATAGATCTGTTCTGATGTTTGTATACAGGACCCATGTTCGTATTCTAGTCGGACCTGTTGATTTATTTTCTTTATCTTTCAGGTACTCTATATTTAAACCCTAAACCATATTTTTAATATGGGCCGGAGGTTTAACCGAAAATCAAAAGAGTTGGGTGTCAAAAGACATTTGTATGAAGTATAAACCCTTGATGATTTGTGCTAAAACGACAACACTCACCATCACCAACCCTCTTATGCACATTTTAATTGGGGAAATATTAATAAAATATTTGAAAATCGAACAACTTATGACCGCCAAGTCCAACCATAGAAACGAAAGGCGCGGGTGTTTCCATCATTTCCCAGACCTGCGATATTTGTGGCTCCCAATTCGCAAATCTAGCCGCCGATCACCGCCATGGCCGTCGGCGTCCTCGCTCTGCAGGGCTCTTTCAACGAGCACATAGCAGGTATCAACCGATGCTTCTCCATTTCTCTCTTCACTCTTCGTGTGCTGTATTGCACTCTATGTGTTCGACGAATTTACTTGCCTCTCTCTGTTCGTTGCCGCAGCGCTTAGGAGGCTGGGAGTGAAGGGGGTGGAGATACGGAAGCCAGAGCAGCTCCAGCACGTCACTTCGCTTATCATTCCTGGGGGAGAGAGTACCACCATGGCTAAGCTCGCCGAGTGCCACAATCTGGTTCTTTCTTTTTACCCTTATAAATATTTATATTCCATGTATCTGGGCTTTTTGCTTATTGATTGACTGGAAATGCATGGATTTGTATAGAGTTAGTCTGTTCATCAGATTTTACTTCTACTTCTCAATTTGGACAATCCATGGTTTTTTTGAGCTTTTATGTAAATTGGTGAACTGGGTAGGGTTTTTTTAACTGTCATTATCCATAGAGAGAACAAATTTGATTTTTTGGGTGTCTATAGCTGCTTTTGTTTAACCTATGTCTTGGTGTTGGAGGAATGACTGAATAAACTTGAGGAAATGAGTTGGATTTGATGATACACACTAAGAAGATGAAAGCCAGTCTTAATTAGGACAATTCTCTTTCAGTTTCTAATTTAAGCAACACAAACTGGCCTATTCTTATGTTTTGTTCTTCAATTGATGTGCAGTTTCCGGCGTTGCGTGATTTTGTTAAAATGGGAAAGCCTGTTTGGGGGACCTGTGCTGGTCTTATCTTTCTGGCCAACAAAGCAATTGGTTGGTTTTGAAATCAGCTTTTGTCTATTGTTTCCTGCAGTACCCCTTGTTTCTCCTCCACTTCAATTCAAGAAATTAAAACGGTCTTGTATATTTGAATGTTCGGTATGTAACTGTTTGCAGGACAGAAAACAGGAGGGCAGGAATTAATTGGGGGCCTCGACTGTACAGTCCATAGAAATTTCTTTGGCAGTCAGGTACTCTATAGTTGATTATATTTGCCGAGATAGTAAGTACATGAAATAGATATAGGACATTAAAGGTGTATTTTCCAGCTCAAACGGAAACACGGGTGCTGATTTTAGTGACTATTAGAAATTTGCATTATCAGCCTATATAAACTTCGATTCCCATTAACCGTATTACCATAGGATCAACTTTGATTAGAAGTCATGAAAAAATTGGGATCTAATTATTAAGTCTGATTATAATCATGACAATAGATATTCACTTGCATCTGTATACAAGTTTGGTCAAACTTAGTGAAGTTTTATTAAACCTCACTATCCTGTGTCATAATCATGACAATAGATATTCACTTCCACTGGCAAGTTTGCATCAGTTGAACCAACATGCAATATCCTGTGTTGCCTAGCTGATGTTAGTTTCATGAAGGCTTGTGGGTAGGAACATTGCATATCATCTCATGGAATATGGAGTTGGAAAAAATGAGTGGTATATATATTAATTGATCTTGGTCTCTAACAAAAACACAAATATAATTATGCTCTTGAGATCAGGATGTGGATTACCGTTTTACTGACGCAGCGTGAAATAAGTATCATCTTGAATAGCAGCCACAAAAGGTGGTTTATTTAAACATAATATTATTTGCTAGATTCAAAGCTTCGAGGCAGATATTCTGGTGCCAGAGCTTGCTTCTAAGGAAGGTGGTCCTCAAACATTTCCTGGAGTTTTCATCCGTGCTCCTGCGATACTTGAAACAGGGCCAGAAGTTGAAGTGCTAGCCAATTATGTTGTCTCATCTGATAAGGAGTTGGGTTTGAATTCTGCTGTGAATGGCCAGGAGGTTGTTTTTTATTCTTTCTTCTATCGAAGTCTTTGACATGCAATATTCGTAATTAAAAAAATCAATGTTATTTGATACAAGTATCTTGAATAGTATGGTCCGCTTAGCAATGTTTCTTTTGATATTTTCCTCTTTTTTGCTTGTTTGTAATTCTCGACACAGACCCATGGTGCTAGATGATTAATGGGCATGAATTGGATAGTCCATGATGTCTTTAGTTCTTCTTTTAGTGTTCTAGTGGATTGCAAAATGGCCCTTCTGCAGATATTGGCTAGGAAATATCTAATGTATATGTTGGAATTATTTGGTTCATTCATGTCATCTTCCTTTTGATATTTCAGGAGATTCCTGATTCTGAAAAGAAAGTTATTGTGGCCGTAAGGCAAGGGAGTTTGTTAGCAACGGCTTTTCACCCTGAATTGACGTCAGACACACGATGGTATTTATTTGCTATCATTTAGCATTTTGATTGATCTTGTATGAGGGTCTAAACATTTTCTTGTGCAGGCATAGCTACTTCCTGAAGATGGCGACTGAGTTTGAAGACGGGGGACCTGGTGGCATCATTGCAGTTGATCTGAGTTTCAACGAACAATCAGGAAAGGATCTTCCATTATTATCGTGATAGGCTTAAAATTAGATTCTTCCATCACATTTCACGGTTCGGTTGTTACCCTCTGGAGAAGTTTAGTATCCTTATATCTGTACTCTCCGTGGTCGGATCTACTGAACAAGTACTCTTTCTCTCTGTTTTGATCATAGATGTATTTTTCACATGGATGGGTTAGCGTAGAAGCTCATACCCAGTTCTGCATCTCATATGGTGTAATATATATTGTCCAAATAAAAGCTTCTTGAAATCATTTTCACAGTTTCTACCTGTTTGGAATTTGAGTCCACAAACATACCTGTAAGCAGGTGAGTTTATCAGGTGATCTGATTTATTTGAAGCATTTTAATTTTTGCCAATATGTCGAGGTTAATCCTCCCAGCCTAAATATAGTTGACTTGAGTATTTCTAATTCTTGGAAATTCAAACATGCTAAAGTCAAGTCATTGTTCAGAAAACTATCCCGTTCTTGAAGAAAGCTAAAAAGAATAATAGAATTTTTGTATAGCAGTGCAATCTACGAGTTTTGTGGTCATTAATGTTGATAAGTAATGCTTACATTACATGGGTGACATTAGTGTTGGATCCGAGGGAGGTTGCACTCAAGCAAGCACATGAAGTCTGCGTGATCAAAACGTAAGCGAGTGGTTTACTAAAATATGACTTATGACTTCCAACTTAGTGACCCCTATGGCTATTCTCTGCAATCACAAATTAGCGTATACTTTTGGCCCATTGGCTCGACCACTTGAGCTGGTTGCTGTAAATGTATTTTACTTGTTGCTTATCAAATAATGTACTCTCGTAGTCTTTGTGTGATTTTTGCTTCTTGTCTCTGCCAGTAAAAATATGGGTACTCAAACATTAGCTTACACATTTAGGTTGATCGAAGTTACACCCTTGTATGCTTTGTGGAGTCATACAACAAGTGATTAAGGCCAAATGGATTCCAACACTTCCAATACCCAAAATAGACCTCCAAAGCACCGCAATTCAAAATACACTAATTGCATGTTAACATCACAAGTCCAAACTTGTATCATATCACTACAGTCAAACCAATTTAAGTGTCTCCATTCATATAAATGTTAACAAAATTTTGAATCCTAATGACATGAGAATGATATATTTTTAATCCTAATGACAAGTAAAAATCTCTTTAATTAATATGTAACTTACACGTCCCCTTTGCTTTCTCCAGCAGCACTGCATCAATAAGGTTTTTTATCCAAAATCTTAATCCACAGTTTGAACAAGAATGTGCGGAAATTTCTGCAAACCCAAGCAAAACAAGCAAATTGCTGAATGTACTTAATAAAAACAAGGCCGTCCAAAAAGTCAATTCAAGAACTCAGCCTATAAAGTCCAAAACCTTATACAATAAACAATGAAACTAGTTGTAATTGCTCATGTAACGAAGGAAAGTATCAAGAATTAAGGCGAACTCCAAGGCCTAGTGGTCTTCCATGGCCATGGCCTCCTTATATAAGGTCCTTCCAACCCCTTCCATTTCCACCACACCCATATCTTCCTCTAATCACTGTCTTATCATTTTCACAATGGATACAAAACACGTATCCATTCTCGCGGCTATGCTGCTGGCGTTCTTGGTCATGGAAGCCACCATTGTTGAGGGTCAAGGCAAGAGCACAAGTGCAAAGAAAGGCGCCTACGATGCTGCCTCGACCCACTATGACTTGTTGACATCAAAGTCAGGGAGGGAGAGAGCCTTTTGCAGGGCAAGAGGGGCTTGTAACTACAAGACTCTCACCTGTCCTGCTCAGTGCCCTCAGAGGAAGCCCAAAAACAACAAGAAGCAAAAGGGTTGCTTCATTGACTGCAGCAGCAAGTGTGAAGTCACCTGCAAATGTAATTACAACCTATTCCTTCTCTTTACATCGTCAAGCATATGTTGTTTTTGGTCCGATAATAAGTTTGGTGCTGTTTTGCTTAATCATAATATTTTTTTGCAGTCAGGAGGCCTAAGTGCAATGGCTATGGCTCAGTGTGCTACGACCCGCGATTCGTGGGCGGAGATGGAGTGATGTTCTACTTCCACGGATCCAAAGGAGGAAACTTTGCAATAGTCTCCGACGACAACCTCCAAATCAATGCACATTTCATAGGGACAAGGCCAAGCGGCAGGACAAGGGACTACACATGGGTCAAGGCCTTGTCGGTCATGTTCGACACGCACACTCTTGTCATTGCGGCCAACAGGGTCTCCAAGTGGGACGATTCGGTGGACGCCATCACCATCAGGTACGACGGGGAGGCGGTGCAGGTGCCGTCAGATGGGGATGCAGAGTGGAGGGTCATGGGAGGGGACAGAGAGGTGGCTGTGGAGAGGACCGACGAGACCAACAGCGTGAGAGTGACCGTTGGCGGGCTCGTGGAGATGGATGTGAAGGTGACGCCAATTGGGTTCCAGGAAAATAAGGCTCATAACTACCAGATACCTGAAAACGATGCATTTGCTCATTTGGAGACGCAGTTCAAGTTTGTGAAGCTGAGTGATCAAGTGGAGGGTGTTTTGGGGAAGACCTATAGGCCTGGTTATGTGAGCCCTGTGAAGACTGGAGTTCCAATGCCTGTGATGGGTGGTGAAGACAAGTACCAGACACAATCTCTCTACTCTCCTCTCTGCAATGCTTGCAGGTTTCAGACACAATCTGGCCTTGGCCTTGGCCTTGAGCTGTCTGATGTTTGAGAACTTATTGTTCTAATTACAAGATAAATAAAACATATCTACAATAACTGCTTGTACCAGCATTAAAATTCTACTTATTTCTTTTGCGTTTTACTTATTAATTTTGTTGTTGTTTTGTGTAATAAAGGATTTGGTTACTTCATCGTCTTTGGCGTATGTTCTTGAATCTTTGATTACTAGTGAACATGTTTGTACACTTCAGTTTGATTCAAGCTGGCTGGCTAGGCGGGTGATATATATATGAAGCAATATTGCATTCAAATGATAAAATCAAAAAGTGATTAAAAACAAGAAGCGTGGAAGAGCAATTACGGTGTTCAAACATGTACCCTCAAAGTTTCGAACAGAAGGCAATGAGTTTTCTTTTGAGTTTTAATGTAAAACAGCTCAGATTAGAAAGCAAGTCAGTTCAGTTCAATTGAGATAGATTGAAGCCAAAGCAATTCAAGGTTTTGTAATCATGTAACTTCTTTTTTAAAAGGATTATAATTTGGAACGGGAAAGATTCATGTAACTTTTTTTTATTAAAGGATTATAATTTTCAACAAGTTGTTCGAAACTTTATTAATTATATATTTTATTCAAATTTATTACAATTGAGGCCAAATTGAATTCGCATTTAAGATTGATCTTGTTTAATAAACGAGGAAGACTTGTGCCAAATATTTCAATATTGAATAATCTCGTGAACGTTCTATATATAAAAATAGAGATAATATTTGACATATTGAATTGATCTGTTCATTACAATAAGAATATATCTCTTTATTTATTATGGAATAAACATAATCCAAATAAGAAAACTTAGTCACAATAAGAAATAAGACTAAACGAGATAAATGTCCAAAATAAAATAGAAAATATAACATTTATTTTAGCAATCTCCCTCAAATTTAAAACGGTGGAAACCGAACTGAATTTGAATCTAAAAATATGTGTGGTCAACAATCTCGCAACTGTCCTTTCTTCTCGGGAGCTAGAGTTTTCAAAAGGAATTCGTTAGTCTCTACACTCCTCTTCACGTGCCAATTTTTTAATTATGGGATACTTTTTTAGATTGCATGAATGTACACGTGGACCACAGCCTCCAGCCGAAACAAATGACATGAGGGGTGAAATAGAACCATATATAAATAAAAATAACGAGTCTACCGAAACAAATGACATGAAGGGTGAAACAGAGTCATATACGAAACAAAAAAACGAGTCCATAAGTCATGGTGATGCTTTACTAAAAACTAACTTCATCAGAAAAACGAGCTAGTATAGATTCATCAAGAAACGACGAACTCGCGATAACTTTACGGTTTTAAATGAGAATGCCACAAAGTGAAAATAGAACATATACAAACTGGTTTGATGTGGAAGCGATTTGATAGTCATGCCCATCCGTCAGAGTCACAAATTAACGAATGGAAAAAACAAACATTTTACATCAAATTTGAGCCAATGATTGACTTGAGCTAGGTTGCCATATTAAAAACAATACTTATTTATTTAATGGATAATGTGTTCATAACAATAAGATTATACAAAACGTATATAGAAAAACCCGAGTTATGATAAATAAAAATGACTAACAGAGATACATGCCCGAGTTAAAATTGAAAATATGTCTAAAATAGAATAGACACATCATATTCATTTTACCAATTTCTTGTTAGTTAACTTATAAGTTTAAATACCATTTTTATAATATAAATTAAAAGAGATGAAAAGTATGAGAATTTTCAAATAAACACAAGTTTTAATAAAAAATTTTAAACACATCGAGACAAGTCTTTGAAAATTTAGATTCGCTTCAGCTTATATACTCCCGTAAATAAAAAATAGTAATTAATATGTCATACTGATTTAGAAAAATAAATAAACGAACAGTCATTTAAAATGACAAGTAAATGTATTTAGAATAAGATGAATGAATTAAAAATTTGGATTGGTAAAATACAACTACAATTTCAGAAAATCAATTTCTTCTAATAATAATAATCGTTAGGAATGATAAAATATTCCTATATTTTATCAGCATTTGATGTGCCGAAGTCGAAGTGCGTCTGACCAACTCGGGCTGTCTATTTCAGGCCCATCCACTGCTAAGCCAGCCAGCCTTGTACGCAAGGGATATGGGCTTCAAAGATTTAAATAGTCCAGACTTGGCCCAAACTCTCTTGGGTTTAATCCTCCGCATTTCAGTATGGCCCACGCACAATGATCACCTATTCACTGCATTTTAGCGCCATCCCCAAACATCAACCGCTCTTCAAAATTAAAACCGACTGTCCCCAAAAAATAAATGGGTAATTTCAGGTGGCTACACATAAATATTGCTGTTTTTCACCTGACTACACTTATAATTTTTTTTTCACCTGACTACGCCTAAAATGTACAAAATTTTCAGTTTGCACTTTTCGTCCAATTCTGTTAGTTTTTAACATTTTTTGACATGTGAAATGACTAAAATACCCTTAAGGTTAAATGAGTTATTATAATTGGATTGAAAAGACTGAAATGCCCTCACCTATTCTTCTAATTTCCAAAGACATGCCACTCTCCTCTTCCTTTCTCTTTTGTCTCTGCAACTCCACCACCATCTCATCTTCTTCATCGTTCAATTATAATTGAAGATTTAAATACCAAACTCAGTGCAATGGCAGGAATTGACAATAATCTATCTTTCTTAGAGATTGAATCAACAAGAAAAGGATAAAATCTCGATTAAGTTTGAGAAAATGATTGTTGCACATGGATTTTCCGCCACCACCGTATAGAAACCCACTCCTCCTTCATCGAATTCTTCGGCGTGGAAGAAATCTCTGGCCGATTGTCTGAATCCACCGTCCACTCAGGTTCGAAGCTCATCGTCCTCCGCTTGTGGCTCCACGAACTCCGGCGGCGGACTTGGGGTTCTCTCGCAAGCCCATGAATTCTGACTTCCAACAAGTTCAAGATTGCAATAGGTGATGTAAGGGAGGTCTGGACTTCGTCGAATCTCGAGAAGGCAAATTGAGTTTTTGTTACTAATTTCATATTTTTGAAAAAAAATATATCAACATGTTGGTAATAAATTTTCAAAAAATAAGGCTTTAAAATCGTTGAAATTGGAGTTTTGTACCCAAAGTTGTGGCCAAATGCAACTTAAAAGTGAAAAAAAAATTCAGGCATGCTGGAGGTTGAAGATGGAAGCTATTGTGCGGTTTCCAACATTGGTATCAAGTTTTCTATATATAAAAAGATGGTACTAAAATACTTATGAAAGAGATTACTACGGGTTCCAAAGATTGAAAATCATGAATCAGACAATATGTAACCGTGGTGATCGATTAAAAGCTTGATCTTAATGCTATTTGAACATGTTATAAACATAATTAAAATCTAATATTTACCTCTTGAAATCGACAAGAACACAAGCATAGTGTCCTCTCTATCAAGTCCACACAAGCACACAACCGAAATGGTTTTTCTCTCTAATTTTTGCTAAAAAATTGAAAAGAAAACTTGAGCAATAATGGAGGTAGAGAGGAGAGAGTGGGTTCGGCAATGAGGGAGAGAGAGAGGGAGTTGGTTGCTGAAAAATTCCAAGGATAAGATAATTAATGATTATGTGATTTTTAATTTGAAATTAAATTGAATTTCAAAATAAAAATTGCATTATCCATCCTTTTAATCCTTCTTATTTTCATTTAACCCCTCTCTTATCTTAAACCCTAAATGGGCTTTAAGCCCATTTAACTAAAACCCAAATTAAACCCATTAACTTGAGTTCTAATTTCGGTTTAGTCAAAACGGCTCAATTTCCTCGAATTGATTTCTTCAACCGTCTGGTTAAAACCTTAGGCCAGAAAACTACCGAATCGTTCTCAAATATCATCCATAATTATTGTCATGTATTGTGCTTAATGCGTGTGACCCTCTAGGCTCACGAATAATTGGCAGACTGGTAAAATTACCATTTTACCCTTTCCATCATAAGTGGCCTCTAGCAAGACATTATGATTATCCAATATTCGTGATTATCGATTATTCGACTTAACCTGTTTTCGTACATGTCACTGCCCTTTTATCAAACCGAGATCCAGATTGATCAATAGGCATAGAACGGTCATCCTAATTTATCAATCACTGTTTCTTGATACCTGAGATGACTGAAAACTGATACTAAGGTATCACCTGCATGGCCATGCTATTTCTTCAGTCATACTCGTCAAGTGGCCTAAACGGATATCTTTCTCATACCGAAGTATGAGTGATAAATCCCTCAGACGCCTTTCGAGTTCACTAGTGCAATAAATGCCAAAGCCAATCGAAGCCGTTATAGCTACCCTTTTACAGATAACGTTAGACTAGGTCAAACTTAGGTATTTGTTACATAGTGTACACAAAGACTCCTTGGTCTTAGGATATAATGACAAGTTACAATATGTGAGTATCTCATGACTGGATCTATGCAGCATACTCACAATCGGGTTGTCCGATATCATCGACCTGATGATATCTATGATATAACTCTGACACATCTTTGCCATGATCAGTAGAGCGTGATCACAAGGAGTTAGTCTCATACTGATCGCTTCAGAAGAAGCTTAGCTGATCAGGGACTCTATCGAATGCAACTCTTTCTGATCTATAGTTCTACTATAAGTGATTACACACATTATGACATAGATCAAATCACATTAGATATATTACTACAACACGTTAGTAATATTATGCCTTTTATTATGTAGAATAATGATGTCTGTTACAATATAGATTGAGTAATTATTTTGGCCTAGGGCACAAGCCTAACAACTTACTGGTGCATTTGGCCCAGCGGGTGAGTATTAGAATCCTACCTAAGAGGTTTAGGTTTTGATTCCAGGTAATGTTTTTCATAATTTTTGCGCGTTTCTCTCTCTCACCATGCCAAAACGGCGCCGTTGCCCCCATCTTCAACCTCCAGCAACAGATAACTGATATTTGGCCATAACTTTACCTATATAACTCCGATTTTAGTGATTTAAAAACCAAAATTCTTGAAATTTAATCGTAAACATGTTCATATATAAATTATGATAAAATAAGAAGCAGATAAAAAAAACCCAAATCTGGTTTTGGCTATGAAGTTTTTCTAATTTGAGCTACATCATAAAATTTTTGGTCTTTACCAGACCCACTAGATCTCAAAAGGCGCTTTCTTTTGTTGAAGACATCTCCGCGACGGGCATCATCTCTGGTAATTAGAAGGCAGAGCAGATTGGGAGGCTTAGCGAGATAGAGAACGTTGTGGCCGATCATCAACGAAGAAGATGAGTTTGCAATCTTGAACTTGTTGGAAGTCATAATCCATGGGCTTGCGAGAGAACCCCAAGTCTTGCAGAGACAAAAGAGAAAGAAAGAGGAGAGTGGCATGTCTTTGAAAATTAGAAGAATAGGCGAGGGCATTTTAGTCTTTTCAATCCAATTATAATAACTCATTCAACCTTAAGGGTATTTTAGTCATTTCACATGTCAAAAAATGTTAAAACTAACAGAATTGGACGGAAAGTGCAAAGTGAAAATTTTGCACATTTTAGGCGTACTCAGGTGAAAAAAAAATCTAGATGTAGTTAGGTGAAAAACAGCAATATCTAGGCGTAACCACCTTGAATTATCCCAAAAATAAACACCGTGGAAGGCAGGGATGTCAATAGTGCGGGTTCGGTATATATTTGATAATCCCAAAATAATGTTAAAATATGTTTATATATTTATTTATTAAATATGTATTTAAACTATTTTTTTTAGGGTAAAGCGAATTTTATTAATTAAATAGTAATTAACCCGATACTAAGCCAGACAGCTGAAGCTACAGATGTTAGAACAAATCTCTCACCATAATCCCAACTACTGATTAGTTAACATAAAATTAGCCAATTCGTAAGCCGATTGATTATGAAATAAATTTTTAAGTATATCTTTTATTACAAGAATAGTCTACTATTAAAATTATTCTTTTAATAAAAGATATACTTAAAAATTTATTACTTTTTAAGGAAATATACTTTAAAATTTATGATTACATTAAATATGCGTTATAAAATATATATTAATAAAAAAATATTTAAAGATATAATTATGTATTTTAAAATATAATTTGTAATTAAAATTTTTGTTTTGATATATTGGGCGGAGGGAGCGTACTAGGGCCGGGATACCTCACCCCGTCCCGTTCCCCTTCGTATTCGGGAATTTTCAGCTCTGTTTTCGTCCAAGTTCGATGGTCTTCTTAAGAGATGGATAATATTGCCATCCCTACAACATTGGAAGGATCTTTCCAAAATCATTCTAACTGTCGGCGACAAACAATTTATTTTTGAATTAGGATAGGCTTCAAAAATAGAAAGATCATTAGTTTTTAATCTTTATCTTTATCCAGAGAGAGTCAATATAAACTAGTCAAGTCTTGCAAATTACCACTATCAATCATTTTGTCGTTAGAATATTTTTATGGTTAGGGTTAGGGTCTTATCCGACACATGTGAGCTACAAACTCATCGATGGAAGGAACTTTTCAAAGTTTTTTGTTAATCCGTCCCAACCCGGGCGGGTAACGGGTTGAAAACACTCAATCCAGATCTATTTGGGCCGGTTGTCCGGTTATATATATATATATATATATATATATATATATATATATATTAGCCAGCCCAGTAGCCCATCTCAACCTAGCCCGTCAAAACCCAACAACTTAAACTTTTGAATTCTTCAACGAGCCCACGACAAAATAAGCCCACTCCCAATAACAACCTATCACATACGTTCGTGACTATTGACCATATTTTCCCCGATCACCATAAATGCCAAATAGTCTCCTCCTCCTCGCGCTCACAAAATCCTTTGTGTGGTGATACAGTAGTAACCTCTTGTATTGTGTTGCATAGATTTTCCGATCGTTTGTGTAGTTACGACGTTTTTGGTGATTGGCTTATTTTTAAGGAACTAGAGAAGATGTTATAAAGAATGTCGAAACATCGTATGCGACATCTTGTATGACATTGTTAGCGACATCTCGGCAAACATCCTGTTCGACGGAAATCAGGAAAGTCTCTACTCTTCATAAAGTACGACTACAATTAGGACTTGTGAAAGTTCCAGCGCGTCTCCGATTTTGGAAAGAAGAAAGACAGTGATAAAGAGAAAACCCATTAGGGTTAGTACTGATACTCGATTGGTATAAAAGCTTAGGCTACCCCCTTAGAAATTGAGTGGTTCTTTTATTGTTTCCTAGCAATAATTTACAAAGCTCTTAGACGTGAAGGTTTGCGGGCTGAGAGGTTGTAGATTGTGCTGAGGATATTGTGTATCACCTTAACTATTGAGAGTTAGGTGATTGAGGGTTTACTGATCGCGTGAGTGAAGACTGCACGCAACCACAACGTTCGACGACAACTTAAACCGACAGAGCAAGGCGATTGCTTGAAGAGTGGAATCAAGACGGAGTCTTGGATTCAGGGGGAGACCCTGAGATAAGTTGCACTTGTAATAATAGCATAAAGTATAGATATTGGGATTATAATAGGTACTTGTGTGTTTTGACGAATTACTGATAAGTGAAACCTTTCCACTAGGCTGAGAGCCCCCAGACGTAGGTGACATTGCACTGAACTGGGTAAACAATTTGTTGTGTCGTTGTTTATTACATTTTGATATTTACTGTCCTACTTCATCTGCGCAAGTTGTCATACACAATGTTATATCATTATACATAACATTGTGTGTGGCATCTTGCACGACTACCTGATCAAAATTTCAATTGGTATCAGAGGGGGCACCTATAGCTTTAGGTGAGTTCCAAAACAAAATATTTTGATAATCAAGATGGACAATACCAGAGAAGGAGGATCCATCAACCGACCACCAGTTCTAGATGGAAGTGACTACGGCTATTGGAAGGCTCGCATGTGTGCCTTCATGAAGTCCCTTGACAATAAAACATGGAAGGCTGTGATCAATGGCTGGAATGCCCCACAACTCAGTGATAGTGATGGTAACCCTATCGGCCCAAAACCAAAAAAGACTAGACTGATAACGAAGACGAGGAATCACTGGAAAACTCTCGAGCCCTGAATGCTATCTTTAATGATGTTGATAAGAACGTATTCAGACTAATCAACACGTGCACAATTGCCAAATCCGCATGGGATATCCTGGCTGTTGCATATGAAGGAACAACCAAGGTTCGAGAACAAAAGCTGCAATACTTGACAACCAACTTCGAAGCCCTTGTCATGAAAGAGGACGAATCAATCACTGAATTCAGCGTTCGTATTCGTGATCTAGCTAATGAATCCTATTCTCTGGGCGAACCAATGTCTGATGAAAAACTGGTTAGAAAAACCATGCGTGCGCTTAGCCCTAGATTTAAGATGAAGATCACCGCAATTGAGAAAGTTCATGAATTGAAGATCTTAAAATTTGATGAACTGATGGGATCTCTAATGACCTATGAGTTATTTCTGCCCAATATTGACAAAAGGAATAAAGGAGTTGCTTTCAAAAGCTCAACACACAAGCAACCAGAATCTGAGGATTCTGACTGACGAAGACATCGATGCTACAATGGCCCTTCTCACAAAAAAATTACAACAAAGTCATGAGAAGATTCAGTCGAATGAGCGGAAGGAATGTTATAACATATGCCAGAAACAAAGCTCTACAAAAAGCTCTGACAGGAGGAAGTCTTGACAATCAGAACAAAAGCGGAGAGGAAAACAGCAAGAACAAAGGACCCCAGTGTCATGAATGCGAAGGATTTGGTCATCTTCGCAGGGAATGTCCAAACTTTCTCAAACAACAAAAACGAGGATATAATGCTACCTTATCAGATGATGACAATGAAGATAGTAGTTCTGATGAGGTAAGCAATTTTGTTTCATTCACTACTACCACTTCTGTATGTAACATTGATAACTCTGCTAATATCAATGATGATCTCCATCATCCAACTCTAAACGAGAATTGTACTAAAGAGCAACTGGTCGAGGCATACAAAAGCCTACATACCAGATGGGTCAAGGAAACTCTGATCCTTGATCAACAAGGAGAGCGGATCATCATTCTTACCAACGACAAGTTTAGATTTCTAGAGACAATTGTTGAGATAAAACGCGAAATTGCCAGACTTAATGGTGAAATTAGTCTTATGACTAAATAAATGAAGATGATGAATTCTAGCACAGAAAGCCTTGACAAAATCATATCAGTAGGAAAGCAGTCCAAAGATATGCGGGACTAGGGTACACACATAATACCTCCTCATCAGCACTCACAAAGTTTGTCTCACAACAAGCCATGGCTGAAGAGAAACTACAAGATGACACGACACATCCTACATGACAACCTACAAAAAATGTCGTAATCTCTCCTATAACATGTTCTTGTCAATCAACTGCCAAAAGACATCCTCCACGCAGACATCGATATTCCAGAAATCCAACGTATCAATATCAGTGGATATGTCATTACTGTGGTCGAAGAGGTCACATCAGACCATTCTGCTTTCAACTCCATGGGAAGAAGCAAGCTCAGTTACCACAAAATCAAAGGAGATATCAAGGTCATCTCTCGACTCCTTAGAAAACATCCTGCCTTGAATGGAGACCAAAGAATCTAGTCCATCGAGCTAATGTTGCATACACCTCCTTGAGTGCTTCAAGCAACAAGGACTGGTATCTCGATAGTGGATGTTCTCGACACATGACAGGTACTCCTGAGTTTCTATCCAATCTCACATTATATACACACTGCTATGTTACTTTTGGAGATGGGGTTCGAGCTCGAATCATTGGAAAATAACTACTCAAGAATCCAGGAGCTTCTTGCCTAACTGAATCATTACTTGTAGAAGGACTCAAGGCAAATTTAATTAGCATAAGCCATATTTGTGATATGGGTTCAGAAGTTAAATTTACAAAATAAGCCTGTATAGTAAAGGATATCGATCAAGTCACTATCCTACAAGGAATCTGCTCAATGGATAATTGTTAAATTTGGTCGCCCAATTCACATATCGAAGGGGCAAAGTGTCTTGTCTTCAAAGCAGAATAAACCAAACTTTGGCATAGAAAGCTTGGACATCTAAATATTAGGAGCATGCAGAAGGCAATCTCAGAGCAGGTCATTACTGGAATTCCAAACCTGAAAATTGTGGAAGGAAAGATCTGCGGAGAATGCCAGATTGGAAAGCAAACAAAGATGTCACACAAGAAGCTGCAGCATATCACCACCTCACGAGTACTTGAACTAATACACGTTGACCTCATGGGGCCAATGCAAGTTGAAAGTCTTGGAGGAAAATGCTACATATTTGTGTGCGTAGACGATTATTTACGATACACATGGGTTGATTTCCCTCGTGACAAATCATATACTTTTTCAATCTTCAAGACTCTATGCATCCATGTCCAACGAGAAAAAGGGGAGACAATTAGCAAAATAATTCTTCTTCGCAGTGATCACGGTCGAGAGTTCGAAAACAGTAAATTTGTAGAATTCTGCAACTTATAAGGGATAGCCCATGAGTTCTTAGCACCAATCACCCCCAAACAGAATGGCATTGTTGAGCGCAAAAACATGACTCTATAGGAGATGGCTAGAGTTATGATGCTGGCCAAGGACATACCAACTCACTTATGGCAAAAGCACTTAACACTGCTTGCCATATCCACAATCGAGTCACTCTCCGACCAGGTATGTCAGTAACTCATTATGAAATATGGAGGGGGAGAAAGCCTAATGTTAAGTACTTCCATATCTTTGGGTCCACCTGTTATATTCCGGCTGATAGAGAACCTCGTCGGAAACTTGATCCAAAGAGTGATGAAGGCATCTTTATTGGCTACTCAAGGAATAGTAGTGCGTTCCGGGTCTTCAAAAAACGAACCAAGACTATGATGCAATCAATCAATGTTGTTGTTGATGATGACTATGGACATGCTACAGAAGAGGCAACAGACGAAGAAGGAGTCCTAACTGGAGTTTATCCCAACAATGTCAGGAAGGGTGCTACTACTGATGTTAGTAAAGATGCTAGCAGCAAGCCAGAAGACAATGATGCTAATCCAAGTGGCAATAACGATAAGGCAGTTCCTGAAGCCATCAACAAGAACCCCTCATGAAGAATCCAGGCTAATCATCCTGTCTCTGGAGTAATTAGAGATCTAAATGAAGGCATACGGGCTCAGGCAAAAGCTCCCGTGAATTACAACGAGATGATAGGAAATATATGCTTCGTCTCCAAGATTGAACCTAAGAATGTCAACGAAGCCATAAACGATGAGTATTGGGTCAATGCTATGCAAGAGGAACTGATTCAATTTGAGAAAAACTAGGTATGGGAACTAGTGCCCAAGCCAAGTGAAGGAAATGTCATTGGCACAAAATGGATTTTCAAAAATAAATCCGATGGGCTTGGTAACATTACTCGCAATAAAGCAAGGTTAGTAGCTCAAGGGTACACTCAAATTGAGGGAGTAGACTTCGATGAGACCTTTGCTCCTGTAGCAAGGCTTGAAGCAATCCGACTCCTATTAGGGATATCATTCCATCTACAGATCAAGCTTTACCAGATGGATGTCAAAAGTGCATTCCTGAATGGAGATCTCAACGAAGAAGTTTATGTGTCACAACCTAAAGGATTTATTGATCCTCACTCCCCTGATCATGTGTATAAACTCAAGAAGGCTCTCTATGGATTGAAACAAGCTCCAAGGGCTTGGCATGAAAGACTCACAAAATTCCTGATTCAAAGTGGGGGGGAGTCGGCAAAACTCTATTTGTGAAGAATGAGGACGGAAATCTGATGATCGCCCAAATATACGTTGATGACATTGTCTTTGGAGGAATGTCAAGAAAGATGGTAGAGCAATTTATCCAACAAATGCAATCAGAATTCGATATGAGCATGGTTGGAGAGCTTACCTACTTTCTAGGGTTTCAAATCAAACAACTAAAACACAACATCTTCATCTCTCAAAGCAAATATGCAAAAACCATTGTCAAGAAATTCGAGCTGGAGAAAGCTTCGCACAAACGTACACCTGCAACTACACATATCAAGCTAACTAAAGATGATCCAGGAGAAGCCGTCGACCAACACTTGTATAGAAGCATTATTGGTACTCTTCTCTACCTTACTGCCAGTCGACCTGATATTGCCTACTCTGTGGGAGTATGTGCATGATATCAAGCAAATCCTAAGGTTAGTCATCTATCCCAAACTAAAAGAATTATAAGATATATCTCTGGGACTACAGACTTGGGTTTATTATACTCATTCGACACATCCTCTACCCTGGTGGGGTATTGTGATGCTGATTGGGCTGGAAACATAGCAGATATGAAGAGCAAATATGGAAGTTGCTTCTTCCTTGGCAACAACCTCATATCATGGTTCAATGAAAAGCAAAATTGTGTTGCCTTGTCCACTGCTGAATCTGAGTATATCGCTGTTGGGAGTAGTTGCACTCAATTACTATGGATGAAGCAAATGTTAGTCGAATACAATGTCAGACAACAAGCCATGACTTTGTATTGTGATAATGTCAGTGCAGTCAACATCTCAAAAAATCCGGTTCAACACAGCAAAACCAAGCATATTGACATTAGACATCACTTCATTCGCGAGCTGGTCGAAGACAAAAAGATCGTCTTAGAGCACATCCATACAAAGAAGCAACTAGCTGACATCTTTACCAAACCATTAGATGGGGTCGGATTCGAGTATCTCCGGACGTCACTTGGACTTTGCACCATCAGCAAATAATCGAGGTTGCGAAACGGTTGAGAGGAGTTAGTTGGTACCTCTTCATGAACCGGTCCAAAATCCCAACACATGCCATTGGGCCAAGTATACCAAAAGCCCAATCCAACATAAAAAGAGGAAAGGTCGCGAGATACGATCTGTCACCTATAAATTTGATTCTCTTTTCAAAAACATAGTCTCCCTCAGTTTGTTATTTCGCTCCCATCTCTCAACTCTTGCACAAAACACTATTACTCTCGGCAAAAATGGTGAAAACCTGGAGCAATCTGGCGCCGAAGAAAGCCATTGACGGACAGAAAACCAAATCCAAGAAGACCGAGGCGAAGAGCCCCAAAAACAGCAAACCTGGCACCAACAAATATGGGGTACGAATCAAAGGACTGAAGCCAAAGGAGAATGCCGAGGGTTCTTCCAGAGAACTCCCATCGGAAGAAGCACCAACACCTATCTTCTCCCGAGTTTCGAAGAAAACTCGAACCGGAAGCTCTGCATTCACGATGACAGAACTTACAGGCTCTCAACGAGGGACTGGCATTGGCCAAGGAATTCAAGAAGTCTTCATGCAAATCATCCCTGCGCCAGTTTCTGCAATCTTTACAGGTATTGATTCTTCTGTCGTGTCGAATACTGATACATCTAGGAACAGTGACCTGTTAGAGTCACTACTGGAAAATCAGGACCCTCCTCGAGAAGGAGTGGTTGAGGATCTGATAAACACCGAAGGGGAAAATAATGACTTGACCCCGGTCAGTCATGGGTTAGAGAGGATTGCAAAAGGAGAGGGTGGAAAAGAAGTTGTGAAAGATGTCGTTCATGTACCCGCAGAAGAAGATGTGGTCGAAGAAGAAGAAGTTGCTGACTCTGAAGAAGCTGGGGAAGAAACTAGTGACAAGAGTAATTCTGAGAAGGAGGAGACCGGAGACGAGGATACCGGTATAGAAGGAGTTGAGAAGGAAAACAACCCTACAAATGATGCAGGATTTGACAAAGGAATTGCTGCTACAGACGGTGTAGCAAACGTGTAACTGTTGCTGCCATAGAGTCTGTTCCTGAAGACGCCGCAACAAATGTCATGGAAGAAGCGCCTCTGGTGGTCAGAGGATGCCACTGAAACAGCACACACAGTACTCTCGTCCCCGAAGAAGAAAGTATTAGAAGAACATGAAAGTCTTGTGGTAATGGTAGGAAAACTGAAGGAAAACAAAAAGAGGAAGGAGGTGAAGGATGCTGGAAGTCCCAGCAAGAAGAAAAAGATGTCCGTAAATGACAAAAGGAAGAAGGTTGTCTCCAAAAGGAGACTTGTTGATGAGGAAAGTAATGATGAAGAAGTCGTGCCTGTCAAAGAAGTGAAGAAAGTAGTGAGCCAGAAGCAGGCCAAGAACACTCAATTTCTTCCATATATGTGTCATTTCATTCGGCTGCTAGTGCAACTCGGTGGGAGTTTGTGATCCAAAGGAAGGCTTCTGCAAAAGGCGGAACTCATGAAGACTATCACCGAAATAGGTAATCAATATCCTCTGTTGGTTAAAGAGTTTATTGCAAACTTGCCTGCTGGTTTTGGTTCTCCGGATGATCCGGACTGTGAGAAGGTCTATGTCAGAGGCTTACGCTTCAACATCTCCACCGACATTATAAACGCCTTCCTAGGGAGGAAGTGTGTCCGCTCTGCACCACCACCTGAGCTGAACAAATTTCTCAAAGAGATAACGGGTGATAAGAGCAGAGTATGGCCTACAAAGGGAACCGTGACGGCCTCGGATCTCACTTCAAAATACCCCATACTGTTCCGCATTGGAGTAGCAAATTTGGCACCGTCTACACATGCATCCTTCATCAAACCAGAGCTGGCAGTTCTCATCTTCCAAATAGGTACTGGTTCCACACTTGATTTTGGCCAGTTTGTTATTGACCACCTTGTTAGACATGCGAGATCACAGCAGAGATGCAATAATGCTCGAGAGAGAGATAGTTGTGCTTGACGAGGACATCATCAACCTGAAGATGGCGCTGAAGCATCTGTCCCAGCGTCGATCTCACTATGCTAATCTATTGAAGACGATGCCTCCTCAAGACTCTAACAACAATGGTTCCTCCTCCCTACCAGACTCTACTGAAGATACTACCAAAGATGCCTCTCCCAATTCTACCGAAGAAGATACTGCTAGTACCAGCAGCAAATCTGTTTGAATTTTAAGTACTTTATGAATTCTCTAAAAACTGAACAACATTTTATTTTGTATTTTCTCTGAACATGTTTCATACATATTCTCGACTGCTGATCGGGAATGTGTGTGAGTTAAGTTTGTGTTTTATTATTTCTTGTCCCATCATTCGAATTTTTCTTTAAGTTTGGCTCTTTTTGAGCCAGCAAGGGGGAGTAAGACGTAAAGACGCACAAGATGCGCGATGATGCGCGAAACGAGGCGCAAACAAAGACTTGACGACTGCCGATCGCTGCAAGAAAAGCTGACGCAAAATGCGACGAAGAATGCTGACCTTAAAAATAGCCAAAGGGGGATATTGTAGTTACGACGTTTTTGGTGATTGCCTTATTTTTAAAGAATTAGAGAAGATGTCATAAATAATGTCGAAACATCGTATGCGACATCTTGTATGACATTGTTAGCGACATAACGGCAAACATCCTGTTCGACGGAAATCAGGAAAGTCCCCGCTCTTCATAAAGTACGACTACAATTAGGACTTGTGAAAGTTCCAGCGCGTCTCCGATTCTGGAAAGAAGAAAGACGCTGATAAAGAGGAAACCCATTAAGGTTAGTACTAATACTCGATTGGTATAAAAGCTTAGGCTACCCCCTTAGCAATCGGGTGGTTCTTTTATTGTTTCCTAGTAATAATTTACAAAGCTCTTAGACGTGAAAGTTTGCGGGCTGAGTGGTTGTAGATTGTGATGAGGATATTGTGTATCACCTTAACTATTGAAAGTTAGGTGATTGAGGGTTTACTGATTGCGTGAGTGAAGACTGCACACAACCATAATGTTCAACGACAACTTGGATCGACAGAGCAAGGCGATTGCTCGAAGAGTGGAATCAAGACGGAGTCTTGGATTCAGGGGGAGACCCTGAGATAGGTTGCACTTGTAATAGTAGCATAAAGTTTAGATCTTGGGATGATCATAGGTACTTGTATGTTTTGACGAATTACTGATAAGTGAAACCATTCCACTAGGCTGAGAGCCCCCAGACGTAGGTGACGTTGCACCGAACTGGGTAAACAATTTGTTGTGTCGTTGTTTATTACGTTTTGATATTTACTGTCCTGCTTCATCTACGCAAGTTGTCATACACAGTGTTATAGCATTATACATAACATTGTGTGTGGCATCTTGCACGACTACTAGATCAAAATTTCAGTTTGATTCAATCTCCATTGATAAAACTACTCAGTAAAAGAGACCCAAATTATTCAACACAAATTTATGAGATATTTTCTTATCAAATAAACTATCTATGTTTAAACACTACAACATTTTGACACACCGGCGCCCCACGACTTGTATCTACAGCCCGTAATTTGTACTTGCGTAAAGTACGCTGCCTGTTATGAATTAAGTGCGTTTCCCGTAGGGTTAAAATTGTTAATCAAGGATGATCATATAAAAATGTATGATATGGACGTCATAACCAACCCAAGATGATTGATATCGGAAAATAATTAAGTACAAAAAATAACAACGATTATCCACCGATTCCTTCTCTAAAAAACGATGGCCCAATGATAACCGATTTAAGTTATTATTATTCAAATTATAAAAAATTTCACCGAACTAGTAATACGCACAACCGTCCACATCAGTACGATTATATTCAAAATTAATTTTTGACAACATTACAACCTGATGAGAGTAAAGGTTTGAGGTTAAAGAAAATAAATCATTTTATAAGCCTTAACACACCAATTTTTAAATATCAGTATAAATAAATGCAATTTTTATAATAACAAGATGTTCAATATATTGTACATGTTTTATTTAAATAACTACTACAACAATTATTTCGATTATCAAACCACGAAATGACAAGAGGTAAGTCGAAATTGAAAAAGTCAAAGTGTGTCTTGGACGGAAATACGTAGGGTATATTGTCGGTAGTAAATTAAGGGAGGTGTAGGGCCAAAGTGTGACTCGCGAAAGTCACACTCGGAACACCTCGTGCAAGCTCACACGATCACAAGTAATAAAAACCGAAAGTATATCCAGGGTTGAATCCTCGGTGACTAACAAAGGGTTCCAGAGTGACCTAACATGCAATTGAAGGTGAAAAATGAATACTGAAAACAAGTGTAATGTGAAGATTATTCTACAAACTACAATTTTTTTTGTCGTTTCTAGATTGTATACTGCACAAAGTCAAATAGCAAATGGATTGTTCTAGCAATTTGAAACACCACGGATACTAAACCAATGTTTGATACGAGATTTATACCATTATCGTCAATTCTAAGCATGTGAGTGCAACTAGCCTATGTCAAGTGTACCAAACTCGTCTCTCGACGTTGAGCTTGGCCTAATCTAGAGTAGATTTCTACCTTCTCGGGATCGATCTCTACTCGGACTGCAATAACATAGTAATCCTTAGCTAAGGGTTTATGAGGGTGTCTCAACACGGTCTCGATCCCTCACATTCGGTGCCGCCTAGTTCAATTAACACTCGATTGTGGTAACTAATTAAATTGTCCTAATAGCTAGAATAGAACAATCAATATTCAATTCAAAGCAATCACAAATCATACCACCACATACCTAGAACTAATACCTTAAATATAATTAAAAAATGTATCAACATGGTCTAGACCTATGGCCAAGGGTTTTAGCCCTCAACCATGGTACTCATAGCAAACATGGAAATAGAGCAAAATACAATAGATGAAAACAATAAGAACAAATCTAAAATCAAGAGTTAAAAAGGAAATGGTCATATGCATTCTATTTGGCTCTAATCTCTAAGATTTTGTGGTTTCCCTCTTTTTGCTTCCCAAAATTGATGGTGGATTGATGGTTGTAGCCTCCAAAATCCAATCTCCAAAAATGACTCCATAATGAAGGCATGTGGTAGAGAGAAGATAGAGGCTCAAAAGGTAGGTAGTAGGTCAGAGATTCTCCAAAAGTGGCTAAGGTTTTGCCTCAAATAGTGCTGAAATTTGGCTGAAATTGACTTTGGACCGACACCGATCCGGACCAGACTCTGAAATCGAAAAATTGACTCTCCGGTCCAGTCCGCGCTCCGGTCCGGAATGTGTCAAAATGATTGTGGGCGAAATGTATTGAAATGACATCCTTTCGGACCCGCAACGGGAGCTGGAAATTGTTGTGTCATGTACGCCGTCGGTAAGGTCAATATTGTTGACTTTCCCAGTTAACGCTTTTGACAGTTAATCTTAGATATCGAAACATTTTTATTTTGTTAAATTAGGATAATCATATGAAATTGTATGACATGTAGGTAATAACCAACCTAAAATGATTGAAATCGACAAACGATTAAGTAAAAAAAGATAACAACGATTATCCACTGACTCCTTCTCTAAAAAACAATATTACCAGTCATGATCCAGGTTGATGCGGGTCTATCGGATTTCATATTTTCACCGCTTTACCCACATTTACTGCCAAATTTTCCATTGTTATCCGGCTTTTAGAGCCACATTTGTACTACTTTACGTCTTAGGGTATGTTTGGTACACTTGCGCAGGTTTGGAGGTGAAAAAGGGTATTTTAGTCGTTTCATGAAATATAGTGGAGTTAGATACCAAATCGAAGAGAATTAAAAAATCTACAACTTTGCAAAAGGAAATTTTGGCAAATTCCAACGTCTGGGGCATGTTACGACCCCATGGGCGTATCCTAATCAAAATAGGAAATTTCAACAAGAAAATCGGTAGAATTATTTATGAAGTACAACTGAATCTTCTAGAAGGCATATATTTTGCATACGATCTCTGATTTGGGCTTATGATATATCAAAACAAACTTTTTAAAAAAGATCTACAACTTGGAGGAGAAGCCAACTGCAACTTCTAGACCGTGCTCCAAAAAAGGGGGTCTCCAAAAGAAATACGAATTTCCTATTCTTTTTTATAAATACCCAGCTCTCCTCAAGTTGAAGACACAATTTTTGGGCAACTTCCACTGCTCTATATATTTTCCTAGAAGAATTTGAAACCCCAATGTCCATCACCCATCACCAAGAACGCGAAGGTAGCAAGAAAGCATCAATTTGAGAGTAGAGTTGAAAATTGCAAGCATTCGACTCAAGCCTTAGTGCTTAGAGTTTGCATGTTCATCTTCCCTTCTTGAGCTTCTACTCTTTTTCTTCTTGTTTCTTGTATTTTGCACCATGATTATGGGCTAAAAACATTAATCATGGATGCTAGACTTATGATGATTGATGTTTGATTCTAGATCACATGAACTTATTATATCTTGCTTTGTGATTATACATTTGTTGAAATAACTACTTAATACTTGTTATTTGAGTTTGAGGTTGATCCCGAGAGGGACAATTGAGAATTGACTGTAAGTAAGATTGATGAATCGGTCTCATGGAGTCGATTCTTTGGTTTGAAAATCGTTGTTTGTATTGCTGTGAAGGATTAGGTTTAAGTCCCGAGAGGGTTGCCTAATCCGAAATTAGGCATTATCCAATGCCGAGAGCAGGGTAGTGTAATTATAGCGTATGCCTAATAAGATTACATGATTGAGATTAACTGGTATATCTTGGATTGGCACTAAACCGTCGGTCTAGCACTCGTGGTTGCTAGTTAACTAGTTCACAAAATCTATCCATATCACTTGCCTATTTGTTACTTGTTACTTATTTCCTGAATTTTCACAAACACACACAATTACAAAATCAGTCTTTTAGATTTTCATGTTTTTCTTACAATTTGAATACAAGTTAATTGAGGATAAAACCCTATTTTGATCCATGTGAAAATCGACTCGAATTCTAGCCGGAAATACAAGTTTACTCGATCGACTAAGGGCGCCTCAAATTGTCTCTTCAAGTTGGCGCCGTTTCCGGGGAACAAACGGTTTAATATTTGGATAATTTTTGTTTTCCTTTCTTTTAATTTGTCTGGAAAAACAATTAATTGGATATCTTTTGTTGTTGCATAGTGCTTGCTTGCATGAGATTATTGCACGTGTGTTTTAACTCTCTTCCTCTAGTGTTGTCAGCTTTTACCAATCTAGACAAGTTTACGCAGATATCGAAGGAAAGCAAATCTAAATGGAGCAATAGTGGAGAAGTTTTTACTATCACCAAGAGAGCCAGATGAGTCTATGTTACTATGGACAAGAAGAGTGCTTTAGACAAAATAAGAATTACGGTTCTCATGAGAGGTCTTATAGCGCGTATTCCAATCACTATTAACCGGAGTTTTAGACGAGCCCATCAGAATACGAGTGGGCTTCTTAAGAGCAACCCACATCGTATGGAAATCAAAGAAGGTATAAAAGTGATCGGGAAATCTATTTTGGGAAAAGTAGTGGCCACTACTCCAATAAAGAAGAGCCCCAATATGATTACGCTTACCAAGAGCCACGACCAAATTTTCAATCCGGATATGACTCTCTATCATCTTACTATGAAGAAACACCACCCCAAAACTACCAAAATGCAGCCCATTACCAAGACTTTGGTCTGCATTATCAAGAGAGAGACCCACATGATCTTCCTCAACAAAGTAGTTGTGAACCTTACTATTACGAAGAATAAACATTATATGGAGAAAACAACTACTCTCTCTCTCTCGCAGACAATCCTAATCGTTCTTTGGGTCGCCGGCGGCACCAACCCCATCTAGGGTGCGCCAGCGACCATCCTGTGCGGGTCTGAGACTAGAAATTATCGAATGTGGAGGGAGAATAACCTTTGAACCTAGATATGGCTTATTCTTCCAGATCTGGTGGTTTCGGGGGTCGGTGTTGGTAGAGCTCGCGACGTGCCTCCCTCCCTCCCGTATCTGCTACTTCGACTGAGGGGTTTTAGCGTGACTCTATGGATGTCGAGGACGGGACTAGTTGAGATCTCGGTACGGTGAGCGCTCGGTGGCTGTGGCGGGCTTCAGAGGCTATGGGGGAGTCGTCGAACATACTGGTCCTGTTCGGAAACGCGAGCTGGGGACGGGTTTTCTCTCGACATACTCGCTGGAGATCACTGTCGGTGCTGGCCGACAACGTCGACCCTCGCCAACCGGAAGAGCTCTGCTCTGGTCACCTTGTTTTATGGGTTAGGGTGAGTTGGAACCAGGGGAGGTGAAGTCTGGAGGTGCTGGCCTCCCTTCGCCGAGCTCCGCAAGAGATGGTGCGGCGGCTCGCCCACATCGTGTTAGCGATGCTAGGGGTTTCTGTGGGTCAGTCCGGTTTTAAGTGAACTTGTTCGGTTCTATATGGACCGGTCCGGTTCTTCGGTCTAATTTGTTCAATTTTCGAACCATTTTGGATCGATTTTCCGGCCATTTCGAGTTCTTCCCGACTCATTCTACCTCGACTCAGACTAGGCTCATTCGGGAGTTTTGCCAATTTACCGTGTCTTTTTTAGGGCAATCCGTTTTCCTTCTCGATGTATTTCTTTCCGCTCTCTCGGGCTCGCATTGTAATTCTTTTTATTAAATTTATATTTATTGTTGATAAAAAAAAAAGACTACCCCTCATGCTACGGAAACCAAGAGATGGAAGGTGATTTCTATAATCCTCCTCCTCAAGATTGGATGGAAGAATTTAAAAAGGAATTGAGGGAATTCAAGCAAACTAATGAAGAGGGAGCTAGAAAACTTGAAGAGAGTAGGAAGATGCTAGACAAAGAACTTGAGTTGTGGGACTTGCAAAGGGAGGCTATTATGGCTAATTAGGAGAATAGGGCAAAAGTAAAAGAAAATAAGGTCGAAGTGTTTGATGTGGAACTCGAATCTACTTCTTCTCAAGAAACCGAACAAGAAGGGGCTGGTGGCATTGAACCAAATGACATGATGAATGATGAGCCAAAAAGGGTTGAAGAGCTCAAATTCATGCAACTCAGCACAGTGTTGGATGAGTCTAAGGAAGCCAATCATGAGCAAGAGGCCAAGGTTGAGATATGTTGGCTTGAAGGCGAACTTGGTGATGAATCTCTAGAAGAAATAAAGGACGAAGTGGTCGAAGTGCCACCATTAGCTCAAGAGACAACAAAGAAGTGTATGTTATCTCAAGTGAGTAGTGATGTTGACTCTACTCTGGAGGTCGAAGATCAAGATCAAGAGGAGCATTTGGTGGAGCCAAGCCGAGCAGTGAAAAACATAGTCAACCATGACGTGCATAAGGGCGTATTGGTAAGGGAGCCCGTGGTTGAGACAAAAACATGGGCTCCACCTTCTCTTGATTCATTTGAGAACTTTTGCTTAATTGAAAATTTTAGAAATAGTTTTATCGATAATGATTTGCCTCTTGTTATATCTAATAGAATTTCTTCCCATGATGAAAGGTACATTATCGAAAAGCTAGTGGAGAGGAAGCAAGAGTTAAACGGGATGAGACCTGTCTTGGTGCTCCAAGATGGAGAGGAGTTCCCGGTCAAGAAAGATGAGAGAGAGAGGAGTTTGCATATATCGGCACCAAATGTGACATCTCTCCTTATTTCTCGTATCCATCATATTTTAGTGCCTCTAGGAAAAATTTTTATCGCTTGCTCTTTAAAGAAAATTTGTGGAAGAGGCGAATTTTTATGCGCATAATGGAAATCTCTCCCGCCTACATAAGAAAGAGATTAAATGGTTTCAAAATTATTATTTTTTCTAGAGGAAAATGCATTCTTTCAAATGTTTGCATGTTCGAATCAAGACTTGCAAGAGTCTTAAGTGTGGTGTGTAACGAGTTACACACCACACTAGAGTCTTTTCTTTTTAGTAAACTTGAGACCGAGTAAAGTCTTAAGTGTGGTGTACACACGACAATTGAGTTTGTCTAGTCGGGCTCAGTCCAGCCCTTGAAGTGGTGTGATGATTTTTCCCACACCACAGTGTGTATATTTAATGCTTGCATGATAATTATGACATCTGCATCACGTTGTGAGCTTGCTGATTGGCTGCCTTGAGGGAAGTAGTTTATGCTTTATCTAATTGCCTTCGAGATTTGTTGCATGCTAAATTATCATGAGAATTTCTTTGGGACATGTGTTGTGAATGGTGAGAATGGCTAGATAAATAACATCGTGGTAAGGTTGACTAGTGGAAGTTAAATATTGTGTTTTTCAACTATTTGTCAAGGGGTCACTAAATCATATGCATGAGTTTATTTTTGAAAAAGAATTCACATACCAATGCACGTCAACTCGAAAGGGGTATATCGGGGTTGATGTTGCCAAAAAGGCGAGAAGTCTTGATCCCCAAACTCGAACGTGTTTGGGGTAAAAGGCGAGAAGTCTCGATCCCTAACGCAAACGTGTTCGGCGTAAAAGGCAAGAACTCTCGATCCCCAAACTCGGATTCGTTCGGGGTAAAAGGCGAGAAGACAGATAAAGCAAAAACAAAAAAAAAGAAAGAAAAGGAAAAAATAAACACATCTGCAATCATAGTAAAAACCTAAGCCTTGTAAAGGGAAGGGAGAACGACAAAGCATATAAAAGAAAAACAATTAGGTAGCCCTACTCTAAAAATAGCAGTCTCGTGACATTAATTCAGGTATATTACTCAGGTTCACATCACTTTATACACGAGTATCACAAAAACCATTTGTGTGACTAGTAGTCCCCCTTGATTAAGTTTTTGAAAAATGTGAAAAATGACCATAACTGACATTCCCGATACTCATGTTAATTATCTATATATTTTGGTTTTTGATTGGATTGGTGGAAAGTGATCTTTATGATAAATAAGCATGTTGATGATTTGAGCTCGATTGTGATCTGATTAGATGAGTATAAATGAAAAGGTTTTTAAGGCATGTCATGAGAGCAAGTACTTTTGTAAAGCACGTGCATCATAGTTTTGGGTTGGGGGCTCTTTCCTACAAAACTCTCGGGAGAAGACCGAGCTCCCCCAACGGAGTTAACTTCGGGGTTCGCACTTCTATGCATACTCAGTCCATTCTGCACTTGATTGTTTTTTTATTAGGGACGATAAGGTTTTAAGTGTGGGGTGTTGATGTGGGTCCATCGAATTTCATATTTTCACCTCTTTACCCACATTTAGTGTAGAAATTTTCATCGTTATCCAGCTTTTAGAGCCCCATTTGTACTATTTTACGCTTTCGGGTATGTTTGGTACACTTGTGTAGGTTTGGAGGTGAAAAAGGGTATTTTAGTCCTTTCATGAAATATCATGGAGTTAGATACCAAATTGAAGAGACTTCGAAAATCTACAACTTTGTAGAAGGAAGTTTTGGAAAATTCCAACGTCTCGGGCATGTTACGACCCCATGGGCGTATCCTAATAAAAATAAGAAATCTCAACAAGAAAATTGTTAGAATTAATTATGAAGTACAACTGAATCTTCTAGAAGTGATAGATTTTGCATACAATCTTTGATTTGGGCCCATCATTTATCAAAACGAACGTTTTGGAAAGATCTACAACTTGGAGGAAAAACTAGATGCAAATTCTGTACTGTGCGCCAAAAAGAGGGTCTCCAAAAAAATATGAATTTCCTATTCTTTTTTATAAATACCCAGCTCTCCCCAAGTTGAAGACACACAATTTTTGGGCAACTTCCACTGCTCCATATATTTTCCTAGAAGAATTTGAAACCCCAATCTTCATCACCCATCACCAAGAACGCGAAGGTAGCAAGGAAGCATCAATTTGGGAGTAGAGTTGAAGATTGCAAGCATTCGATCCAAGCCTTAGTGCTTAGAGTTTGCTTGTTCATCTTTCCTTCTTGAGCTTTTACTCTTTTTCTTCTTGCTTCTTGTATTTTGCACCATATTTATCGGTTTAAAACCCTAATCATGGGTGCTAGACTATGATGATTGGTGTTTGATTCTAAATCTACTTTTAATTGAAATTATGCATGAACTTATTATATCTTGCTTTGTGATTATACATATGTTAAAATAGCTACTTAATACTTGTTATTTGAGTTCGAGGTTGATCCCGAGAGGGACAATTGAGAATTGACTGTAAGTAAGATTGAGGAATCGGTCTCCTGGAGTCGATTCCTTGGTTCAAAAATCGTTGTTTGTATTGTTGTGGATGATTAGGTTAAGTCCCGAGAGGGTTGCCTAAACCAAAATTAGGCAATATCCAATGGCGAGAGGCGGTCGTGTAATTATAGCGTAGACCTAAAAAGATTGCATGATTGAGATTAACTGGTAAATCTTGGATTGACAGTAAGCCGTCGGTCTAGCGCCCGTGGTTGCTAGTTAACTGTTCACAAAATCTATCCATATCACTTGCCTATTTGTTACTTGTTAGTTGTTACTTATTTTCTGAATTTTCACAAACACACACAATTACAAAATCAGTCTTTTAGATTTCCTGTTTTTCTTACAATTTGAATACAAGTTAATTGAGGATAAAACCCTATTTTAATCCCTGTAGAAATCGACCTGGATTTTAGCCGGAAATACAAATTTATTTGATCGACTAAGGGCGCCTCACAGCGTCCCATAAGTTATTATTCTAACTGATCGAAAATTTCATCGAACTAGTAATACCCACAATCGGTCACATCCATACTGTTACATTCAAAATTATTTTCTGATAACATTACAACTTAGTAAAAGTAAGAGTTTATGGTAATGGAAGGTGAACCCTTTCATAAAGCTTAACACACCAATTTTCAAATCTCGGTAATATCTGTACATATTGCATAGAAGAAAGATACCAATTTTTAGGATAATCAAACCACAGAATGACATGAGATTAGTCGAAATTGGAAAATGGTAAGGTAGGTCTTAACTTAGGGGTGGCTTGACATACATAGGGTGCCATCGATGTTCTTTTGTCTAGAAAAATCATTTCTTACAGTTTTTATGTTACTCGCGGTGAACAAGGTGATGTGTCGCTAGTATTTTATACCAACGACTTATCATATTTAGTTCTCTTAAATAAGCGCAAAGACACGTCTTTTGAGGTGGATTCTCGAGGTTACCAGTGGCAGATTTAGGCAAGTGTGATGCTCTCAAGTTTTCACATATAATTTATGAAAGAAATGTACCCCAACCCAATCAATTTATGTACGAACATTTTGTATTTTGATGACAGTAAAACGATACTTTTATTATTCATTGTCTTATGATAATAATTTAATCATTATTTCGTTTAAGGTCATTGAGTGTATCATCACTGATAGTAGAACCTTTAGACAATGCAATCGATATTGATTAAAATTATGCTTGGCAGGTCCCTGGTTATAC
Organism: Geranium rotundifolium; assembly: GCA_963920655.1. NCBI lineage: Eukaryota > Viridiplantae > Streptophyta > Magnoliopsida > Geraniales > Geraniaceae > Geranium > Geranium rotundifolium. Next base: position 29,060,709 of record OY987317.1, on the reverse strand, counting down.
AACTATAAATATATAGCGACTAGTATGAGGATGATTGATGATCACGCTCTATTGATCATAGGTAAAGAGTCATCAAGTCAGATCATAGATATCATTTAGAGAAATGATATTGGATGGCCAGACATAAGAAATGTGTCATAGATTAAGTCATAAGCATTCTCAGTTGTCGTAATATCATTGAATCTTTATGGCGTTTGGAGTATTCGTGGATTCCTATATCACAACTCTCACAGTTTGACATGTTCACTTATGTTGTCCGTAACATGCTACAAAAGGGGTATGATTGGCTGTGCGACGGGTCATGTGAGGGATGCATATGACGATCAAGGGATTTGTCCCTTACGTACTAGTGAGATCGATATATGTTTAGGCTTCTTGATGAGAATGATTGAGAAGGAATGTGCGACCGCACTATTGATAAAGAGCTATCATACTCAGTCATCTCGAGATAAAAAACATGTTTGAATATATAAGGGTGACGAATTTATGTCTTATGTTCAAACAAGATATCTAGTGACAAAAATATTATGATAGTTACAACAAAAGGTTAAAGTCGAATCACCGATCATCATGATCATTGAGTAATCATAATGTCTTACTAGAGACCACTTATGATGAATGTACCAAATATATATTTGGAGCCATTTGACAATGATTCATGAGCCTACAGGGTCACACACAAAGAGCAAGCCCAAAGCAAGATGGACTTACGAGGCCCATCAGAAAGACAAGTTGAAAGCCCATCGTCGCCCATAAGGGGTTACGATCGGCACAATGGTTGTGACGATCGTCACAAACCTCTATGATGTGACGATCGTCATAGGCCTCTGTGCAGCCCCTTTCCTATTTCGGTTTAGATTTTGAATCTGAAACCAATAAGGAAAGAGGCAAGTGGGAGCACGAATTTTGGGAAATATTTTGAATTAGAAATTCAGGATAAAATAGGATTTTATTATGAATAAAATCTTTAACCGAAAAGCCTATAAGTATGTTGCATCGGTTTACTTGAAACTTTGATGCGATATTCCCAATATTAGCAACTCCACCTAAAACTTTAGATATGATTAATTTTTAATTAGATATGATTTAAGAAGATTAGTTATAGTAGATTGATCTTCGTCAAGTTTCAATCAAGGCTTGTACGTGTGGATAGCGGTAGAGAGCGCATCTCGAAGGAGATACTTTCGTTTGATTCGCGAAGACTCTGTGCACTCTCAAAGGTTTTAAGGTCGGATCTACAAGAGGTAATCAATAGTTTCTAACTCTTTCATCGATTAGGCTTGAACACACAGTAAATCCTTGTTGTTAAATTTTTTTTTGTTATTTGCTTCCGCTGCTATGTATGAGATCCCGTGTATCCCAACAATCAATGTCATCCAAACATTTTTAATCCAACATTTATCATCGTCAATCAGCGTACTCTCTTCTTATTGTCTCCTTTTAAATTTGCTCTCCCTATATAATGACCAAAGTCACCTCCCATCTCTCTATTTGTATATTCATAAGTAAAATTTCTCTTTCAAATCTTCACCTAACTTCGCCGATGTTTGGTCGTGGAATAAAACTCGGAGTCTTCCTGTGTTGAGTTTGTAAACACATCTTTTGTGTTGAATTTATAAGAACATCTTGAATCCGAATTCATCTTGGTTTTTACTTATGTTGAATTGTGAATTGAATTTGTAGTCTTTCGTGTTAAGAACATCTTGAATTCAGATCTATTTTAATGTTTTCAATACTACTAAATACATCTATGTTGAATTGTAAATTGAAGTTCTCAACCTAAATTAAAAAAAAATAGTCTTTGAATTTCCGAAATTTGTAAGAAAGAATTTAGTGTATATGGCACGTCTGTGACTCTTACAAGGTTGCATACATGGCACGTCTGTCTCCCTTAAAAGGGTCGCACACGTGTAACTCAATTTCCGCTCCCCGTAGTTATAAACTATGAAGAGTTTGCAATGTCTTATGGGCGATGCACTGTACACCGCCGAGAATTCTGTCGGTGTGCAATATCTGCCGCCGGTAACACAAAATTCAGCAGTGAGTTTTGTATCTAAATCCGTTTTTATTTTATTATACAAAATTACAAATAACAGGACACTCTACACTGATAAAAAGATATAAGAAAAGTCAAGAGAAATGCCTCTAGAGTGACACCTCGTCCCTTTGAATTTTCCGTTTTCACAAATGATAATAGATCCTCCCAATACAAAATTAAAGGCTTGCATGAAATACAAGTCACGAAACATTTCTGGAATGACAATCAATGTAAGAGCAACAATTTTATATGAGGAGAAACCATGTGATTTGACTTCAATTTTATGCATAAACATTCTGGCAATATTAAACAAATTGTAGAAAACTTATCAATCATCAAAACAAACACCAAAAGCCATGTGATTATAGTGTTCAAAACTACAATAAAGCCTTGTTAAGTTATGAGAAAATAGCAGGCGAAGCACAAATACAACCAACAAAATGTAAAGATGATGAATTGTAACTCACCCAATAAGCCACCAAAATCCATGATTGTAGGCTTGGCAAGCGTACCAAAAGCCGTAATGTGTGATACTCCTATTCATGCCACAACATTAAGTAACAGCCCATTAGAATAAAATAATAAAAGGAAGTGCAGAAGAAAACCTACACAAGATTCCTTTTTTCAGATGTATTATGCATATATACATGCAGATGCAGTAGGCAAATACAAGGGCGCGATGAGTGAAAATATGAAGCAGAAACAAACTAACATTGGTAGTAAACTGTTGTCCGGTTCTCTGTCTTCCAAGGTGATGTTTTACGAGTTCCAGGACAGTTTTACAGGCCATGTGAAGAAATAGGCCATACATGCACATAAAACTTTCCTGATATTCAAAGAAATCGCAGGCAGGCATATTTCTTCAGTGTTAATTTTCAGGTCTTGAAGCAAACTCAACTTTAAGGAAATGGTTCACATTGTGTTGGTCAACGCCAAACCGATACAGAGACTACAAATAGATGATAGGGTCCAGTATCTTTTGACAAAAGTAGAAGTAAACTATAATTAAAGCTGAGAAGAACAATTAAGGTGTACTCTAGGACCTATTTCCTATATATTCTCATCCCGCTCTCTCCATCTCTCATCCCTTCTCTATTCTCAAACAAGTTTCTTATTGTTGCCAGATATGATGAGTCGCAGGAACTCATACATTCTGGTGACTTTTCTAATTGTTGTTGTCTGCATGACAGCCACCATTGCTCAAGGTGCAAGCAACAATAACGGAAATAGCAACAATGGCAACAACAACGGAAACAACAACAATGGAAACAACAACGGAAACAGCAACACTGGCAACAACAACGGAAATAACAATGGCAATGGCAATGGCAACAAAAAGGAGGACCCTGATAGTACAAACTATGATGCCTTGACACCACTAGGGACAGGACGGGAACGAGCCTTTTGCAAATCAAAGGCTTGCCATTACAAGACCCTCGTGTGTCCAGCTGAGTGCCCTGAGAGGAAGCCAAAGCAGAACAAGAAGAAGAAGGGATGCTTTATTAACTGTGGCAGCAAGTGCGAAGCCACTTGCAAGTGTAAGTTTGCTTCCTCACTTGTTTTTTTTTTCTGTTTCTCTTTATGCGCTCTTCTATTTTTAGATCCTAAACACTAATGATGAACATGAGAACAATTCACATTAAAAGCACAGTACTAGTTGTAACTTGTAACTCAATAAATAGATATCCAAAATATTAACTGGTAAGAGCAGGGAAGTTTATGTTTTTTACACTAAAAGCACAGCACTAGTTGTAATTTGTAACTCAACAAATAGATATCCAAAATATTAACTGGTAAAAGAGCAGGGAAGTTCATGTTTTTTACCTCAGCTGAGCTTGTGTCCTTCAATCCTTTGACAGTCAGGAAAGCCAAGTGCGATGGATATGGTTCTCTCTGTTATGACCCACGGTTCGTTGGAGGTGATGGTGTCATGTTCTACTTCCATGGAGCAAAGGGAGGAAACTTTGCTATTGTCTCTGACGAGAACCTGCAGATCAATGCACACTTCATAGGAACTCGACCAGCAGGAAGGACACGCGACTACACATGGGTCCAAGCACTTGCTATCATGTTCAATAGCCATACCCTTGTTATTGCAGCAAACAAAGTCGCTCACTGGGACGACAACGTGGATGCTCTCCTCGTGAGGTGGGATGGCGAGACTGTTGACATCGGAGAAGTTGAATGGAGAATCGATAGCGAAAGCAGACAGGTATTAGTAGAAAGAACCGACGAGACTAACAGTGTAAGAGTATCAGTAGCTGGACTGGTGGAGATAAGCATCAATGTGAAACCAATTGGTAAGGAAGAGAATAAGATTCACAACTACCAATTACCTGATGGTGATGCCTTTGCTCATTTGGAGACACAGTTCAAGTTCTCGAGCCTGTCAGATCTTGTTGAAGGAGTTCTGGGCAAGACTTACAGGCCTGACTATGTCAGCCCAGTCAAGAGAGGAGTTCCCATGCCAATGATGGGAGGTGAGGACAAGTACCAAACTCCATCCCTCCATTCAACTCTATGCAAAGCTTGCAGGTTTCAGCAGCAAGCTCTTGTTGCTTCCATTTAAGGAAGCTTCTCAATACTGATCACACAACAAGGAGCATTCACATTGCAACATGTACTTCTATATCTATTTGGATCACTAGCTTTGTAAGCAAATAAGGGCTTTGAAAATTGCCCATCAGAATAAATTCATTATAAGTGATTCTTTGAATCTTTATATGAACTGTCCCTAAAAGGAACACATTACAATAAGTCCAAAGGTCATGCCGATAAAAATTGGAGAAATTACCCAGAAACAACTTTTTCCCCACAAATGCTATATGTGAATACATAAATGAGATACTATATATCACTGAAGCAAAGCGATTAACAAATGGACATCAGCATTATAGAAACAAACATCTTTTTGTAAAGTGCTTGCGCTGGTAACTCATGTAATCCTATAACACACCATCACATGTGACAAGATTGCTTTCGAAGGACAGCATCAATTTCATTTTGCAAGCAAGAATACAGAGCACAGCATATAAGGAACTTTATCCATTTTCTTTCTAATACAAGCTTATTCAATTGTAAACCTACTTGGAAGGAGTGCTCCACTTGTACTCCTCACAAAATTACTGTCTAGGTACAGGAGGCTTCAACAGCTAAGCTTTTGGTGATTCCATTGCATCTGTTACCAAATGTCTTGGCTGATACTCCAATACTGCAATTACTTGATCCAATACAAGCCTGTCGAAAGTAAAACTGGTCAGTGTTACAAAAATATTCAACTGAAAGGATATATATTCCAATACATTTTATACAAGAGAGGGAATGGACAGAAATTATTTAGAGTGAGAGCAATATGCACCTTCTGTACAATAGATAGAGCCTTGGCACTGCTGCACTTGCCATGGCTAAAACTTCCACAAGTCCCGCTAGGAGTTCCAAAACTTGCAAACTTGACTGAAGAAATTATCTGATCAGGAGATGGGCACTGCAGCAAGAGTGTAGGCTCTAACTTCTTTGTTGATTTTGAATCTGAATTCCACATATCTACAGGAAGTGGGTGCGACTCAGAGACATGAGAACACAAAGTCTCCATCTGTTTTGTAGCAAAAGATATCTTTGTTGGATCTCCACCCATTTCCTCGAACAATACAAGAGTATTACCACTTGGTTGCAACCAAGATCGAGGCACATGGTACCTGTAAGGTCATTGATATCAGAACAGAAAATTTTAAGAGCACTTTTAAACTTTTTTACTTGTGAATGGTCGTGGTACTTACAGTTCTTGAGATGGCTTTCCACAATTCTTGAGGCATTTGTCTGACTTATATGCTCCCCTGTAGTTGCAAGAGTTAGTGCAGCCGCTATTACCAGCCACACTAGTTGGCCAGTAACGACCAATACTTTGCCCATTCACCCATGCCTCGCCCTTGCCCATTCCCACAAAGTTTAGAGCAACTGGGCTATTTCCATCCGGGGCATCAAATTTTTTCTGAATAAGAAGGTAATGCTTCTAATTAGTATTTAAGGAACCACTTAATAGCAACACTCATGAGACATATTCTACTCGATGAAAATCAAAATCACAGTCTTATTGAAACTCACTTCAGATGAATATGGATAATAATATACAAGTAATTATAAGATAGCATCAAGGAGGAGCACCCCTGTCTATGCAAAAGATATATAAGATTCAAGAATCTCACCAAAAAATCCAAACCCTAGTTTGTTTGAGTTTTTTATTTCCCATTGAGTCCAAATCTAAGTATTTTCAGCATTAAAAATATATATTACATCAATGAAAATGATATTACAGTAGGCTGTAGATAGAATCCAACCAATTAGATCTATCACAATCACCCCAGTGTGATTTCAAGTCTCCCATATTCCCAACCTCAATCCATCCTGTCATGCTTTCTAAAACAACTCCAAACTTCATTATTATTTGATATCTATTTATAGCTTCATTTCATCATTTCCAAGATTTTAAATACTTAACATGTTTCTGTTGCCTACCTTGTTTATTCCTCAGAAATTCAATATTCATGTCCATATATCATACATTATGAAATGACATACTTTTTCCCTCTTGACTGACACAATTGAAGGTAAATGTAATTGTCTGCAATTTAACCGGATACTTATAAGGAGAAGATAAGTATACCTTGTACCATATCAGGGGCTGATTCTTGGGTAAGGTAGATTGTGAAGTCCACAGTGTAGAACTTCCAGTTGGCAACCCTAAATCTTCACCTCTAAGTCCAATCTGCACTCAGTCCCATTATAAGAAGAAAATAGCTGATCAGATAAACATTATAAGAAGAAAACTAAATCTTGTGGATTTAGTCCTCTAGTCTATATTCAGAAATTGTGCAAAAACAAAGAAAATTGACCTGGTACATCCACTGCTGTGAAGAGAGATCATAACTAATCCCATTTTTTGACCCTTGGAGCTTTACTGGACCTGTGATCCCCGCACCAGTTTTTTCAAAAAAGGCTCCATAATTCTGTAACATATTGGCAAGGTTGGCATCAAATTTTAAATAACCGGTTCTTACTTTGGCTGCTAAAAAGATCCTCATTGACATATCCATATATACTAAAACTACAGGGCTAGAACATTATCCAGATGATAGTCATCATTCTTAGACAACAAAGTGCTTATTACAAACCTGAAGTCCAACAGTAAGACTCAGAAGATCAATTTTGTTCTTGCCAGGAATGAGTGTAATGGGGATTTGTACTGCAACCTTAGCATTGCCGCTGTTCCCTTTCCCACTACCTAAATAGGATTAATCACAAATGTTCAGATAACTGTTCTCGTAAATACTAAGATCTAGTTTCCAGTCTAGTACAAAACTCTTATAAATAGAAGCTGAAAGTGAAAACTGATACAGAAATATAGCAGCTCCTTCTTGCAAAATGGAACCGGGAAAAAAATACAATCAAACTTCTTCTACCATTAAAGTCCTTTATATTGAATGTACGTGCACACACATTGCTTGACTAAATAAAAAAAATTTGAAGAATCTCCCAACCTTTTCTACTTGCTCAATGGTAAAGATATCATTTCCAATGATCAATAAAAATGAAATTTTATAAATCTTATATTTCACTTCACCTGCCAGCTTCCCATTAACAAAAGCATGAAGGGCATGACCAAGCGATTGCACGTGCAAGACAGTTTGAGATCCATCATCAAGGAAAGGTTCATCACCATTAATATTGGTGCTGTAGAGAGCAGTAAGGTAAAATACTCGTAAGTATTGAACATGAGTTTGATTGGTTCAGGAGGCACACAAGAATGCCTTAAAAACCATGAAAAATATCGAGAGCATACCTTGCTGAGTACCAGAGATAATCACTTTTATCGGCTGTGACACTAATTTGTTCCAGTAACCCAACTTTCATGAATGCATCATCCTTTGAGATACCCACTGGTTCATTTGTCCAACTCCAGTCTGACCCCAATGCTTCTGAAGCATCTGTGCTAGCTTTCAAATATTGATGAGTGAAGCTTGGAATTGTGGCCATAGAGTTAATCTGTCATGAGAAAAGAAAAGGAAAATATATGATTATCCAAATCAGTATCCAGGTTCCCTTCAGATTATTTTCTTCATCAGAGTGTAACAGTGATGTGATTGCTTAAAGAGTGAAAATTTTTACTTGTAAACTAGTAGGAATGCTGCAGACAATTGTATACTACAATACATCCTGGAATCATAGGCCTCACATTCCTCTGTTGTAGCAAACATTTTATGTCCTTATACTGGTGGCACTAAGATACCCATTCTTCTATGTTGCTATAATTGTCAATGTCACTGATTTGTAAACTACCAAAATATACATCAAAAACTAATGTATCATTAGAAGAGAGTAATTTTATTGCAAAGGAACAGAGAAAGAAACTACATTTCTCATTCACTCAATGAATGCAAGAGTGAAAGGCGCTGGAACTGGCAGGTGTATTGTTCCTCTGGTATTTTTTTATCAGCAATAAAACGATCATGTTAAAGAAAAGAGAGTCATTTCCCAAGTTGGGAAAAGAAAACTCTAAGAACAACACGAGGAAAGTGAACTATAGGAATGTGAAAAAACAAAAAAGTCTAAGAAGCGGTTTGGATAGAAGCTGCATTATCCTCCTGGATCTGATGCACGGATTGAATCATATCCTCATCACTGCTCTGAGATACAGAAATCCCAAGTTTTTCTGTCGCTTGCAACGGGTCAGGGGTTCTGGGAGGTTGCTGGAACTCCCTTTGATAGAAAAAAGGTCCGGATGCCCGAGAATGGTATTTATGCTCGAGTTAGGCAAGGAAGAGAATCAGAATTCTAATAATATAGTTTACAAGGATATGGCAGAGAGACCAAGCATATGACGGCAAAACAGACTAGGTTCAGAATATAACCATCACAATTCCGACGTGATTGCATCAGCAAATAAACTAATTAGGTGATCCCATCAGCTACAATAGTACACAAGTTAAGAAAAAGAACCTTTGCAGTATTAAGCACTACTGTCTTGCAGTCAGGCAAGATGCTGACGGACCATGCAGGCACGTTGTAAGAATGACCACTGAAATTCACAGTTCGATCATCAGTGCCAATATTGGCAATGAAAGCAGCACATAATCCTGATCCTGTTTTATAAACAGTTGCCTGAAAGAAAAATAATCCGTGTAGATTAAAGTTTCATACATTTAATAAGGCATAAATGAAGGAGGCTTATGCTATCTATAAATGAATATGGTATTCTTGAGTTATGGTAACTGTTTGATCATATTTTTTTCCGAACAGACAATAAATAAGTTGAATCCACTCTTTACTTTTGAATGAAGTTCATCACTCATCAAATAAATGAATAATACCTCAATGTTTGAACCAAGAGAAGTATATGCTGGATCTGTGGCCACTAGTGCATCTTCACAAAGCTTTATAGCCTTATGCACATCTTTCAGGTGACCCCATTTAGGTTGTCTAAGAAGTCCTGCAACATAAAAGAATAAATTAATCTATTCTAAGGAGCTCGTGCGATTCCATTAGCACCAGTGACTGTAAATATTTGTACAGATATGTACTATGACTGATAGACAGGAAGGTAGCATACCATACTCATCAATAGGAGCATCATAATCATAACTTGTAGAAATAAATGGTCCACCAGTGCTACGCCCAAAGTTAGTTCCACCATGGTACTGTTTCAGAAAAATTAAAACAAATTAGCTGATAAAAAAACAAATCAGATCCAGCCGTCCATCTTCTATATTCCAGAATGAATTTGGTCCACCTGAATCATTTGAAAGCATTATAAATCTATATTCAGTTGAAGTACCATATAATAGTTCTGAAAAGTTCCACCTCGCTGGTAAAAGCGTGCCACGGCAAATGCAAGGTCTTCTACTGGTCTGTATGGAACAGCTCCGCCGAAGGAAAGAAACCTAGTATTCCAAATAAGTAAAGAGTTTAGTATAGGGAACTAAACCAAGAATAGCTAGGCTGAACATGTTAGAAAGCTTACCATCCACTCCAATTCTCAGTCCACATTTTGGGTTTCTTGTTAGAATTTGGGGTGAATTGATCACAGTAAAACCCATTGCAAGTGTTAATCTGTTAAAAAACCCAATTAAAAAGTCTATGAAGTGAAATGTTAAAACAGTTTAGTATAACTACATAGAACACGGTCAATATAATATGATATTTACATAGTCCCAATCTTCAATTCTTAAAAAAGACAACACTCGAGCACAACAAGAAAAACTCACAATTGGATCAGGAGCGTTTCCTTGTTGGCACATAACCCAGGGTACCCCAGTATCCAAAGATGTTGCCATTGTTGCAGCCCAGTTGATATAGGATTTGGCAGCAGAGCCATAGGCTCCCTCAATGTTTCCATACTCATTTTCTATCTGGGGGAGGAAATTACAGAAATCATTCTATGACGTGAAGAGCACGTGGACAAACTACCAAAGATACTAGAAACGAGAACCAGAAACAAGTCATGATGAACTTAGAAAATCAACCTGGGATAGTATGATTGGTCCACCCTGAGTCGCATAAAGCTTTTCCTGCTTCATCATGTTCACAATTTTGGCCGTGAACCGCTGCATTTCTCCCTGAAGCACATAGAATTTTAATAGACATGTAAATTAGAGAGAACCAACTATTGTTATTTGGGAAAATGAAAGCATATATCAAAGTCACAGGAAAAGAACCTTAAATGGCGCATTATCAGTCCGGAACTCAATCCCAGGAATAAAATGTAACCATACAGGAAAACCACTACATTGAAAGAAAACAAAATACTTATTAGTGAAACTAGCATTCAGAACTATTGAGAAAAATTCATGTGTTGCATTCCTACCCATAGTTCCATTCAGCACAGACATAAGGACCAATACGTAGATGAACATATAACCCAGCTTCCGCTACAGTCTTCACGAATTTAACCAAATCCTTTCTCCCCTCAAAATCATACTGCAAAATTCATATTTTTCCTAGTCAGTAAACAAGAAACAAAATCTTGTTCCTCATTCTTCACCTTATTTAGATTGATGCATAACAACTAATTAAGACTACAATAAATTGTCAGATAAATGGCAATATTCTCAGTCAAATTGCCAACTTAAATTGAGTGAAAACACAACGGGTGCAATTTAAAATTGTATCATCACAAAAATCCAAATTAAAATACTAGAGAAGGTTACTGAAGGAGTCAGTTAAACAAGTCTATCATTATTTTATTTTTCCGGTTTCTGCCCTCTTTGGTGATGAAAAAAGTAACATATTCCAGAATCTCTTTTAGATTTCCTCATTTTCCCTGTGTTTTCTTGGCATCCGAACAAGGACTTGATAATAGAAAATTTATGACGAAAATAGGAAGAAACCTGATTTTTGACAGGTTCGTGTAAGTTCCAGAAAACGTAAGTCTCTATTACATCTAAACCTCCATCTTTAGATTTCTGAATGAGATCCGGCCACATCTGCAATCACATTTCCCAGCAAATTAACATTCAGTACAGTAACAGTAATCAGAAAGTGTGCATTTCCAGAGAGAGAATCAGAAACCTCTGGAGTGCTGCGAGGGTAGTGAATGGAGCCGGAGACGAGGACTCTGCGCTTACCGTCGATCACCACCGCCCTGCCGTCGTACGTGACGGTGGCGCCAAACGACGCCGTCGCGAGCACACCGAGAGCCAAACAAACCAAAACCAAAATCTCCATCCCTCTCATGACGATATTCTCTCTGAATCTGGAAAATAAACAGAGCTCTGATCCTTCAAATGTTATTATATTTCGAAACGATTAGTTTCCTGAAACATTGCTTTGCTTAATCCACTTCCATTGCTTCCTTTTTCTTGTCTGTTGTGTGCGAAATGGAGAAGAAGGTGAAAGAGGATCGAGGAAGGAAAGAGAAGGGGTTAAGCTATCGTACGCCGGAGACGACACGCCACCTATTCGCTTACACTCAACAACACTACTAGTACTGTACTGGCGAGCTCGTTACCTTCTGTCCTCTGTTACACTCCTCATGCTTGTTACAGTGGGACTGCTTATTTATTATCGACTCATGTCATGATACCTTCTTAATTGCGTTTGTTTTTTTCATAATCTGGTTTAAACTGAGAGGAACTGCCATATTAGACAGCCCAACAGACGCGCGCAATTAGGTGTTGAACCTCACGCGCTCGTGATACAGGGTGAGACATTCGCTCCATATACTCCAGTGTCGGTGCGAAAATGGTTATTTTTTTTCTTATTAGCATCCGTGTAGAGTGAAGTTGACTATTTTGTATCACTAAATTAAAACTCTACCGTTATTTACTGCAACCTGACTTCTTTTTTTACACAGTTTCTTTACCTCATGTGTTACAAATTTACCCTTTTAATGCCAAATTTGGCTTTAAACAATCTTAGTCACGGATTGAGGAGCTATTTATATTTTGGGAATCAATTCCACGACAAAGGTCACATTCCATTGTCGTGACCATTTTTTTCTTTGAATATTATGATGGTGAGTTCATTCACATGCCTTTTAAGAATTTGTGTTTATCACTTGGTCAAATTAACATAGGAACCTATCTTTAGTCTATATAAATTATGCATACGTTTATTTGTCAAAACAAATATTCTATATTACTATTTGTAGGTTTAAAAAATATAATATTATTATATGGTGAGTCTTAGATTATATTATTGTTTGCTTTTCACATGTGTATTAAGATTACATATTCCTTCTCTTTCTCTTTATAGTAGATTCTATAAATATAGATCTATTGTAATTCATAATATACATCAATAATATATCTGTAGTTACGACGGTTTTAGTGATTAACTTATTTTTAAGGAACTAGAGAACATGTCATAAAAAATGTCGAAGCATCCTATGCGACATCTTGTGTGACATTGTTGACGGCATCTCGGCAAACATCCAGATCGACGGAAAACAGGAAAGTCCAGACTATGCAGGAAGTACGAATACGTTTAGGAAATTCCAGAACGTCTCCGATTCTGAAAAGAAGAAAGACGGTGATTAAGAGGAAACCCATTAGGGTTAGTACTCATGCTCGATTGCTATAAAAGGTTAGGCTACCCCCTTAGCAATCGTGTGGTTCTTTTATTGTTTCCTAGACATAATTTGTAAAGCTCTTAGACGTGAAGGTTTGCGGGCTGAGAGGTTGCAGATTGTGCTAAGGATATTGTGTATCACTATAACTATTGAGAGTTAGGTGATTGAGGGTTTACTGATCGCGTGAGTGAAGACTGCACGCAACCACAACGTTCAACGATGACTTGAACCGACAGGGCAAGACGATTGCTCGGAGAGTGGAATCAAGACGGAGTCTTGGATTCAGGGGGAGACCCTGAGATAGGTTGCACTGTAATTAGTAGCATAAAGTATAGATCTAGGGATGATCATAGGTACTTGTATATTCTGACGAATTACTGATAAGTGAAACCTTTCCACTAGGCTGAGAGCCCCCAGACGTAGGTGACGTTGCACCGAACTGGGTAAACAATCTGCTGTGTCATTGTTTATTTAGCTTTATATTTACTGTCCTGCATTATCTACACAAGAAGTCATACACGGTGTTAGAGCTTCATACGTAACATTGTGTGTGGCATCTTGCACGACTAACTGATCAAAATTTCAATATCCCTCATTATTTCTATCATGGTATCAGAGCCATAATTGATCCTTAGTCAAATCTCTATGAATTTATCTCTTTGCCCACTCGTCGATGATTGCTGATTCTGACGGGTGGGCGAGGCAATTTAAATCTCAATCTCTAGCCTCTCGCTTCCTCAAACAATCAACTCGACAATCTCTTATTCTTTTACTTTTATACTCTTCTCTGCCGCTCTCTCGCTTCCTCACGCCCGAAAATCCCGTAAATCGGAAATCCCGTAAGTTGTACATCCCGTAAATCAGAAAAGCTATACCGTAATCCGGAAACCGACACGTGTACATCCCCGTAATTCGAAAAGTTATTGATGCGGTCACATCAAATGTAAGTTTATGATATCTATTACCCACATTATAGGTGTTATTTCACCCTCGATATGTTAAATTATTGATCTTTATGCCACTTTTACGCCTTCGGGTATGTTTGGTGTGAATATGCAGAATACATGTGAAAAGGATCAAAATCGAGCCAAAATCGTAGCAGAATATTTCAGAGAGAACAACTTTCTCATATTTAATCCGAGGTGACCCAAAGTTAGATCAAATCGAAGACAACTTGGCGATCTACAACTCTCTAGAATGAAGTTTTCTCTAAATTTCATGGGAAGAAGCTCAAAACAGCACTGAAATGCAGCAATAAAACAGATATCGGGATTGCAGACCAGCTAACTTGAAAGTTCTATAACTTCTACATACAAAATTTAAATCGAGCAAAATTTATATCTAAATTAAAGAGGACAAAAATATCTACAATTCTCGTGAAGGAAGTTTTTTCATTAAAGGTCTGGAAGATAGCAAAAATTGTCTAATACTTTTGGGTGGTGTAGAGTTCTCATCCGAACTCCGATTAGGGCCCATAATATATCAATTCGAAGGAAATTCGAAGACAGAGACTTGTAACGATGATGAAACGGATATGTAACGATTATGTAATGATCGTTACACCTACTTTAACGATCGTTACACCTCCCAGATGCAGAAAAAAATATATAAGCCAAACACGAATTCTGAAGGAGGGGGCCGAAAATTTGAGTCTTCACGCCACAATTGAACTGAGCTAGACCACTTTTTGGGAGAGCAAAGAGTAGAACGCACCGGATCGACCAAGGAGAGGATTTGTGGCTTCGAGAGGAGGATGAATCAGATTTAAAGGAGATCAAAGCACAAGGATCAATCGAGCTTCACATCATCAATCGAGAAGAGTCGAGATTCATGTTCTTCAACCCACTTGGGTTTAGGGTTCATCGTTTTTACTTCTCAAACTCGACTTCTATATTTACTTTTATGGATTTTGGTTCTAGCACCATGATAATGGGCTAAACACTCTTGACCATGGATGCTAGGTCTTGAATTGAATTGTGATAATTTTATAATGATAGATTGAAATTTTTTATGCATGCTTTTGGGTGAATTAAAGTACTTAATGCTTGTGATTGGTATTAACGAATATTGATTGCTTGTTTGAGTCACGTTGTCGTGTCTGAGAAGGCCGGTGGGTGATAGACATGCTTTAATTTGCCGGGGTTCAACTCTTCGAAACCCCGATTCCATTATTGTTGTGATAATGCGGACTTGTGGTGTCTATCTACCCGAGAGGGATGATGAACTTTTCGAGTCTAGGCTGACACCAATACCGAGAGGTGGTGTCAGTATAATTGTTTGCATAGGATTCAAGTGTGTGCATGAGAATTCATTATGAAATTGTGACATGATTATGATTCAGTGGCCTAGCATCCATGGTTTTCTCTACTGAATAGTCTCTCCCAAGTGTTTGTAATTTATAAATTATCAAACCTTTTTATAAATTGCATATTTTGAATTACACTTAATAGCATTAGTTAAATTGATTTAACCCTTATTGGTCCTTGTGGATTCGACCCTGTGCTTACCAGGAATTATTACTTGTGACGACCGCGTGCACTTGCGCGTTATCGGGTGCCTGTGGACAACTGTCTACGGGCCCAACAGTTATCCCGTAATCCGGAAACCAACACGTGTACATCCCCGTAATTCGGAAAGTTATCCCGTAATCCGGACACCACACGTGAGATGAGAGCATCAGACATCTAGCAATCATTGGGCATTTGCTATCTCACCGTCAGCCATCAGGCATCTGACAATCATTGGGCATATGTTATCTCGCCATCAGCCATCAGACATCTAGCAATCATTGGCCATCTGTTATCTCGCCATCAGCTGTCATGCATCTGGCAATCATCGGGCAGCTGCTATCTCGCCATCTCCCATCAGGCATCATCAGACATCAGCAAGCATCATCGGGCATCATGCATCATTCAGCACATGCGGGCATCAGGCATCCGCCACAGGCCGTGAGCAGCACGCATCCTCCATTCTCAATCCTCGATGCATCACCTCGACATCATCCTCGGCAGCCGCAACCCTCGCCACAACTCAATATTATCAAGTTTCAAACTCAATTATTGTTTCACTGCATTGAGTTTGTGGGGGGCTGTTAAATTATATCCTAGTTTTCTTTTCCCATATGTATTAGGGTTACCTATTCCCTTTCTCTCTATAGTAGATTCTATAAATATAGGTTTATTGTAATTCGCAATACACATCAATAATATAAATCTTTCTATCAATAATTCAACGACAAAGGTCACATTCCATTGTCGTGACCATTTTTTTCTTTGAATATTATGATGGTGAGTTCATTCACATGCCTTTTAAGAATTTGTGTTTATCACTTGGTCAAATTAACATAGGAACCTATCTTTAGTCTATATAAATCATACATACGTTTTTTTGAAGGAATCATACATACGTTTATTTGTCACAAAACAAATATTCTATATTTAAAAAATATAATATTATTATATAGAAGAAAAATTAGGTGAGAATCAATTTTTTATATGAATACGTGAGATTTAACGTGAAGGGACTACGCGAAAATACAATTGTGCGTACTTCACAAGCGTGTTCCCATTATTATTTCATATATTTTTACCACCATATTTTTTTGAACTAATTCATGATGTCTTTCCTTATAATATTAATAAACATACAACTATTTTTATTAATTATTTAATAATATAAAAATTATAATATACTAACTACGGACTAATTAAACATAAAAATATTAAACTTATCTGTTTGAATACCATGTAACATTTATGGTATGAGAAAGAAGTAGCTTGCAGTGGGATGCAATAAATGGGGTGGTCCTAATTGTGATAAGGAAACATCTCCACCTACAAGCAACAACTAATAGTGAAGTTATTGGGAGCATGAAGATAAGCTATGAACCTAACCACACTGACAATAAAAATAGGATATTATCTTGAACTGGTTGGTTATCTACCCATGGAAGTGTTAAGTGCTCGGCCAATTTGGGGCGGCGATGGACAAATGGCACACCCATCATCATCATCATCATCATATTCACCTATATATGTATGAATATTTGACCCTATCTTGATACAAAATCTTCATGCAACCAACAACGCGTTGACAATCAAACCATTCGAGTGGTTTGTAATTGCAGCCAACTACCATTACACGTGCCCATTAAATTATCCATCGATGATTCGCATAAGTGGGTATTATTTGATAATGTATCATTTTGTATAAATATATATTGATGAAAAAATTTTTTTATCGATAAATGGTATCAAGATTTGAACTCGACTATATTATAACGAAATAAAACAACACCAAGCCTATAATTTTTAAGAGTTGTTAAGATTATTGTATCAATAACGGGCTCAAAGACACACGCTTATGTAAAAGGGAAAATTAGAAGAGAGATTCAACCAAAGTTGAAAAAAAATGCGAGATACCGCAACGTGACTCAAACTCAAGACATTTGGACTCAAGTTCATGATCGTCTCAATGATTCTTGAGGTCTAAAGCAAAAATAAATAAATTGGACCTTTTGTTTCTAATAAAAATCAGAACAATAATTCGATAATTTCATTAACTAAAAATGTTACACTTAAAGGGGGCATAATAACTTTACTCATTTAATTTAAGTACATTGTACACAAAACGACAATACGTATTAAAAATGCAATATGAAAATTTTATTTTCAGCGCCAATCTGTAGATAACTTCTCAGCTTCTCCATAAACCTGAAAATGTAAAACATAATCATCGATGACTTATATAAAATTTATTCTTCTATCCTTCATGGAAGCGAAATTCTTGATCAGTGTTTCATGATCACTTTCCTTCAACAAGTCATTCTCAATGGATAACATTACTAATCCATTCAACTTTTGTTGTGACATTGTTGATCTCAAATAATTTTTTTATCAATTTGAGTTTTGAAAAACTTCTTTCTGCAGATGCAACAGTTACCGAAATAGTTAACATCACCATGTATGCAATATATGCATTTGGAATAGAATTGAGTCTTTTGATATAATTAAATATATCAATCGAAGTATTATTTTCAATCGGCATGCATTCTCTCAAAACTCTCAACTGCATAAACAAATCAGAGTTGTCAATATCAGAACAATCATCGTGTTGTAAAACTTTTTCAAGACTGAGGCACGTTTCTTTCAAACAAGTTTCATCAAGAGACTTTAGCTTTTGAAAAGTAAATAAAAACCAAAATTATTTTCATAAATTTTGAATTGATCAAATCGACTTTTAAGTGATGAAATTGCATGATCTATTATGTATAGAAAATAATCAGTTCTAAACGATTCTTGAGAAGATTTCAAATTTTCATTCTCAACATTTTCATCGAGTCGTTTATTTCTACGAATTATTTGTTTCTTACTCTTACCGCTTTAATGCTTTCAATGTGACTTTCCCAACGTATTTGAGATAGAGACTTAAGAGTAAGATTTGTAAAATGATGTTTCAAAATTTTCCATCCCTTTGTAGACGATGAAAATAGTGAATATATGCGTTGCTACACACCAAAAAATGAAGTAGCTTTAACACAAGAATTAGCCATGTCTCATACAACAAGAATTAGACTATGACAACCACAAGGAGTGTAAAATGCTCTAGTATTAATATTAAAAAATCTCTTTTGTACTCCTTGATGTTTTCCTTTCATATTTGACACTCCTTATTATGCCTAAGGTAATGATTATGAATATCATTATCCTTTATCCTACGAATATGTTCTTGTATTATAGGACCAAACTCTGTTATCATCTAAACTACAATTAGAAAATTACCATTATTTACTTGATAAATTTTCTCATTTGTTCCTCGAAAAGCTAAATTATTTTTCCCAAGAGTTTTGACAATAGCAATAATCCTTACAAGAACATTCTTCCAATGCACATTGTCTTTGTTTATTTGAGCTTGAATATGCTTATCAATTATTTTATTATTATTGAGTCTAACCTATAAATCAATCCATGCATTCATATTTGCAATATGCTCATTACTTACCTGGAATCTAACATCAGTTTTGTGTGAAGATTTCTCCAATCATTAGTACATTCATTTGCTAACTTACTGAGAGATAGAATATTATCAAATAATTTGTAACAAAAGCAAAATACTCTATTCAAATTCTTAGAGTATTCCAACCATTTTTTTTATATTTTTCTCCATTTGGTAACTTTTGAGTATAATATGGAGGGGGGAAATGTCTAGAAATTTCATCTTTCAGAAAATCAAAATTACATATTTTGATAGGACCCTTTTATACTAACAAGTATCTCAAAGAACTGTTCAAATTTGACCATTGACTAAGATCATAGATATTATTAGGCATCAACATTATAAGCATTTTGATCACATAATACTTCTTGGTCTAAAGAACAATCACCAATATTGTCTACTCTATCTTTCTTTGAAGTTAAATTTGTCCAAAACTCCCTTTTGTGATTCTATCAAAGTTTCAATTTTTTTTTCTTTTTTTTTTCAATTTGTTCACAAAACTTGAGAAATTCGCAAATATTACTTTAAGCCAGAGTTCCCAACAATTGATATATACGTAAAAAAATAAAAGAAAGAAAAAATATAAAATATTAGCAACCAATTAAAAGATTATTAACATGATATTATCAAGGAAATCAGAAAATAATATTCAAAAAACATTAAAAAACATCATAAATTTAAACATAAAATAAATTAAAGATAAAAGCATAAGAAACTACAAAATAATTTTTTATTACAAAAACAGAAATTCAATAACAAACTTTGTTTATATATATATACACATATATAGTTCATATTAACAAGAAAATTAGAACAGAACATTTAGACTAACATTACGAATTAAAAAAATTATAATTACACCGTCTGAATTTAAATAAGCGAGTCAATACAGATAGCGAATTGAAATAAGAAAATTAAATAAACTGTAATTGCAGAACATCATAAATTAAATAGAATCGACATCAACTATAAAAATATTAAATCATTTACCAAACTTGAAATATATTTTTGAATAAATTGGTTCATGCAACAGAAATTCAGCTCATAAATTGATTCATGCAATCAAATCATATAAAATAAATTATAATTACAGAAAATTAGAAATTTTACCTCAATCATCGAAGAGATTTAATTCGTTATTGCGGATTCGGTTCAAAACTCGCATGTTCGATACAACTCAACAACAAATTTGATTTGTACTCTCAAATTTAAGATAATAAGATGATTTAGACAAGAATTAGAACTTGAACATTTTAAGCTTGGATTGATAAATTTATAAATCAAGGAATTACTTACCGTTGGAATTAGAAAATCGAAACGTCTGCTCTAGTTCTGCTGATTCATTGTTCAAAATACTTCAAATGATAAAAGCACAATAATTAAGAAGAAAAGAAAAAAAATAAAGTTTTGAAGTCGAAACAGTGGGATCAGGAACAGTTCGGGATATGGATTTGAGAAAGGCAAGACTTGACGCAGACTATCAGATTTGAAGAAGGGTGATTGGGTCGTCCATCCGTCTGGAACCTTTTTCAAAATAAAAATGGGCCTCATTTTAATATATAAATGAGCATCTTTTTTTGGGGCCTAAAGCAACAACTTTACCTGCTTTGTGAACGGGCCAAGCCTGCCTAATTCAAATGATTAACTAATTAACCACAAGCGTTGGTAATATTTAATAAAAAGTTATTAAATACAGGGAAATGACACTTTTGTGCACCTAAATATACATTTTTGACACATTCATACCCTAACTTTTTTTTTCATACCTGAATTTTATTTTGGACAACTTACTCCTAAAATTTCAAAAATACCGAAATTATCCCTGAATTGAACCAAAATTAAGACTGGTCTAATGGAGAGAACCAGCCCAATTTTTAAAGAGTGTAAAAAGACGAAATTACCCTAAACTATTCATCAAATTCTCAATTGAATGCCACCCTCTCTCCTTTCTCCATTTCTCTATCCTCTCTTCCTCCGCCGCCCCCTCCTCTTCAGCATGCTCGTCCTCATGGCCTCCCTCAACCTTGAAGTCATCGTCCTTTCGCGCTCTATCGCCGCCGCCGACCAATCCATGGAATCCTCCGGCCACCACCACCTTCTCCTCGAACCCCACACCCAAACCCTCTCTACCACTCCGCCGTCCTCGCCGGAACTCTAACCCGCCCAGAACCATCCTCCACTCACACCTACCTCCGCTTCTCCGACGGCTCCGCCACCGTCTGGGTGTCTCCTGATTTGGGTCGTGGAGTGCCCAATTTGGGTTCGATTCGATTCGGTTGGGTTGGGTTTGGGTTTGGGTTTGGGGGAGTGCCCAATTCAAAGGCTAAGAATCGTGTTCGTGGAGCTCTAGAGTGTATCAGCCTAGTCTCGGTGGTCGCCGGAGGGACACGAAAAAGATGATGAACAGTAAGGAGAGAGCGGCATAATTGTAATTTAATAATTTATTTTTCAGTTTTTAATTTGTTATTTGAAAAGACCAACATACCATTAAAATGTGTGATATATTTGTTATTAAATAGGTAAAAAAGTAATTTCATATTAATTAAATTATGGTTGGATCTGATTGAAATTGAACCGGCTCAATTCAAGGGTAGTTTCAGTATTTTAAAATTTCTGAAGAAAATTGTCTCAAAATATAATTAAGGTATGAAAAAAAGAGAAGAAAAAAGTTAGGAGTATGAAAAGTGTATATTTAGGTGCACAAAAATTTCATTTTATCTTAAATATAAAACCTGGATGTCAAATTAAAAAAGAAATAACATAATTAATGATTATTTAGAGGAATTCACAGATAGATTAAAAAATGGCACGAGGAAGGTGTTCAGTTGGACTGTTTTGTTTCTGGGCTCATATTTTAAGTAAACTTTTAGGCCCAATATTACGTTGGTTGTGAAGGCCGATACAGATATCAGAGGGTCCAACGTTTGGAAATTGAAAAACCTTGTCCTGCCCGTGCCTGCAGCTCCACTTCTCTGAAACAGAGAAATGGCGCCTTCGAGAAAGTCCGGAGGAGGAGCAGACGCTGAGAAGAAGAAGAAGAAGAAGAAGAATAAGAAGAAGAGCACTGAAGCAACGAAAACCAACAAGACCGTCTCTACAAAGAGAAAGGAAGGACCGAAGAGCAAGGATTTGGTGGTTCTATCTTCGAGCATAGAGTCGCAGACCCACACAGCAGATGAGAAAAATGGGGGTAAAGTTGCTAATCAACGTACCACCCCGACGAAGACCAAGGCCAAGTCTAAGCCAAAGACTAAACCCAATACCAAAGCAGAACCGAAACCGAAATCCAAACCCAGATCCAAAGAGAAAGAGGAGGAGGACAATGAAGCTGAAGAGGGCAATTCGGTTTGTGCGTTTCCGATGAATCGAATCAAGGTGATAATCAGAAGCGGAGGTGCTGCTGATTCGCGCATAACCCAGGAGGCCATTTTTCTCATCAACAAAGCTTCGGTATATTATTATTATTATTGATTCCTGCTTGATTTTAATTTTATTGTAATGTTAGGGTTTGCTAATTGTTTCATATATTTCTGGTGATTCTGCAATATGAGTTTATCTGGTTCTTAGGGAGAAAGAGGGACAGAGAAAAATGGTGTCTTTCTGGAAGCAATTGAATCAGTTGCATGCTTTGATTCTACCCATCTCTTTTTTTCTGTAAAATTAATCAAACAATAGGAAATGCATTATTGGGTTGCTATTAGTGTTAGTGAGAGCACACCAAAGGTTCAACATCATAGAAATGGAATTAGAGGTCAAGTTTATGGATAGGAGTTGCTCTATTATTTATGGAGTTCTTGGCAGTTGTTTTCAGCTTTATGTACTTGATTGCTTATGACATTCATTTATTCAATATTCTTATTCAGCTTATTGCTTATGACCCTAAGTTATTCAATATTCTTATTCATATGGATTTCATTTATTGGGTTGCAGGAGAAATTTATTGAAAATATGTGTGAAGATTCATATATTTCCGATAAGAATTACTTTGGTTACAAGCACATATGCACGCTCTCTTCTCCCTTTTTGACCTTGTTATGAAATGCTTGTAAGCATTTATCATTTATTATGTGTTTGATTGCTAGGCTGCATTCAGACTATGAAAGATTGGATGACTTCAACTAAACAAATATGAAGTTATAGATATCATATCAGTAGCATCATAATCTCATAAATTGACAACAGTAGTGAAATAATGGACTAATGATCTTCAATGATTTAAGAAGTCTACGATGAATAGACAATCTCATTACGACGTGGGACTGACTAACTCAAATGAATAGACAATCTTATTTTAAGGTCGGTGCATATTGTATCACGACTTTAAATGAATGAAGTTTGGAAATATTTTATCATATGTTGTTCTGTGATTTAAAATCCATCAATTTGATTGTTGTACGATCTAACAACTGTTATTCTATATGATCAATTCAAATACAAAAATCAGCACATTTGGTGTTTCATCCAAATGGCTCTTGCTTATGACCCCAAATTTATCTCCAAATAGATGTGTTTGTGTTTCTACTTTAAGTATGTTAGGCATTCTGCTTCTGTATTAACATAGTGGAAGTTCTATATATAAATAATCTTGTGGACTGAAGGGTTTTTGTCTAGTGTCAAATATTGATATCGTAGTGAAAGTCCTGGATTGAAGTCATTAATTTGACAATTTCTCACTTTAAAGTAGGGCATTCTTATCTAATAGGCTTTTGAAACTAGAAATACTTATCTTCTTATTCAATTTCATGGAACCTGGAATGTCCAACTATGCACCAGATATTATCATCTGGAGGCTTAACTGTTAAATTTAGTAAACAACAATTTCCCTTTTTGCGTTATCAGAAAATGAAATTTCATGGAAATACTTTCAATGATGCAGCAAAGTATTACATGTTAAATGATACTGAGGTCATTCTTTATTGCTGCAGCATCACTAGTCAGTAGGGAGAGAAGATATGACTTTCTTTCAGGTATCTATTGCCCTATTTCACCCTGGTCAGTAATTGCATTGCCTCTGCCATATTTACCGTATGTTTCCATTTGAATTTGCAGATTTCGTCCCAATGAGGGTAAAAGCTGCTGATGCATTGGCAGAGACACAGGCAGCCGAGGCTTGAACAGTATCTGCGAATGGGGAAGAAGAAACTGCAGAGGCCTGATTTTCACGACAACTTTGAAAGCAACTGCTTGGTGGTCGTGTACTGATCTCGGGATTGAGTTTTCCCTTGTCTACCATACTGCTTTAGTCGGTCCGTTCATGTAGTTTAGCTTATTGGGAGAGAACAAAAATGAAATTTGGCATGATTGCGCGAGTTTTTGCCATGTTTAGCCTTCTTTTGGTCTCTCTAGCTCTTACCCTATTGTTCTTATTGGAATACTTATGTTGGTAACGCCAGCTCTTCGTTGTAAATTACTGAATTTCATTGAAGACAAAAATCATTCTCAGTGAATTTGTTGTTGCTTCCAAATCCCTAAAAACTTGGCTGTAGTCGGATTCGGATAGACTCGGGTGTCGGGTGAGTCGGGTATACCCAAGACATCCGATGGGCCTAAATCCCCAAATTCAATTTAAAATTAAAATCTCCAAATGTTAAACAAAACCCTAACCCTCAATTTGAAATTGAAATTGAAATCGAAATCCCCAAAATTGAAATTTAAATCAGAAAACCTAAACCCTAACCCCAAATTGTAAATTGAAATTAGAATCTGTAAGCCCTAACCAACAACTTGAATTTTAAATTAAAATCCTCAAATTTAAAATCGAAATCGAAAACCCTAACCCTCAATTCCAAATTGAAAGAAGAAACCCCCAAATTTTTTCGAAATCATAAAACCGTAACCCCAAATTTTAAATTCAATACAGAAACCCTAACCTCTAACCCCCAATTTTATTTTCAAATCGAATTCCCCAAAAATTATATCGAAATCAGAAAACCTTAATTTCAATTACAAATTGAAATCCAAATCCTCAAACCCCCAATTGAAATTCAATAAACCGTAAAGGTTAAACCCATAATTGAAGATAAACACAGAAGAGAAGAAAACATGCAAACCTAGAAGAGAAGACGATATGCAATATTCGGTTTCGAAAGCTTACCGTCACCGGAGTTCCAGACATCGTCGGCGAGTCTCCACTCCACCAGGGTCGCTTGAATCTCCACTGGAATCGAGCCGTTGGAGATTCTCCTCCCCACCATCGTTTGATTTATAGTGATGTGGTGGTGGAGAAGCACCTCCAATGACTCAATTTGCATCAGTGACGGCGAGGAGATGAGAGGAAGGCAAGGACGAGTCGAGTCGACAGAGAGAGAGAGGGGTACTTTTTTTGGGTAGGATTTTCGTCTGACTCGAACGAGGAGAAACTAAGAAAGAAAAGAGAAGCGTGAGGTCGTGGGTGGAGGAGAAGAGCTCACGTCGACATCAATGGACGGCTCAAATCAGCTTGCGCGTTCGCGATGGACAGACAAGAAAGCGCCACGTCTGCTGCTGAAGCCTCAACTCTCTTTGCGTCTTCACATCCCACATCGGAAGCGTATATACGTTTTCTAACGTTTATAAGCTTCCATGTGGCTGAACCTTGCAAAACCAAGAGTTGGGCTAGACTGTGCGTGTAACTCTTCGTGGGTTGTTTGGGCTTATGGGAACGCATCTGGGCTGGCCCTTTGTGTGAATTGTGAAGTGGCTTTGTAGGGCTTGGTTCTGGGCTATATTATATATATAACAAGTTTTTATATATACTGTCGGGTACCCGGCGGGTTCAATAATGGTACCCAATACTCGACTTGGTTGGCTTGTCGGGTAAGTTGGGTCGAGTGTCGAATGAATTGAGTCGGGTATCAGGCTACCTGGTAAAATGAACAACCCTACGAATGACAATGAACAACCCTACCATGGGATATAATCTTCATTGTTCCTAGTTTTTGTTAAATTCTAGATGTTTTCTCTTCTCACAGCATGCTAAAATCTTAGTTAATTATTTCTATATTGATCAGGAGAAGTTAACATCAACAAAAGTCATACGTAGTTTTGAAGTTTTTTGTTTAACTATCTTTTATTAGTGTTTTAAATTTTTTTTTACTTATCCGATCAATATATGAATAGTTCATGATTAATCTTCCGTTCGATTTATCTTTTAAATAATATTCGATCAGTATCTAAAAGACTCTCCGCCCTACCATCGCTTATTCTTTTTTAGAACACTATTTTTTACTGATACGATATAGTATATTGTTGAAGATTGAAATAATAGTTACTTTATAATTTATTCATGTAATTTTATTTTCCTTATATTTTTGTGACAATCGAAACCTAAAAATCTCGATTGAACAAACAAATAACTCATAAAATGGATAAAAATTACGTCTTTGATAGAAACGATATGAGCTTAAAGAACAATTCCTCATGTTATAGATCCTTAAGAATGTTATTTCGACACATTTCGCCCATAACTAATTAGTTTTTTAGTCTTGATTAAGTTTTATTGAGAAAATGTCACTCACCTCATTCGTAGTATACTCGATTTTCACTTAGCTCCCTCATTTCTCGAATACGTTCTGACAGATCCCCGAAGTATACGAGTTTCTCAAATAGGACCAACGGGCTAGTTTATTTTGAAAATCATGTAACTTATTTTCGAAAATGATGAAAATGCCCTTTTATTTAAAAAAATATTTTTTCAAACTTTTTTTTAAAATATATTATTCTATAAATCAATAATAAAAAACTAGTTTTAATATTAAAAAATATTATTTTTTTATAAAACATAAAAAATGATGTTTAAAAACCATTTTTTATTTTTAATAATTTTTTCTTCGAAAAATATTTTTAAAAACATAATATTAGAAACAGTTTTTATTATTTAATTTAGGGAGAATGTCACTTACCTTCCTCGCAGTATACGTGATTTTCTCTTACCTCACTCGTTTCACTAATGCGTTGTGACATATCCCCGAGTTTACCAATTTCACATAAAAGCCAAACTGTGTTAGTTTTTGGTCAAAATGACGAAAATGCCCCTGTATTAAAAAAATTTAATTTAATTTTAAAAAATTCTAAAAACATTTTCTTAAAACATATTTTTTTACTAAGCAAATAATAAAAACTGATTCTAATATTATTTTTTAAAGAAAAAAATATTAGAAATGAAAAACGGGTTTTAAACATTGATTTTATGTTTTATAATTTTTTTTATAAAAAATAATATTTTTAATACTAAAATCAGTTGTTATCATTATTTTATAAAAAATATGCTTTAAGAAAATGTTTTTTTAATTTTTTTAATACATGGGCATTTTCGTCATTTTGACCAAAAACTAACATCATTTGGCTTATGTGAGAAATTGGTAAACTTCGGGGATATGTCAGAACGCATAAGTGAAACGAGGGAAGTAAGTGAAAGTCGCGTATATTACGAGGGAGGTAAATGACATTTTCCCTTTATTTTATGAAAAATATATGTTCTAAAAATGTTTTTTTTTACATTTTTCTAGTACAGGGTCATTTTCATTATTTCGACCAAAACTCAGTGAGAATTCGTATATTTTGGGAACTGCCATAACATATTTGTGAAACGAGAGAGGTACGTGAAAATCGGGTATACTACGAGAGAGATAAGTGACATTTTCCCAGTTTTTATTCATATCACATT
This sequence comes from Geranium rotundifolium, assembly GCA_963920655.1. NCBI lineage: Eukaryota > Viridiplantae > Streptophyta > Magnoliopsida > Geraniales > Geraniaceae > Geranium > Geranium rotundifolium. Next base: position 29,032,971 of record OY987317.1, on the reverse strand, counting down.
GGGAATTTGTGATGTTGTGAGAATTTGTGGCGTGTGCAGGAACAAAGCGGGAAATAAGCTCTAGTTTTCGAGGGTCAAAATCGAGATGACTTGGCGTGCAAGAAAAGGGGCCAGTAAGAGACTCCTCTTGGCACTCCGAACCGGAGTCCCGAACGTAGTCCACTTCCCCTTCCTCTGGTCACACTAGAGCGGTGGAGCCAGAGGAGACTAGCACAAGAGAGCAACTCATGTGGAGACTCCAGAGCGGAGTCTTGAAAGGAGAGCTCCGCAATGGTCACTCCGATGGAGACTACGGAATGGGGGAGACCCGGACAACATAGAGTGACTCTGTCCGGTACTACGGACCGGAGTCCCAAGTAGAGTCCGATTCTGGGTAATAACTATAAAGCAGATTTGAAATTTAAACTTAGGGAGATTCTTTTGGGATTTGAAAATTTACCACTCACCATCATTTTTCTCTTATATTTTGGAGCATCCACACTTTGAGAGAATCTTACTAGAGTATGGAGGTGCAATGATTAGAGCCTGGAGCTAGCATGAGAGATGAGTTCTAGAGTTTGAATATGGAGTCCACTTTTTCATGAGCTTTTCTACTTCTCTATCCTTCTGGATTGGTCATTCGTAGCCATGATTAGAGGCTAAATCTCTTGACCATGAGTACTAAACGTTGTTTATTTTGTTTTCATGTGAATTTGAAGTATTAGTTCTAAAATTTATGTTGTGTGATTTATGATTACCTTATTTTACTTGAGAATTGTCTTAGTTTGGTCAATTAGGGTGATTCGACTAGGTTAGCGTTTTGAGTATGAGATAATCGAGCTTAATTAATCCAGCCTACATCGAGAGTGGAGGTTCGAGATCGTGTGAGACACCTCCGGTAACTCTTAGTTGATATTTGTCGGTTATCATACGGTGAGAGTTGCAATTGATCTCGAGAGGGTAAAGAACAACTCGTCATGGCATAGACTATCTACACATTTAAGTCTTAAGGATTAGTACTGAAAAAGTTAATTATATTGGAATTAACATTACCTGATACCCGTGGTGCCTTAAGTTGATAAAAAGAATCCGCTCGTGCTCAAGAAATATTGCATGATAAGTTTGGAAGAAAGACCAAAAAGAATATATTTTTTTACATTTTTAGCACTTATCAATTCCTCGTGGTCGATGAAAAGCGCTTATCGTCAGTTGCTTATAAAGATGAATATCTAGAGACCAAACACCGCATTTTCGAGAATATCTAGAGCTCTGAGCTTTCTTGTGGCAATGTCGCATCAGGGTGTCTACCTACCTACGAGAGATGTTCTTGCTTCCAAAGGGATCCATATGAATTGCGTATGTCCTTTGTCCGATATGGCTTGAGAAATGATATCCCATTTTTTGTACAATTGTCCTCTACTAGGGTGTCCGGGCTATAGTAGGGATGATTGGGACTGATCTTAATTGCTAGAAGGTCAAAGGTGCTGAAGGATATGGCATGGTCGTTCTGGGTCATATGGAGAAATGGAAACGAAGTAGTTTGGCGGGGGTTGAGGGTTAAGGGGTCCTACAAAGCTGTGCCCTCTCTCTTTTCAACTCTTCCAGGTATTGGGCTTTGGGGAGGCCATTTCACCACTCAGCCCACAAATTAATTCATCAAAGCCCATTAATATTGGCTGGTATAGGACATGATGATCTCTAAGCCAAATAATTACTTGTTATGTTTGGTTTAGGACATTTTAAAAGAAGTTGAAAGATGGTAATTTTGGGTGTCATAGTCATTTTCCTTGCATCCATTTATAGAATAAAGGACCCACAGACACAAATCACAAACCTACAATTATTACAAACAAAAAAAGAAAAGAGTGGAAAAGAAGATAAGACATCAACATTGATGAGGTTGGGGCTTGATGGCCCATAGAGAAAGAAACTTGTTTGTCAAGTTAACAAGAAGAAACACAAATGAAATGAAATGTTTCTCAATCATAGCTTCCTTTATTTGCCGATTATGGCTTCCTCCCGAAGCAATCCCGTTGCTTGCTAGATCTCACCTCTTCCTAATTGCACCCCCTCACCTAACCTAATTACACTCCCCACCATAAAAATAACCCAATAAAACCCCCAATCTCACAGGATTGTGCAGCACAAGAATCAATGGCCATGAAGCCTCTCAGCATTGTTGTGGCAGTGGCTGTGTTTGCCTGCGCCGTGTCGGGGCAGGCTCCGGCGGACGCCCCGGCGCCCCCCGGGCCGACGAACCTGACGAAGATCCTGGAGAAGGCGGGGCAGTACACGGTACTGATAAAGCTGTTGAAGGCGACGAGCGTGGGGGATCAGGTGAACAACCAGCTCAACAACTCCAACAACGGGATGACGGTGTTCGCCCCGACGGACAACGCGTTCGGGAGCCTAAAGTCGGGGACGCTGAACGAGCTGAGCAACCAGCAGCAGGTGGAGCTGGTGCAGTACCACGTGGTGCCCACGTTTCTGTCAATGTCGCAGTTCCAGACGGTGAGCAATCCCGTGCGGACCAATGCGGGGGACACCGGGCCCTACGATTTCCCCATGAACGTCACCACCTCGGGGAGCATGGTCAACATATCCACGGGCCTCGTCAATACTACTGTCGCCAATACTATTTATTCCGACGACCAGCTTGCCGTGTATCAGGTACCTACTTAATCAACTAAATCAAGGGTAAAATTTAATGACTCACAATGCTGATGATATATATACAATTGAGGGAAAATGATGTATATATAGCTATGTCTAAATATTGTGGGGTTGTCACATAAATACACTCAAGTAAAACTGCACTTTTCCGAGGCAACCAAATTTGATTAACTTTAAAAATTACTTCTTATCAAGACATTCCACACTTTTACCAAAAATTATTTTAGAATATATGTAATCACAAATTTAGGATCATCTTAAATGTCACATCTATCATTTGGTTCCAAAATCTAAGCCAAATATTTCACTTAATTAGTTTATATCGCCTAAATCAGAAAATTGATTTTTTTTAAATATCTTTACCGTTAAATTAAAATAAGATCAGAACATTCTTTAATCTAATTCAATAAGAACATCAATCGGCACATATGTAAAATTACTTGAGATTCATGAAAACAAAGCTATGAGTTAATCTTATTTTGATTAGTTAAGCGTAGTTAGTGATCAGGTTGTTTATGGAAAATTAAGATGTTGAAAATGAGTGTGTGGATATATATGTGTTTGAAAAAGGTGGACAGCGTGCTCCTCCCGGTAGGAGTATTTGTAGCAAAGCCTCCGTCACCGGCTCCGGCGCCAGAAAAGTCCAAGTCCAAAAAGAAGGCATCTACGGAGGACGACGACAGTGATGATGATGATGATGATCAACAGTCGGTGGATTCGTCAAGTGCTGTGAGTTTGATTCACCATGGCCTAAACCTCATCATGTTTCTATGGGCTGCAGTGTTCACTACGTTTTCCTTGTGACATCATAATCATTTTCCACTGCGATCGATCGATATTGTGGTTTTGTTGAGTTGGATTGTTGGTGATTCATATCTAGCACTTGAAGTGCTTTTCAAAACAAAAATCAAATAATGGTCTTCATTTGCCTGCAACTCTATGAGATTTTTATTTTATTTCTTTGTAATTGAAACCTTTTTGATATTATCACGACTCTAATTGAATTTTGTGTACTATATTCTAAGTAACTCAAAGTTGTGTGTTTGGGTTCATAATTCAAGTAAATGAAATAGATCATATAGTTAAAATTAGGCAAATAATATATGTTAGACTGGATCTAGTAATTATCCCATAAAAATATGAGAATTATTTATAGGGAATGGAAGTTTAAGTGTATCAATTGTGTTTAAATATTATGTTAATTTTTGATCTCTAATCTGTGTTTTAATCAATTAGTAATATACTCGTTAGTTTACTTCAATACCCATTCCATCTCATATATAATTTCATTTTGAGTTGCACACAAAGGTTACTTATAGTTTTACATTTAGGATATGTAAATGACAAATTCATAAATATTTTAAAATTTGTACACTCAACCATTTGAATTAATAAAAATGTAATCATATATATAAACTTGAGTAGAAAAATACTATATTAATGAAAGTGTTGGCCATAAATTGGAAACGAAGGTGGAGTAAGTAATTAGCCGAGTTAAGAAAGCACATTAAACGAGTAAAGTTAAATTATTTTGACTTGTTCCCATGGTTGAAGCATCCATGTTAACTACTAATTAATTTACAGCTCGCCTTCTCTTTCTACAAATACAAATGTGCAATACTTCAATTGGATTGTGTCACTCACTCACATCATCAATTACTTTTGGGTCCATTTGTCTCTTTCTGGTTACAGGATCGCTTGTGCAATGCCTCCAAAATTAACCAAGTACCTACCAATAATTCAAGAAATATCTGACTAATGACTTCACATCATGAACAACTAATTGCAAACCAAAGACAAAATAAAATGGAATAAAACAATACCTATTAATATTTAATCCCCCTAGGAACCTATTAAACACGCCTCCACTTTTACTCCAAAATTTCCTTTGGGAGTAATTAGATTCACCCATCCCTTTAACTATAGACACCACTAAACTTTTAAATATCAAATTTTATAGTTATAAAACTCACTGTTTTTTTTGTTTTCTGAATTACATTATATTAGTATAAGCCTTAAACCATTACCGTGTCTGATTCAAAACTATAAATCTCAATGTATTATATATCTTCTCAAATTGGGTACATATATAACTCATACGTGAATTTGTAATAACCTACCTTTCTCTCATATCAAATGTTTGATTTACTATTTGTTATTTATATTTATATAAAAGAACAGAGAAATATATATCATGATTTCCAAAGATTTCTGCCACTCATTCAAATCCATTTCTCCCTGTCAAGCAAAATCTTAAAAGAAATGTGGGACATATAGTCACGGGTTGCTCAGAACTCTTTCATAATTATAATGGTATTATTTATTATATTTTCCCATGATTTTGAGGGTATATATAAAGATTTGATAGAATAATGTTAATTTAAAATCACATGACGTCTTGTATAAATACATGTCAGTCTGCAACACCATCACACGCATATTCGAACTAGTATTTGAAAACTAATTGACACAAGAATAGTTAATAAGGAGAAGAATTTGAGTAGCTTCGTGTCAATTTAAAATGGACATGAGAGGCATCAACCTTTACAAAGAGTTCGGGATTATATATGTTACGTTACGGGTACGTAAATTAACAAGTTCAGTTTTGTTGCTAAAAAATTCACATACGATGTTTAAGTATGTTAGATTATATTATGTTTTTTATATTTAGTTTCTTATATTTATGTTTCCTTTCTCACGTATATTAGGGTTTTCTATTCTATTCCTATTGCCTCTATAAATAGAGATCTCTTGTAATTCACAATACACACATCAATAATAAATCTCTCTCTTATTTCTATCATGGTATTAGAGGAATAAATCCCTCTCTTCTTTCTATCATGGTATCAGAGGCATAATCGATCCTTGATCAAATCTGTATGAATTTATCGCTTTGCCCACTCGTCGATGATTCGTGATTTTGACGGGTGGGCGAGGCAATTCAATCTCAATCTCTAGCCTATTGCTTCCGCAAACAATCAACTCGACAATTTCACAATCAATCTCGTAATCTCAAAACCAATCTCGCATTCTTGCATTACCGTACAAACAATCAACTCGACAATCGTCTCTACTTCTTTTTTTGTCTTTTCCATTATTCTGTTATTTTCTTTCTCAAACCAATCGGTTCTTTTTTTACTCTTTACTTATCTTCTCTCACGAAGCAATCCTATCAATTCATCAATCAAAAATCCCGTAATTCGGAAAGTTATCCCGTAATCCGGAAACCGACACATGTACATCCCGTAATTCGGAAAGTTATCCCGTAATCCGGAAACCGAACGTGTACATCCCCGTAATTCAGAAAGTTATCCCGTAATTCGGAAACCGACACGTGTACATCCCCGTAATTCGGAAAGTTATCCCGTAATCCGGAAACCGACACGTGTACATCCCGTAATTCGGACACCGCACGTGAGAGAAGAGCATCTTGCATCTGGCAATCATCGGGCAGCTGCTATCTCGCCATCAGCCAGCAGGCATCAGGCATCATTGGGCATCAGGCATCATCTATATGCCATCAGCCGTTGTCATCTCGCCATCAGCCAGCAGGCATCAGGCATCATTGGGCATCAAGCATCATTGGGCATCAGGCATCATTGGGCATCAGGCATCAGACATCATCTATATGCCATCAGCCGTTGTCATCTCGCCATTAGCCAGCAGGCATCAGGCATCATCGGACATCAGGCATCAGGCATCATCTATATGCCATCAGCCGTTGTCATCTCGCCATCAGCCAACAGGCATCAGACATCAGGCATCATCTATATGCCATCAGCCGTTGTCATCTCGCCATCAGCCAGCAGGCATCAGGCATCAGACATCATCTATATGCCATCAGCCGTTGTCATCTCGCCATCAGCCAGCAGGCATCAGGCATCATCGGACATCAGGCATCAGGCATCATCTATATGCCATCAGCCGTTGTCATCTCGCCATCAGCCAACAAGCATCAGGCATCATCAAGCATCAGGCATCAGGCATCAAACAGCGGCGCGCATCCTCCATCCTCGCCGCATCATCTCGACATCATCCTCGGCAGCCGCAACCCTGACGCAACTCAATATTATCTAGTTTCAAACTCAATTTTTATTTCACCTCATTGAGTTTGAGGGGGGCTGTTAGATTATATTATGTTTCCTATATTTAGTTTCCTATGTTTATGTTTCATTTCTCACATATATTAGGGTTTCATATTCTATTCCTATTGCCTCTATAAATAGAGGTCTCTTGTAATTCACAATACACACATCAATAATAAATCTCTCTCTTATTTCTATCAAAGTAACATTCTAGTTTAAAAATTAATAAATCAAATTTATACATTTTTATTGTCTTTCAGTTTAGTTAAATAAATGAGTGGACGCATTATTTTAATCTATAGTAGCTACGTTTTAAGAAGACACAACAACGTTTGAAACTCACATTTATTCTGGAGAAATGTAATACAACATTGCACTACATGTTTTATATCGTTATACAACATTGCATTGCATGTAATACAGTTTGGACGTTTGAATATTTTCCCCTGGATTGTATTTGATACCTACATACATACATATATATATATATATATATATATATATAGAGTAGGTGAAAATGTCTATATAGAGTAGGTATCAAATACAAACTAGGGGAAAATGTCTAAACGTAACATGCAGTGCAATATTGTATTACCATGTAGAACATCTAGCGCAATGTTGTATAACATGTTAGACTAGTGCAAAATTGAAGCAGTGTATAACATGTAGTGCAATATTGTATAACTGACACGTGTCGCAATCTAAGATAACACGCGTCTCAGATATGACGATTATACATTGGTTTGAACGTTTGGACATTTTGGGTGAGTTTGTGTTAGAGTGCATCCCTATATATATAGAACAGTTGTGAACGGCTAGATCTGTGTTTTGATCAAGATGCCACATGTGTGAAATGGACTCCACTTTATTATTAATAAATCTGATCCTCGGGAATATTTTTGTGAAATCAAAAGGATATCCAATCTCACATATATTCTCATTGATTATCTTTTCAAATTAATTAATTCATTTTTCGTGAAAATCAGTTTCTTTATTAATACGTCTCGTTTGTGTTAGGTTTTTTATTTTACCAATTTACGCTCCATTAAGTCATCTTTGTCTCAGCTTGTCTCGTTGCCTGATTCCCACCCGATTTGGAAGTGGTCAGAAATATGATATCCAACGACGATGGCTGTTGAAAATTGTAGACTGGCTGTCATATAATATGATTGGATGTTGTATTACGCGAATGGCTGGTATATGAGGATGAATGGCTGCTGGAATGAGTGGATGGATGTCATAAATGATGATTGGATGTCGTGAGGGATGTGTTTCTGTTATATACAATGAATGATTGTTTTAATAGGTAAATGACTGTTATAGAATGATGAATGGCTGCTGGCATAAGTGAATGACTGTTAGAAAAGGTGATTGACTATTGCACAGAGATGTGTGGTTGTCATAAACAACGAGTGGTTGTTGTATTAGGTGAATGTCTTTTGTTAGCGGCTGAGTGGCTGCTGGTATAAATGAATGGCTGTTATAAAAAGGGAATGACTGTTGCAAAGAGATGTCTGGCTGTTGTACACAACGAGTGGCTGTTGTATTAGGTAATGCTTATGTTAGAGAATTAATAACTATCCATTTGGAATAACTGACCATGTACAATGTCTACCAATTATGCATGGCTATCCATTCAATATGACTATCTAAGTATGTACTAAATATTTAGTAAAGATAAGGGACACATACTGTCGTTGCTTTTTAGTGTCGCCGAGGTCCTCCGATTCTTTGCTTTCAGCCACACTTCTTATTCATAGCCATACGTACTCCCTATATATGTATTAAATATATCGAACAATGATTTTTTTAATTTGTTGAAAATACTATTATATCTTATTTATTTTTACAAATTTCATATCCCTTGTTGCATGCAATAAAATGTTGTTAATGTAATTGTTGAATATCCTAATTGGTTATTCCAAATCTTTTTATTTAACGTCACTATTTTTTCATGATTACTCATTAAATCAATTCAGTAATACTTTCCACATTTATGCCTAATTAAATATAGGAGGATCGTGTTTAATTACAATTTGGATTTTACCGCTTATGTAATTAAATCCTTTCCATTTTTCACAATCAGTTTCCTTAAATTGAATTTTCAGTTACCGAAACTATCCATCTGCCCACCCTGATGCATGCACACGTTTGGAATTCTCATTAATTTGGTGCGTTGGATTTAACTTGATCCGAATGCCATACTTTGTCCTAACGTTCTAATACTAATGACCGTTCTCAATTAAATGCATCCCTATATATACATATATGGTGATGCAAGTTCTATAGTTAATCAGTATGTTACTAAATTAATTCAGCATATTACTTTACTGGGATGGAAGAAAAGTTCAAAATCTAATGAAATATATTATTGTCAATTACGAGTGTAATTAAACGAGATTAATAGAGTGTCAGTTTGACAGGGCTCGTCTGAGCTTGTGAACAAAGTGTTTGGTTCAACTATACATGAATGAGCCTATATGCAAGCAAGCTTGAGCTTGTCTCGAAAAGAAATAGACAAGCTCAACTTCGGTGCGGCTCGATTCGATTCGCTTAATTCTCAATACAAATATTCACTAAACATAAAATTAAATATTATATAACTCATTAAATACTAAATAAGCTAGTTCGAGATCAGCTCGACTCGATTCGTCCAATATATAATTAAGTGAATACTAAACGAGCTGTCTCACGAGCTTATCGAGTATTAAAAGGCAAGGCTAAATCTCGATTATAACGAGGCCAAATCAAATATTTAACGAATCGGTTCGAGTAGCTCGTTATGAAAACTCGGCTCTTTTACAACCTTACTGTCAATTCTTACTACGCATGTCAATTCATTTGATTCCTAATAATCTAATATAAACTTTAAAAAAAACTTATACTACTCAAACTCAAAGCCCATTCTATACAATAACTACTAATCCACTTCCTAATATCTACCTCAACTTATAAACTCTCCACACTTGACGCAACATGACTCAGATCCTGGCCGAGGGAAGAAGTGTTCTGGACTAGTACTACGCCATGGCTGCTCACAATAATCTAATATAAATTAGTTGACTTGATTTATAAATTATAAATTATTATGTGTTGCATAATGAATATGTGTGACAATCTGAAATCATAAATTGACACATTTGGATAGAACTTTTGAACAAATTCAAGTTTGCGTGGATCAGGTTCACATCCATATGAACTCGCAATCCTCTGATCACATTAGCCCACACAAGATCGTTAACGTTCAAAAACTCAAAATTAATACATATATAACACGTCTATTTATAATAAACGTACGTTCACAAATAACTAAAAGTATTATATAATAATAGCTACTACTTCACCTTCACCTTCACCACCGAGTCCGAGTCTGAGAGAGCTTGCATGGGAGCTATATATACGTGGGCCTCACCACCTCCCGTGATTCCCGTACGCTGTCGTTTCGACTCAGTAAATTGCCACGATGGAAATCAACGGTCGCGATTGAACTTCATCAGTCATCGTGTTGGCCAATAATTCCCATAGAATTAGCAAACTTGGCTAGCTGCTGTTGCTGCAACATTTCATCTCCTCCCACTCCCAGAAAATCTCTGGTCATTCCATCATTACCCCCATCCATCAAGCGCTCCAGATTCACCGAAGGACTTGATGATATAGAGCTCATCAAATCGTTCAAGCTGCTCATAACCCCAAACGACGACGCATTGTTGCTGCTCCTTGTAGATCCCATTTGGGCCGCTCTCTGCAGCAGCGCAGTGGCTGACATGTGCGCTGCCTGATTATTATTATTATTAATATTAATATTGCTGTACAAAGACGACATCGTTTCAGACAAATTTGCATTTCCCGTATCTTCCACCTCCTCTTTCAGCACCCGTGACACGCCAGCTGTGAAACCACCCGACAATTGCTGCCACTGCATTGCAGCTCCTCCGTACACATGACTCGCCGGAGGCTGAACCACCACCTGCTGGAACGAATTCTGGTCCAGCCACACCGGCCTAATTTGCTTCTCCGTCAATTCCCCTGGGAATTGGGGGATTGCATTATTTAGAGTTGAAACACAACTAGTCGTGTTCAACCGTCCATTTTCTTGAGCCAGCGCGTCGCAAAAGGCTCTGTGAGTTATGAAGCTATCTTTCCTGAAATTGCATCAAAATGAATACACCATCTTCATTTAACTAAAATCTATTTAGTACTAACTAGTCTATATATAAGGAGACACCTCAGCAGTTTGAGTATGCAAATTGAATAAAGCTAATATATAGATGGAAGAATTAAATTTGACATATATAATATACCTGGAGAAGATGGTTCCACAATCACATTTATACTCTCTGGTGCCACAGATTTTACTATGAGCTTTCCAGTCGGACTGGACGGCGTATTTCTTGGAGCACTTGTCGCACTTCCACTTCTTCTCGCCGTGCTTTCTGCTGAAGTGTTTCTTGATTCCGGTGAGGTCCCCGAGAGCTCTAGACGGATCGTGGTGCACGCAGGTCTTCTCGGGGCAGATGTACACCTTCTTCCGGACATCCTTGCTCGTTCTCTGCCGGAGCTTCCAGGGAAGGTTGTGACCTCTCCTGTGGAGCTGCAGATTCTGGTCCCTCTGGAAACCCTTCTTGCAGATTTCGCATATGAACCTGTTGGTCGCCATCAGGGATTTTGGAGACATGGCTATCACTTCCGCATCTGGATCTACTCATCACATGCATGCACACGCTTATGTTGTTACACAAAATGAAATTAAATTCTCAATATAATTAGTATTAGGCCACTGATTCCGATCCGAACCATATTTCTTGTATATATGATTAATATTTTCAAGATCCATGGCTCTATATATATATATATGCATATGGATAATAAATACGTATATATATTATATACATGTACCTGGTGTTCCTGGTAAGTTTCTCTTGCGTTTGAGGGCGGGATTAGGGTTAGGGTTAGAAGTTTGTTCTTGAACAAACCCAGATATGATTGAGGATGATCCATCGGGAGACATCATGATGATTCTTGTAATATATGTAGCTAATTAATGAGTTCTAAAACGAGATGTGAAGGCCAAAGAGAATCTACTAAAATCAGGAAAAGAACAAAACAAGAAACGGGTGATGATAAATTGAACAAGACAGATTAAGGTGGAAGACAAGTAAAAGTTAAGGATTTGGCTCCAGTCACTAGCTAGATCTCACTTATTAGCTTTACTGGAAACTTAAAGGAAAGAAGCAAAGAGAGAGAGAGAGAGGAAGCTATAAGCCTTACTACTGGATATTTTTTGGATGCATGAATGTCCAAATGTAACACGGCTTTGTCTGAAATGATAATAATAAGTCGGTCAGCTGTGGAGACTCAGCTGGACCCCTTATACCATCTCTCTCCACACACACATCTTATTTCCTTATCTCAATGTCTAATTTTCTAATTTACAAGTTATTGTCATATGAATTAGCCTTGAAAAGCTAAACACAAATTTAGTGGTGCTTGATTATTTTATATCTTGTGGATGAATTAATTTTTCATTACTTATTTTTGTTAAATTATATATCAATTATCATAATTTTATCAAAAGATCGTTGTTTTTTAAAACAAATCTCATTTAAAGTTTCATCCGATATATTCATGTATTATATTTTATCATTTTATCATAGCAAATTTTATCCAACTCTATGCTTATATATAACGAGTGTACAAGACTCTATCCGTTGTCACAATATAAGAAGACCAAAGATTCGGACGAGTGTTGAGATTGATTGTTCTGTAGCCATCGAGACTTTGACATATCATGCTAGAAAAGTTATCTTTCCTGACGAGACATTGATCGCGTCAGTTAAGTTTAACCTTATAATAATTGATCAAGATTTCATACTATGGACATTAATACTACATACAAAGAATTGATACTGTCAATTAAAAAAATACTTTCCCAAATTCAATTAAGGTAGCTAATTAGAAATAGAAATAACTCTATTCTTACCCATCACATCAAATAATTTACACATCTTCTACATAAGGGTGAGAATTAACAATTATTAAGTTATTTTGATAAGTCATATGTACTTTATTTAAGCTATGTTTAAGTTCTTTTGATATTTATCTATCCTAAAGCCTTGAATTGGGATATATAATTTTTAGTCTTATGTACAAAAAAATGAAAATGACGAAGAAAAGTTGATTAGAGAAAGCAGATTGTCGACAACATCTTCATCGCCAACAAAATTATTGACAAATTTAAGTGATTTAGATCGCAATGCTCTGTAATAAAGCTTGATTTTGAAAAGGCTTTCGACAATACCGATTGGAATTATTTAAGACCATTTTGCAAGGGATGGGCTTTGGGGTTCGTTAGATTATGTGGATCTCTAGTTACCTTCGAGTCTCGGCTCTGTTTTGGTTAACGGGTCTCTCACTGAAGACTTTTATTTCTCTCAGGGCATCAAACAAGGTTGTCCTCTGTCTCCTTTACTGTTCATAATTGTAGGTGAAGGGCTCCATCAAATATTGGTTGTAAGTGAACAATCAAAACGCATTTCTAGAATGCAGATCAGCTCTACACTAAGCATATCTCATTTACAATTCGTTGACGATACCATCTTATTTATTAAGTCAGACCCTCAGGAAATTGCAAATGCCAGATCTACGTTAATCTTTTTTGAATATTTTGCAGGTCTAAAGATCAATTACGAAAAAAAACAAAACTTTTTCTCATTAACAACTCAGTGTATCAGAAGAGCTTCCTGGCCTCCATTTTTGGCTGCAAGGCAGGTTCCCTACTTTTTGACTACCTGGGTTTCTCCATCGGAGCCAGCTCAAACAGAGTATCTTCTTGGAGTAAAATCTTGAGCAGATTTTCAAACAAGCTAGCTTTATGGTAGGGCAAATATCTATCTATGGGCGGAAGAGTTACTCTGATCAAATCCTCATTGGCAAGTCTTCCAGTATACTATATGCTTTTATACAAAGCCCCAAAATTAGTCATCAAGAAAATGGAGCAAATTTCGAAAAAATACTCTGGTCGAGCAATCTCGAGAAGAGAGCTATTTACAAACTTAGTTGGGATGTAGTTTGTCTTCCTACATCTCAGGGGAGTTTTTAGTATTAGGAAGCTTGAAGCTGTTAACAACTCATTGCTCAGAAAATGGTGGTGGCGCTTCGCCACCGAACCCAACTCTCGTTGGAAAGCCGTCCTCTGCGAAAAATACAAATGGCCCTCTAATGAACGGGACCTATTTAGCTTCAGCTCCCACACAGGTTCGTCTCTCCTCCAACACCTTTTCAATCTCAGTTCTAAACCAATTTTCTGTAATTGAATTGGAGCCCAAAGCTTGCAATGGAAGATTTGTTCTAGGTTGTTTATTCGGTTATGATTTGATAATTGGGTGGGAAATTACTCCTTTGCATCAAGATTTCCCCGTGTATATGCTCTTGCTGCTGATCCAGCCATCTTTGTTTTCGATTAATGGGGGCAGAGCACTTTTTGTTGCCTTTGTCTCGCCAGCCCTTTGGAAGGTGCCTAGATTATTTTCAGGAGCTCTTGGCTCTGATCAATCCTTTCAAGCCCAACATAGCAAATGCGGACAAATTGACTTGGATCAATATTGAAAAAGGTTACTCTATAAAGTCTATGTATGATTTGCTACAAAATTTTGAGCCTCTCTCTGAGCCATGGCCTTCGGTTATTTGGCTTTTTAAGATTCCTCCCAAAATCCAGTATTTTAGTTGGCTTGCAGCTCACGAAGCCATCCCTATCCACGATTTTCTCGCATCCAAAGGCTTGTCAGTGCCCTTAGCGAGAAGTATGTGCAATTTATGTTTCAAGTTTTTTGAATCCTCGGAGCATGTTCTTCTTCACTATTTTTGGGTTCGACCTATTTTGGACCATTTTCTCTTTGCACACAATATCACATGCATTTTTTTCCAGGAAAATCATATCATTGTTGGTTCTTTGGCCTCTCCTCATCTGCGACCAAAGCTAAATTTCGACATGAAACCCTCTCTGTGGCCTTATTCTATGAAATCTTTGGCTGGCAAGGAACGATTTCATTCACAATAGCATCTTCCCAGACTCAGAGATCGTTATCAGGAAAATCTCTTCAATTGCTTCAGGAATTACACAATAAGGCTATTATGATGTGTTCATCATTTTAATTACAGCTTCATTTTTCATTTTTTTGATTACACAATTGAAATATCCTTGTCCTTCTTTCCTTCTTTGAAATCTGGGCAGGTTTTATGTAGGGATGACAAAAATACCCAAACCCGACAGGTAACCCATAGACCCAAATGTTTGGGAGCGGGGCGTGTCAACAATTTCGAGTAACGGGATGGGTAATGGGGCAAACAAACGGGTATCTAGTCGGGTTAGGGTCGGGGTCGGGCTGACTAGTATCCACCCCGCCCCGCCCCGATATATGTTGAAAAATAATGATATTTTGTGTATTTAAAATAAAACGTTACCAACTAATTAATCTTAACTAGGTTTCTCAAAAACAAATTATTCTCTAGTTAGGAATTCTATTATTTTTTTTATAACATATACTTTTCATATTTTGTTTTTTGCGCATACACATTTAATTAATCTCTCATAATTGGTTTTGGTTGCACAATGAGAAAACCTCATATACTAGAGTTTGAAAACTTCAAACACAATGTTGCAGTAATATTTTTCCTTAAAATTAGAATGGACACTGAATTGATTTGCGATGTTGTAGTAGTTATTTCTTTAAAATTAGAAAGTGGCATGAACTGTTTTATTGCTTGTTTTATATTACACACACATTATCATATTTATCATAAGATTCTATCTACTTTTTTTGTTGGCAAAAAGATGTTTCTTTACACCATGTTTTATGCATAAATACCTTGATGTTTGTAATGTAAAATTAATTGTGTAATTATCATATAATACATAAAGGGGTTATAAGAGAAAATTGAAATAACGTTTGATTTCGGGACGGGTCTGGGATTTGCAAATTACCCGTGCCCGTTGGGACGGGTTAAATAACAAAATATCTGGGAATGGGACGGGTTCGGGGCAAGGGACTTAAATTCGGGACGGATTTGGGATTACAAGACCCGTCCCAAACCCGCCTCAGTGCCGTCCCTAGCTTTATGTTTCTTCTTTTCTAATAAATCATTTTCTTCATTGAGCAAGAAAATAAGTTTAATTACGCGTCTTAATTATATCGACTTAGCCATAATATTTTATTATATTTTGATAATATTGTAATAGGTGTATAAATTTTCTTTGAGTTTACTATTAACCAAGCTTACGTATAAAATTATAAATGACCGAGAAATTAGAATAAGCGAAACTAAAACAATTTTTTGAAATGAAAGAGGCAACAAATGTATAGTTTGTTTGTCATATAATCTTGTCATGATTATGTATTTTCTTTAGCCTCGTGTATTTTATAATTTACGAAATGAAGGTGGATTTGAATCGAATTTTCTTCATCAGAACAAACACAAGTACTGAATTTACTGTCACTTTCACACTGCCTATATTGTTATAAGTGGACTTGGTGCAATGTAACGCAGATTTTTTTGAAAATCCAATAATAGGAAAGAGAAATCTAAATTAACGCTTGATTTGAAATCATGGGTGTTTAGAGAGAGAATGATAACTGTATAATTGTGGTTAGGATCATGGATTAGTGAAATGATATTACACACTAGTTTTACTGGAAATGGTGGTACTGTACTCTACGCTCTAGTCTACCCTACTTTTCTACACTCTCTCTATCAGTACCGTCCGTGAGTGAGAGTTGAGAGGTCTTTACCTACTTCTGCGTAGGACCCACACTAGGATGGATCAATCTAGTGGCTGACAAGCAACGAGGGACAGGAGATGACTGGTACCGCTTGATGTGTCCACGCTACGAGACGACGATACTTTCGTGGACCCCACCATTTCTATTTCTGGCTCTTTCGTGTTTCCCTGTAAAATAATTGGAATCGGACCAGCAACTCACTTTGATTTTCCCAAATGATTTTGATGGAAATATTTGATACACAACATGTTGATTGTTAATGTCCTACAATTAAACTAAAATACATTAATTACCATAATATACACGTAGTGGCGTTATAGATGGACTGACAGATCTGCTGACGTGGCGGATACAAAAAAAAGAAATACTTTCCCGTTAAATTACTTTCTCGTTGACACGGTTTGTTGATTTTTTTATAAAAAAATTTACCCGTCCTCCCGCCACATGCCACCCCAATTTGATATCTTAATTTGGTGAAGACAATCAACATATTTGTTAAGGTAACAAGATACTTTTATGATTTTGGTGGTTTGAAATATATTTGCAGTAGTTGCGGGTAGTGTTATTGGGCATGGGAAAAATATAATATAAGAGCAACCCATAGAGAAGAGAATAGAGAATCACATGCATGCAATGCCTTTTTGACGATCCGTCAGTTGATGAGTACTATGTACCAATTATTATACATAACAAGCTCACAAGATGCGCAAAAAGGAGTTACTGATTCTGTCCTTCATATCTTTGCACCTTTCTATGTATATGAAGAATTGTCACATGTGAAAATTATTTATTGAACTTTAAACTAAAAACTAATTTTAGACCACTACTCGATCAGTTAATCAATGATTATCATTTTACCAACTTACGCCTATGACTATATATATGTCGTCTTTAGGGTTTTTTCTCTGCGATTTCACACTTGCTAAGCTCTTGTTGATTTTTTGGATATGTTTGTTTGTATAATTATCAATATATCGATCTATATACAACTACTTGAAGTTGCATATAAGTGTTGTGTGTGTTATGTTTTTTTGTTTGCATGGTGATCACGAGAGGAGTGTTGGATTGCTTTGAATTTTCCAGATACAATTAATTGATCACCAGTTGAGACAATTGGGTGAGAGAAGATGATTACTGTATGGTTGCTTAATATATATTACCAGTAATGTATTGATATGGAACTGAAGCAAGATAGACAACAAACTACATACATTGTCTTGTTTCTGGTTTGTTTTCGGTGAATATCAGTATATATATATATATATATATATATGTTCTTTTCTTGGTGATCCGTGGAATTGTTTAATGCAGAGATCAAATGTTCACCTATCTCAATAACTTAAGTAAATATAGTCACTATACCATTTGGGCAACACACTTCAAGTGTACATGCTGCCCTTAATGACCCTCGGGACAGCACACCTCCAAAGTGTACTGCCTTAAGCACAGTCAAGGCAATGCCCATTACATGAGCTGCCATAAGTGCGGTTATGGCAGCACACTTTAGAGATGTGTTGCCCTAATATGTGCTTATGGCAGCACACTAGATAGGTACGCTAACCTTAAAGTCAAAATGTTGACTTTCTGGTCAATTTTATTTGACGTAACATTTTATAATTTAAACAAACTGTGAATTAGCATTCTGGATTGTGTGATAAAATCTTATTACATGAAGATAATATTCGTACGGTGTGATAAACTTTATTACATAAAGATCATAAATGTGTATTATAGTCGTTTTGAGACTAAAAGGGTATTTTTGTCATTTTAGACAAAAAATTACCGAACATCACAAACTTGGTATTTTTATCATTGAACATGAAAAATAGGTGTTTTAGTCAAAATTTGGCTCTAAATTGGTTTTATGGTCAATTTCAGACTAAAAGGGCATGTTGGTCATTCTAGACCAAAATTTTATTGAACACAAAAAAAGCCAACTGTAAAGGGCAACATGCATTTTGTATGTGTTGCTCTAAGTGTACTATGGCAGGGCATTTAGAAATGTGTTGCCCTTAAAATCAACTAGTTGACTTATTAGTCAATATCGTTTGACCTCACAACTCGAATTTCAAATGGACTCCAATTTAGCTTTTGAGATGATGTTATGAAAACTTATAACATGAAGATCATATCCGTAAAGTTGGATAAAAAATTATGTTTTAATAACATTACAATTTGATCGAAGTATCAGATTACAGTTCAAGTAATTCTCGTAAAACCCAAACAATCCATTTATATTCTCTTCCGAGAAAATTATAATTTTTTTACATAATCAGAACTGCTCAACATGATGCATATGGTATAAACATATAATTTTCAAAAGATAAGAAAAATCAAACCACATATTGACGTCCAATCGCTTGTGATGCAATTGAATCGAAGGAAGTCAAATTAAAGTTGACTGGATTTCTGGTCCCAGGGCAGCACACTTTCTGTGTGCACTGCCACAAGCTTATGGCAGCCCACTTTGTCCGTGTGCTGCCCTTAAGCCTCGATTTAAACCCACTACAACCCTAATTTCTTCTTCATTCCTCATTATCGACAACAACTTAGCCTCCTCCGTCCACGGCTCCTCACTGCGCCTCTGTTCACCGCGTCTCCGTCCACCACTTCGTCCACCGCTCTGTCCAAGCTCTCTACCTCTCTGCTCCGGCCAAGCTCTCCGCTGCCTCTTCTCTCCATTTATGCTTTAAGGTATGTTTTTACTGTAAATCCGATCTCCATTTGTTTACTGATTTTTTGGATTTGCTGATATACATGATTCCAATTTTTTGTGGACTGATTTGTACAAATGAACTGATTTTATGATATATTTGTTGATATATATGAACATTTTCTGATTTGTTGAGATATATGGAAAATGAACCCTAAATCCTTATTGTTCATTGAATATTTCGGATGTGTTGATATACATGAATGAATGAATAGTTTGATGAGCATATATGTGTGTATGTGATAATGAGCTGGTTTAAGTTAAATATTGTATAATTTGTTTTAATAGCCTTTTGAGTTAAGTTGACGTAGGCGTAATGGAGCTACTTGAGGATCTCAAGTGCGAGCCAAGTTATTCATTCAGATATTTAACAAACTAACATGCATCTTGATCGATTTATTTGATGTTTGTACCTGGTGTACATACCCTATATTTTAAGCTCTGCAAAAATTATGTTAACTTTATTTATTACAATTGGAATCTAAGCATTACAAGGTTGTGTTTTCAAATGCATCTAGTTTTGGCAAATATCATATTTGTATTTGACAGCTTAAACGATGGTGCTAGCAATGCAATAGTGTTGTCAGGGAGAGAGAACGGCAAAAGGAAAAGAATTGATAAGGTATTCTCACCAATCTAGATAAATTTTTGATTAACTTTCATTTGTTTAGTACGTAATTGAATGATTACTAGTGGTATTGTTTGAGGTTCAAGAAAAATTATAGGATGACGAGAAGAATAATTCAGGATTGAGCAATTCCCAAAAGAGAAAACTGAAGAAGTTAGAGATATGGTTGTGTTGGAAACCAGGTATGTGATTGCTTTCTTACCTTTGTTTTATTGCTGCTACAAAATCATCATATTATCCTGAGTCAAATCATCACCACAATTTAGCTTTTTTGGATTATTTTCAATCGTTTTTTTACTTTGATACGATACATATCATGATTAAATTCTGTATGCTTATACTTTGAAATTTTAGCTCCTTATCACGATTACTACTTTGATACGATACATATGTATTTAAATTTAAATTATGATGTTTTGAGATATAATATGCAAATTTTTATGCACCATTTGTTGTTCATGATTACTTATAAAATAATACTACATGTTGGACTAGGACAAGTATCTAAAAGTTATCTGTCTATTTACACTGCATATTGTGTAATCTTGATATTATTATTTTTTGGCCCAATGTAATCTTGATATTCAATTCAATTTTACGATAGACTTTTGCTCTTTTCCTATTTATTTGTATATTCAAACCAACATTTTTACTCATCTTTTCATTGATGATCTTGAAAAATAGGTTCTTCTGCACTGGTGATGGATGGAAGAGAAATGAAACTGCTTTCAGTTAAGGTTGATGGCAAGGAGTTAAATTTAATGTATGTAAGTGTCAACCTTTTTAGTTATATTTCAATTTATGTTAATGTGAAAAACTTATTAAAAGTTTGAGTTTTTTAGGGTTCAATCAATTTTTGTAACTAACTGTATTAATAGGATTTGTATAAAGATTTAATCAATTTGTGATGTTCGTATTTGGTATTCTATTTGGTATTTGTTGTGAATTTGAAGAATTACCGATTTTGAAATTAATTGCAAAATTTTTATTTTTTTTATGAATATACGAAGCTTATGGCAACACATATTATACATCTGTTGTCATACATGCGTGCTGCCCTAATTATGGCAGTGCGCATATCATGTGTGCTGCTCTAATTGTGGCAGCACATATTGTGCGCTGCCTTACTTTAAGTCCGCGCATTATTGGCAGCACCCTTAAAGCAGCACATAGTGTGCTGCCAATGTTAATAGCAACACACTTTGGGCTCTGTGGCAGCAAGCAAAGTGTGCTGCCATTGTGGAAAATTTTTGGTAGTGAATGTAAATTTACTCAATTGCGTGTGTGTGTGAGGCACAAATGCCAAAGTGTAAGGTAATTGTCGATTGAAATCTAAATTATAAGCAAGTAAATGGAAGAGGATTAGAAAATGAGGAATTCAAACAACCAACAGGTCACTAGCTTCAACCCAATTTTAATCAATTCGATAAAATTCAGGTTGTCGTTATCCTAAATTAGAAATTGCCAATTCCACCTCTCGTTTTGGAGTTTACTCAATACCGAACCATTTTCTTACCGCTAGGTCTCAACAATGATTCGAGAAGGCAATAAAAATGACTATCCTAGAACTAGAAATTGAGGGAATTAGACAAATCTCAAATGTTTAGAAGATCAAGCAAGAAATAAGCAATTAAAATAAAGAAGACCCCCAGCTCATTCACAACTTCATGAAGAATATATATTTACACTAATATAAACTTTGGGATTTACATAAGCACCGTGATTTTAGGAGGATTTAGCCCGCAACCAGGGAGCTACACGATCAAATATATATTTAGAAAAAAAATAAAAGAAGAGTACAAAATCAAAAGACCACAAATAGTCTTTGAAGATAAAACGCTATTCTATATATGCTTCTTAGGGCTGTCCATTTTCACCCGGAACACAACTCACCCGACAAACCAACCCAACCCAAACCCGGCATACACGTGACCCGACCAAACCGTGTGGAAGTCGGGTTGGATGGATCCAAACCCGATTACAAGTGAGTCGGGCCTCAGGTACGATTTACGAATCTACCGAGTAACCCGACTCACCCGACCCCCTCTTCAAGAAATTGGGCCAACCAGCTTTATCATCCACCAACACAAACCCAATTCAGCACACAAATGACAACATGACCAACCCACTTCCCACTAACCCAAATTTTGTTCTGTCAATTCATGGAACATGGAAGTATATAAACGTTACAAAACGTTTATACACTTCTGATGTGGGATGTTAAACGCAAAGAGAGAAGAGCAGATGACGTGGCTGTTGGGAGAAAAACGAATTTAATATAATAATCAGATGCAGCGGAATTAAATAATTCTCCCCACCTGTGCAAATCTCGTAGGAATCTATCAAGCAGAGCAAATCAAGCAACCTAATAAAATATAGCAAACAAGAACACAATAGGTACGCACAATTTTAGTGTGGAAAACCTCCTCAAGGCGAGAGAGAAAAAACCACGGGACCCTCGAGGCCGCTTAATCTTCACTATCAATATAATGGGTACAACGAGTTCTCTCTAAATACAATTAGAGGATCACAATATCTCAAGATTAACCAATCTTGACTCAAACCACAATTACAAGAAAGAGTAGAGAAACTTCACCGAATCGATGGCGCACGATCAGAAAAATCGTATCAAATCACTCGAACCTCCAAACGTAAATTCCAACGGCCAAAACGTAGTACCACGTCTTCCGAACATCCTATCCAAAAATCAGCACGATCCAACGGCGGATCGACCACCGATCGGACTTGAGAACCTTGCTGGTCGGCCCAGAAAGTATCAGAAAATTCTGTACGAATTTCACTCTATCTCTCTCTTGAATTGGTCTTATTTCCTTCTTTCTATTTCCTCCTATTTATAGGCAAGCAATTAGGGTTTCCATCTCCATGTAAGATACTAACTACATGGGCTTTGGGCCTCCAGTTATTTAATAAAGGCTCAACAAATCTCCCACTTATTCAACTAAGTGGAGGGCATCACCATCCCGGCGATTTTACGACAAACATCAAGTTTCTCCCTTGGTAAGGCCTTCGTGAGCATATCGGAACCATTATCATCTGGGTGGATTTTCTCAATCTCAAACAAGTTGTCTTCAAGTGCATCTCTGAGCCAATGGTATCTCACATCAATATGTTTCGACTTTACATGAAACGTAGAATTTTTACTCAAGTGAATCACGCTTTGGTTATCACAATAAACCACATAGCACTGCTGCTTGAAACCGAGCTCACCTATGAATCTCTTCATCCACAACAACTCTTTCCATGCTTCAGTTGTTGCGATATATTCAGTTTCTGCAGAAGAAAGTGCAACACACTTTTGTAGCCTTGACAACCAAGAAACTGCTCCACCTGCAAATGTCATAAAATAACCTGAGGTGAATTTTCTGCTATCAACATCTCCTACCATATCAGAATCAGAGTAGCTAACCAGCACTGGTTCTCCACTTCCAAAAGTGAGTCTATAATTAGAGGTACCTCGGAGATATCTCATAATCCATTTGACTGCATCCCAATGCTCTTTAACCGGATTTGACAGAAAAGGGCTCACAACACCAACTGCATGACCTATGTCAGGCCTTGTACACACCATTGAGTACATCAAAATTCCTACTGCTGAGGCATACAGAACTCTATTCATGTCATCCATCTCTTTCTCCGTAGAAGGGCTTTGTCGTATACTTACCTTAAAGTGAGTAGCAAGAGGAGAGCTCACCACTTTAGCCTTGTCCATATTGAACCTTTGCAACACTTTTTCAATATATCGTTCTTGTGACATATACAACTTCTTCGCAACTCTATCGTGAGTAATTCAGATGCCAAGAATAGTCTTAGCAGGACCCAAGTCCTTCATTGAAAAAACCTGACTCAACTTAATCTTCAATCTCTCAACTCTGGAGACATTCTTGCCAACAATCAACATATCATCAACATATAGCAATAGCATGATAAAATCATCATCAGAGAATTTCTGCACAAAAACACAATGGTCAGATTTCGTCTTTTGGTAGTCTTGCTCACCTATGATTGACTCAAACTTCTTGTACCACTGCCTTGGTGCTTGCTTCAAACCATACAGGCTTTTATGAAGCTTGCACACATAGTTCTCTTTTCCATTTACTTTGAAACCCTCTTGATGCTCCATATAAATCTCCTTATCTAAGTCACAATGGAGAAATGCAGTCTTCACATTTTCTTCTTGCTTCACTCTGTAAACCCACTTTTTCTTCAAAACTCTTTTGCCTTTCGGCAACTTCACCAACTCATATGTATGATTCTCATGCAATGATTTCATCTCATCTTGCATGGCTTCAACCCACTCCTTCTTGCTATCATCTTCAAGGGCTTCACTGTAACTTTCGGGTTCTCCCCCGTCAGATACTAACACATACTCATCAGCTGAGTACCTTGTAGACGCTTGTCGATCTCTAGAAGATCTCTTGAGTGGAACAACTGGTGGAACATTTGGTACTGGCAACTGCTCATGAACTTCATTATTCATCTCTACCTCTATAAGAGCATCAACATCACCTGCACCCTGCTAGTCATCACGAACTTTATCTTCAACTTGACTTTGCACAGCTGTAGAAGGAACTATATCAAAATCAATCAAGTCGGTTATAAATTGCGGAGCACTTTCTTCAAACTTCGCAATATCTTTGATGTCTTCATTCTCCATAAATACCACATCGCGGCTTCTGATAAGTTTCTTTTACACTGGATCATAAAATCTGTACCCAAACTCATCCTCGCCATAACCGATGAATATGCACGGTCTAGTTTTCATATCATGCTTAGATCTTTCATCCTTTGGAATATGCACAAATGCCTTGCATCCAAATACCTTTAAGTGATTGTAGAAGACATCTTTACCTTTCCAAACTCTATTTGGAACATCAAACTCAAGAGGCACACACGCTGTGAGATTCAATACATGGACCACTTTATTTAAAGCCTCACCCCAAAAGCATCTTGGTAACCCTGCTTGTGAAAGTAAACATCTCGTCCTTTCAATAAGCGTTCTATTCATACTCTTAGTTAACCCATTTAGCTGAGGCGCCTGTTGTGGGGTCAAAAGGTCTCGTTTTGAGACTATTTAACCACACAATTCGGTGCGTTTTTTCCCGTAGTGGCCAGTTAAGGCCCGGGAGTACACTTTTTATGCATTTTTGTGTTTTGAGGTGCATACGCAGGAATGTGAGGAAAAAGGGTAAAAACCGAGGCACCGACCAAAAGTCAAGGCGAGTTGACCAAAGGGCCGGACAGAACCCTTTAGGCACGATCGTGCCTCCTTTGGTCACGGTCGTGGCTTATTGGGCACGATCGCCCCCTCGCCAGCCACGATCGTGCCCCCCTTGAAGATTAAATTAAGCATTTTATTTCAACTTACAGTGGGCTCCCGCG
The DNA here is from genome assembly GCA_963920655.1 of Geranium rotundifolium. Lineage (NCBI taxonomy): Eukaryota > Viridiplantae > Streptophyta > Magnoliopsida > Geraniales > Geraniaceae > Geranium > Geranium rotundifolium. Next base: position 29,007,717 of record OY987317.1, on the reverse strand, counting down.
ATTTCAGTCACGACAGAGCCACGATCGTCACCCATAGAGAGCCACGATCGCCCCCTTGAGAGCCACGATCGTGGCTTTCGAGGCAAAATCCCAAGGCAATTTGAAAATATCTTACCTGCCACGAGTCACGATCGTGCCCTCCGAGAGCACGATCGCCCCCATGACCAAGTCACGATCGTGCCGATTCCAGCACACGATCGTGGCCTAGACTGAGGCACGATCGTGCCATGCCAGTCACGATCGTGACCCTCCACGGATTCAGAAAACTATAAAAAGGGTTCACTCATATTTTCAATGGGAGGAAGAAAAGAAGAGAGAGAAACGAGACCAAAGCTTTTTCAGCATTTCTTGAAGTGTTATTGAGCGTTCTTCGTGATTTCTCGAGTGTTCTTCACCTTCCTCGACTCCAAGGCCAACAAAATTTCTACCGTTCTTCATCAAACTCGAAGAAGCACCTTACTCGGGCATCCAAGAGCATTTCTATCTATTTGCTTTATTTCCTTTATGTTGTTCATGTGTATTCTTACTTCTACCATGATGTTGCTAAACTTGAGCACCATGGTTGAGGGCTAAATCCCTTAGCCATGGGTGCTAGACAATATGGAATGTGATTATAAAGTTTGTCGAGATTTGATTTATTGAATGATGAATGTGTTGTGTGGATGGTTGTTTGAATGCATGTGTTGTTTAATTGACGCTTTACAATATGTGTTTGAGAAGTTTTATCCGATACCGAAAGGGATGGAATAGAACCCGGACCTAGCATCCACCGAGGGTTGTAGGCTCAAGACCGTGTCTTGGCACCTTTTAATAACCCTTAGCCTATAATTGTCGATTTTATGCGATCTCGAGTCATTCTCAATACCGAAAGGGCACGAGGAGACTCGGGATTAGGCTAACCTCATTACCGAAAGGCGAGGTCGGCACTTAAGACATAGGCTCAACAAACCTTTCATTCAATAGATTGTATATTTCTCGAACTTGTTCACTTGATAATTGTCTAGCACCCTAGGCGTTTTAATCCATCTGTTATTTGTGTCATAATTTGCAAAAACGTTCGTTGATTAATCGTAGACCCCATATTAATCCATGTGGACCGACTTGGTATCTTACCAGATCTTATAAATATTATTACTTGCGACCCGTGTGCACTTGCACGTGGAAACCATTGTGCGACGTTGTCACATCATATTTTGGCCCAACAACGTCTTTGGAGGCGTCCTTTGATGTCGAATGCCTTGATCCTTGCAATAATCATCAAAAGAACCACAATACTCACCTCCATTATCGGTTCACATGCACTTTAACTTCTTCCCAATCTGTCTCTCAACTAGGGCATGAAACAGCTTGAAGACACCACACGCTTGATCTTTAGTCTTCAAGATATAAGCCCACACTTTCCTTGAATGATCATCTATAAAAGTCATAAATAGAGACCACCTCCAAGCGTCTTGGATTTCATAGGACCACAAACATTAGAGTATACTAAATCAAGCATCTTTGGCTTTCTCGAGGGAGGGGATGATAATGTAGGACAATCCCAATTAGGATTCTTAATTGTATTAGATTTTGGATAGTTTTAAGATTTCCTATTAAGTTAGGTTTCCTAACTCTAATTAGTTTAGATTGATTAGTTTTATTGGTTTAGGTTTACTAGTTTGAGTTAGTTTTGAAGAATTAGTCCTATATAAGTATTAGCTTGTGTAAAGATTATCATCATCATTATCATTATTATAAACTTGAGTATTTTGGATTAGTTCCATTTTCTCCCTAAAGTTAGGGTTTTATTCTTACTTCATTTCGAAGTACTCTTCTGCTGCACCAAAGTGGTATCAAAGCCTGGTTTGACCGGGCATGATGGCCAATTGTGGCACTAGTAGAATTCAACCCATCGTCAACAAACGATGGATTGAACGAGTCGTGCAACGACTCGATGACAAGTGGTTTCCTAACTCTAATTAGTTTGGATTGATTAGTTCTATTGGTTTAGGTTTACTAGTTTGAGTTAGTTTTGAAGAATTAGTCTTATATAAGTCTTAGCTTGTGTAGAGATTATCATCATCATTATCATTATTATAAACTTGAGTATTTTATGAAAGAAGTGTTGTGTGCACCGCCGATTACTATATCGTCTCTACAACTTCAACTCCGACTTATGCGTGCTTTATTTGATAAATATGGCCGGAATAGACCATTCAAAAGAATTGACCTCAGCCAAAAGTTGGTCACAGTTGATGATTATCATGAATTTGAGAGCAATAACCTGGTTCATGGTCTAAACACTAAGGATAGGAACTTCATGCATGTCGACCTTCATGTAAAGACCCCATGTGTTATGCGAGAAGAATGTTTTAGGAGGGACAAACCTACGATTGCACACACGCAAGCAAAATAAGCTAATGAGTTGCCTATTGAAGGAGTATATCTTGGTCATGCACAAAATGTATTTTATGAACGGAAGAACCAAGATGTTGTGTTTGAATTTAATACATCTCGAACACAAAATTTCTATCACGAGAAAAACCTCCCCGCTTACATGAATGTCTCCAAGAGACTCAACATTGAAGACACTTTCAAGTACCATCAACCATATAAGGATGTTTCAAATGAAAACGATTATGGGAATGAGTTTACTCCTACATTTATCGAAGCAAACTACGAGGCATTCTTAAGTAAAAATTTTAAGGTTAAAGACATTCCTACTACTATACCTATTGGAGCAAGTGGGAATACAATCACAAGAGAAGGAATAGACCTCGTTTTAACACAAGATCTAGATGTTCATCCCTTCAATGAGGAGTGCATAAAGGAAATGGATACAAAACTGGAGGAAATAACAAGGATGTTGCTTCACAAGGAGAAACACACACTCTATGACGCCTACGTAGCAAGTGGTGATTTTAACCCAAATCTTATGGAAGTTTATGAGAAACACCATCCACTAGATGAGTTCTCTTTGGATCCGGAAAACTCGGGACGAGTTTTTTTCAAGCATCGGAGAATTGATGTAGGACAATCCCAATTAGGATTCTTAATTGTATTAGATTTTGGATAGTTTTAAGATTTCTTATTAAGTTAGGTTTTCTAACTCTAATTAGTTTGGATTGATTAGTTCCTATTGGTTTATAGGTTTACTAGTTTGAGTTAGTTTTGAAGAATTAATCCTATATAAGTCTTAGCTTGTGTAGAGATTATTATTATCATTATCATTATTATAAACTTGAGTATTTTGGATTAATTTCGTTTTCTCCTTAAAGTTAGAGTTTTATTCGTACTTCATTTCGAAGTACCCTTCTGCTGCACCAGATGATTTGAAAGCTACTCTAGTTTGCTTGCCGGCCAAGCAATGCTCACACTTCTCTAACGGTTCACCTTTCATTCCCGGTAGGAAATTCTTCTTTCCCAAAACCATCATTCCTTTCTCGATCATGTGACTAAGTCTCTTGTGACACAATTCAGTTGCACACTCTTTCTCGACTGCATTAATAATGCCACCACAAACTCTACCTTGTGTCACGTACGACGAAGCACACTTTTCACCTCTAGCCACGACCATAACACCTTTAGTGGGCTTTCATGAACCACCACCAAAGGTATGATGAAAACCTTCATCATATAGCTTGCCTACTGATATCAAATTCAAACGAATGTCAGGAATATGCTTAACATTTTTTAGAATAAGAGTTGTATCATTTTTCGTCTCCAATCGCACGTCTCCTATGCCAATAGCTTTTGACATGCCTCGATTTCCCATCTTAACATTGCCATAATTACCAGATGTATAAGATGAAAAGAGATCATTTCGACTTGTAGCATGAATGGAGGCACCGCTATCTACTACCCAACTGGTCTCATCACAAGCCAAGTTAACATCTTCTTCATCACACGAGAAGAAACTCTTCAGTAATAGTAGCAACATCATCGTCATGACTTGCCTTCTTTTCTTTTTCTTTGCCATGTTGGTTGTCTCTCTTGAGTTTTCGGCAATACTTTTTAATATGCCTTTTTAGACCACAGTGATAGCACTCTGCATTGGTATACATGTTCTTACTCTTGCTTATGTCTCTACCCTTTGGACCTCTGCTCTTGCTTCTTCCTCTTTGTTCTGCCACTAAGACTTCTGAGTGCGAAGAGGAACCTTGTGACTTTCTCCTCATCTCTTCATTCAGAGTACTCCCTTTAGCCAAATCCATGGTGATAACACCATCTAGAGCTGAGTTAGGTAAGGACGTCCTGAACGTCTCCCACGAGTCAAGTAATGTACCTAGAAACCACAAACCCTGCACCTCATCATCGAACCTGATACCCATTCCTGCAAGTTGATTAATAATTCCTTGAAAAGCATTAAGATGATCTGTCAACAGAGACCCATCATGATACTTCAAAACTCATCATCTGCTTTATCAAGAACAACTTATTATTACCAATCTATCGAGCATATAACTACTCAAGCTTGCTCCATAAACTGCGCGTGTGTGTCTCTCCACTGACATGACTCAAAACATTATCATCCACCCACTGTCTAATATAGCCACATACTTAACGATGCAATAAATTCCATTCACCATTAGATTTGTTTTCAGGCTTGGTCTCACTGAAAACTGGCAAATAATAATCCTTCACATAAAAAAGATCTTCCATCTTCCCTTTCCAGACATGATAATTTGAACCATTCAGACTAACCATTCTGCTTGTATCGGCTTCTATTATTTAACACATGATACCGATTTAATATCCTTCCCTCTAATACCACTTTGTTAGGAGAAAAACGAATATAATATAATAATCAGATGCAACGGAATTAAATAATTATCGCCACATGTGCAAATCTCGTAGGAATTTATCAAGCAGAGCAAATCAAGCAAGCTAATAAAATATAGCAAACAAGAACACACAATAGGTACGCACAATTTTAGCGTGGAAAACCTCCTCAAGGCGAGAAAGAAAAAACCACAGGACCTTCGAGGCCGCTTAATCTCCACTATCAATATAATGGGTACAACGAGTTCTCTCTAAATACAATTAGAGGATCACAAGATCTCAAGATTAACTAATCTTGGCTCAAACCACAATTACAAGAAAGAGTAGAAAAACTTCACCGAATCGATGGCGCACGATCGGAAAATTGTATCAAATCACTCGGACCTTTAAACAAAAATTACTACGGTCATAATGTAGTACCACGTCTTCCAAACACCCTGTCCAAAAATCAGCACGATCCAACGGCGGGTCGACCTCCGATCGGACTCGAGAACCTTGCTGGTTGGCCCAAAATGTAGCAGAAAATTCTGCACGAGTTTTACTCTATTTCTCTCTTGAATTGGTCTTATTTCCTTCTCTCTATTGCCTTCTATTTATAGGCAAGCAATTAGGGTTTCATTCTCGATGTAGGATACTAACTACATGGGTTTTGGGCCTCCACTTTTTTAATACAGGCCAAACAGTGGCGCCTTCCATCACCGTGCATCGCGACCGCATCTGAGCCTTCCGTTGCAGTCGACGTGTTCTCTTCTCCTACACCCACGACCTCCCGAGTTGGTGAGCTCACAATTAATGTGTCTGTAATCTCTTACTCTCTGTTAGTCTCTTCTCTTCCCTTTTCTCCGTCTGAAAACCCTACACCAGAGCGAAAATGGGTGTGTCTCTCTCTCTGTCAAGTCTACTCGTCCTCGGCTCCTCGCCATCCTCTCCTCCTCGCTGTCACGTCACGTACATCATCTCCCAACAACTCAATTAGGTGACCTACCGCTGCAAATTGAGTCGTTCTTCTCCACCAAAAAAATACTATAAATCAAGCGATGGTGGAGAGGAGAAGCTCCACCAACGGCTCGATTCCAACAGCGAGGCGACGACATGTCTTCAAATCATGTTAGTTTTATTTTAGGGTTTCGAATTAGGGATTTTATTTTGGGGGTTTCTTAAATTCGGGTTCAATTGAGTCTCGATTTCGATTTAGTTTAGGGTTATGATTGAATTTGAATTTGGGATTAAAAATTAAGGGTTAGGGTTCGGGTTTCAAATTGGGGATTTCACAATACAAATTGGGGAAATTGATTCGGGGATTTTTGATTTGGGGGTTATGGTTCGGGTTTAATTCTCATCCGATTTAAATGTTAATTCTGTTAATATTTGTTAGTATTAGGGGTTTTAATTTGAATTATGTTACTATCAAGCTGAATTTGTTACTGTATTGTTATTTATTCACTTGTTAGTGAATTGATTAGCAAGTTTAGAAACTGTAATGAACTTACAAAATTACTATCTAGGGTTTCGAATTGGGGGTTTATTTTTTATTACATTAGTAAGTTATTGCATTGTTATTTATTTACTTATCTGTTAGTTACATTGTCATCAATTAGTATATATGTTTGGGATTTATTACTGAATGTACAAACTGTTATTACTCATTATTATTTTGTTGGTAAATTTAGAATCTGTTATTTAATTCAAGTAGTATATTTATATTTATTAGTTATTTATAAATTGTTAGTCTAGTGAACTGTTGCTTATTACTTATGGGGTTAAAATGTCTATTTATTACAAACAGTTTTGGGTTGAAATGTATATTTATTAAAAACTGTGTTGGGATTGTTAGTATATTTATTATAAACTGTTATGCGTTAATAAGTAACTCTAATGTAATTTGATTTAGCTGTAAATTAATGTTGAACCAGGCTGCTGCTGGAGTTGATTCTGGAGATGTGGATGTTGTTGCTGGTGGAGATGCTCAAGCTGCTGCTGCTGCTCCTCATGCTGTTCAGCAAGGAGCAGCAGCCCCGGGTATAGATTCTAGACCCCCTAAAAATTCAAAAGTTTAGTTTTGCATGGAATGATTTTCACTTACCTGCCCCTAATGAAAAAGGTGTATTGACTGCTCGTTGCAACTTGCAAGTATTGTCCTAAGCAATATAAAGCTAATAGTAAAGAGTGTGGGACTACCAATTTAAATAATCATATAAAAGTTTGTACAACATGAGGGTTTCCAACGGTATTCGAAAAAAATCCAGCCTCTTTTCACATGCCTTGTAGGAGCACAATGACGAGAGACCTCTATGAGATGCATTCTAGTGAGAGGAAGAAATTTAGGGAATTCTTGAGAGTGAAGGCCCCTAGATTATCCCTCACTACCGATACGTGGACTAGCAAACAACTGATTAATTATATGTGCATTACTGTCCACTATATAGATGATGATTGGAAACTGCATTCCAAGATAATCACGTTCTGTCAGATCTACAGTCACAAGGGAGAGGATATCGGAAAGGCTATTGAACAATGTCTTCAAGAGTGAGGGATTGATCGACTCATGTGCATTACCTTAGATAATGTCAAGAGTAATGATGTAGCAGTTCAGTTCTTGAGGAGAAAAATGAACGTGTTGGGGAAAAGCATATTAGGTGGGAAGTTCTTGCACATGAGATGTTGTGCTTACGTCATCAATCTAATAGTGAAGAGAGGTTTGACCTTGATTGGAGACCCGGTTGAGAAAATTAGGGTATTAGTGAGGTTTTTTAAACAATCAGCAGCTTGGATGAACAGATTCAAGGAGTATGTAGCTGCTGCTGGGATTGACTGCAAAAATTCACTGATCCTTGATGTGTCTACTAGGTAGAACTCAACCTACTTGATGTTGAAATCTGCAGTAGCCTTGAAGGATGCCTTTGAAAGATATGACAACGAGAACGTCCTTCTTCACCAAGAGCTAGAGTCAAAATTCAAAAAAGGTAGTACTACAGAGCCTTTGGGTATGTTGGTGGAAGAAGATTAGGCTTACATAAAGAAGTTCATGAAATTTTTTTAGCACTTCTTTGTTATCACCAAGAGGGTATCGAGTTGCAAATATGTCACATCTCATCTACTGTTGGATGAAGTTAGTGACATATTGTCTATCATCAAAGAGGAGGAAGTGGCACTACATGACTTCAACATCATAGCCATGGCGGGCCGAATGAGGGAAAAATTTGACAAGTATTGGGCTAATGTCAATACAATTAACTTGATGGTTTTTATTGCTTCTATTTTCGATCCAAGGAACAAGTTAGTTGTTGTTAAATATGCTGTGAATGCCATGTACCCTATTGATATTGTTGTTGCCTTACAAGCTAACATAAAGAATGCTTTGCAAGCATTGTTCGATGAATATGTTACCAATGCAGCTTCAAGTAGTAGTACTACACCTCTTGAAGGTACTAGCACAACCCCTCAAAATGTTGCTGCGGTTAACAAGGAACCTACAAGGAGAACAAATCGTGGAGCGTTCGATAAATCTCAAGCTACACAAGAGAGTGGCCCAAAGAGCGAGCTCGACAAATACTTGAAGGAGGAAGTAGAGGGTAACGACGACAAATTCAAAATCTTAGTATGGTGGAAGTGCAATTCCTCAAGATTTCCGATACTCTCTACCCTAGCCAAGGATATTTTGGGAATACCTATCACATCCGTGTCATCCGAGTCAGCTTTCTCAACGGGTGGTAGGATTCTCAATGACTTTGGAATTGTTTTACTACCGCTTACAGTCGAGACATTAGTGTGCACTCAGAGTTGGATTCGAGGTACTGCATAGGTCAGTGGCTTTGAGGAGATATTGAAAGAGAATGAAGGGGAGAGCATGGTAAATTTTAAATAGAATTTGTACAAGTCTTTTCTAACTTTATCAATTATGGACATCTCTGATTGTTTTTACTCATTGACATATTTAATTGGTTATGCCGCACAAGCTACAGAATGAGGCTCCCTCTTGGATGGTTTGGATGGTGTTCTTTGTTTAAGTTTAATTTCTTGTTTTTATTTTGAATTCGATAACAGTGGAGACCCAGTCAGGGGATGTTTCGGCTTATATTCCTACTAATGTAATTTCCATTACAGATGGTCAAATATTCTTATCCGCCGATCTATTGAACTTTGGAATCAGGCCACAGAATGAGGCTCTCTGTTGGTCTGGTTTTAACTTTTTTTCACTTTTGATCACCGTACTGTACGGTGAATGGTGACGAACACTTAGTTCATTTTTGTATGTTCATGAATTGTCGTTTCAGCTTGTGTAACAAGTATTGGGACGTTTTGTCATGTTTGTTTCAGCAAGAATTATGAAAAAACTTTGGGCAGTTTATTGGCAGTGTTGTTTTTCATGTTTATGGGCAGTTTATGCCAATGACAGTAGTTGTTTTTCATAATTATGGACAATTTATGACAGTGGCTGTTTTTCATATTTATGGGCAGTTTATGCCAATGTCAGTGGCTGTGTTTGGATGTTTGTGATTTATTCATTTTTATGGCTGATTAATTTGTTATGTTATTGGGCTGAAATTGTAATTTTAATTTGGGCCTCATTTAAAAACTGTAATGGGCTACTGTTTTAGGGTCATCGGGTCTGTCGGGTTAAACCTGACTCACCCGACAACCCGACTCACCCTAAACCGACCACCCGAGTCCCAATCCGAGTCGAGTTTCGGGTCCGACTCATTAGACTCGACATAAGCCGAGTCAGGTCCAAAATCGGTCAGGTCCATCCGATCCGACCCGATGAACAGCCCTAATGCCTCTTATGCTTATGCTTGACGTTGGACTCCTCTTGGTGGATTGACGGTGTGGATCTTCGAGGAAATCTTCAAATTAAGAGAAAACCCCCAAAGGATGGGATTTGTTACAAAATAAATGTTAATAATTAAATTATTTAGAAAATTGGGTTAAGTTGAGGACTAATAAGTCCGACACGTGTCCCTCACCTGTTGGTTGTGAAGCGTGTTCTGACTTCTTATGGTAGTAAGTGGTCACCATTTGAAAAAATTGGTTCTCTGGCGAGCCACCTTGCATCCCACAATTAAAAGCTTTTCCAATTGAGTTTCTCTAATAAATTATATTAGTACATTTACATTATAATAAGTATATGGGGTAATTACATATCAACACACCCGTCGAAACCTCATTTTAAGATTGATATCACAAGTTTGATTTTTTTGTTCTCGGTCCCCGAAGTTTCATTTTGTAACACTTAAGTCTAATTCTGTGACATAAACTGTTAAATTTTCTTAAATGACCAAAATGCCCTCATTGTATAAATTTCAAATGATATAATTATTAATAAATATGAAAAGATTATTTTTCCCACACTTCAATGATAAGCTACCATTTTTCTCCAAGAATATAGTAGTCTTTTCAATTAATAAATTAAATAAAAATAAAAAAAGCTTGTAAAATGACAAATATGTCCTCTTCTTCAACATCCTCTCACACCAACTTCACTCTTTCTTCACTTCCATCACACCACTAGTTTCGATGATTGTATGACATTTCTCATACTCATTTCAACCAAAGATTCAAAATAAATTACAGATCTGAAATTTATAATCAATAAAAAAAATTCTGAATCAAATCATATATGAATAAAAAAATCTAAATCAAATCAAATCATAAATGAAAATTCTGAATCTCGATTTGGCCCATCGGTCCGGCGAGGCGTCAACGAATTTGGTGAGCACCGCTCCAGATCTGGTCTCCCTCGGTCCAGATCTGGCGGCGTTTGGTGGCGAGGTCGAGGAGGAGATGGTGACACCGGCGGCTCGTCTTTCTCCGACGATGCTGACGTCCCCTTATGGTTCTCGACGACGGAGCTGCGTCATTTGTGAGATGAAGAACGACGGAGCCGCGTCATTTGTGAGACGAAGAACGACGAAGCCGCAACCAGTGGCGAGAGCGGCGACCTCCTCGACCTGCAGCGGCGCATAGTGGCGAGGAGGATCTGCAGGCTGCAGCGGCGACCGGCGGCGAGGAGGACATGCGGCGGTGAAGACGACGACGAGAACTTGCAGTAGCGACAGCGGCGAACACGACCATCAGAGAGAAGGTAGGCGCGGCGGCGACGAAGAGGAGACTGGATGGAGATGGAAATGGAAATGGAAAAGAGGACTGTGTTGGGATGGAGATGAAGGCGAGACACAAAGTGAAATGGAGTGGAGGTAGGATTTAAGGAGCATAATTGGTATTTCATGGGTTATTTAAATAAATTAATTATTTTATTTGTTTACGTGTAAAGACCATATTGCCCTCAATGTATCATTTAAATTTATTATTCATTTAAAGGTAAAATGGTAGTTTCATAATGATATAAATAATTATATAATATTTTAAATTATACATCAAGGGTAATTTGAACTTCTTACAAACACATTCGTTAGATTTAACAAAATTTTGACTTAAGTGTTAACTTTCTTAACTTGGGGACCAAGAAAAATAGTTTTAAACTTGAGGTATCAATCCTGAAATGAGGTTTCGACGGGTGTACTGATCTGTAAGTAACCCTAAATATATTTTTTCTCTTTAGGGGAGTTGAACTCATGCTCTCTCAAATTTTTGCTCAATTACCAATTAACACTAACAATTTTTTATTGGTAACGATGAACGATTTGCGCCGTTACAAACATTTTGTGCACCGTTACTATTTTTAACGGCGCACAAAACGTCGTTTTAACGTGCACCGTTACAATTTCGTCGTTACAATTTGTAACGACGCACAAGTAATGTGCGTCGTTATAAGTGTGACGACGCACAATCCACGTGCCCCATTATAAAAGTAAACGTTGCCGTCAGTTTGGGAACGGTAACGGTAAATTTGTGACGGCGCACGTGACCTGTACGCCATTACAATTATAACGACGCAACAGACACGTGCGTCGTTACAATTTATATTTAAAAAAATTAAAAATTAAAAATGAAAAAACTGAAAATTAAATATTATTTATTAATATTTAATTCTCAGTTTTTTAAATCAATATTCAAATTTCATTAATTATAATTTAATAATTCAAAATGTTTCAACAAAATATTATTATTACATCGGGTACTATGATGACGGTCTAGGACTTCCAAATATAGTCGGGTCGAATGGAGGCATATTCGGATTAACAAGGCGCATCTGCTCGTGGAAGTACCGCCTCATATGCAGGTTTTGTGAGTTTTGATTCTGGAGCTCTATAATCTGCACAGCTTGAATGGATATCTGCTCGCCTTGAGTGGATATCTGCCCGACTTAACTGGATATAACTTCTGCTTGAGTTTGGATCTCATTCGGAAACTCTGTAATCTCCATAGCAGAACCGGAGGATGTCGAACGTCTTCTGTTTCGGCGGTGCTTGGTAATCACCCGCGCACCCCCGGACGGTCGTCCTCAGGATGGTGTGATGATGATTCCTTTGGTGGCGGCCTCGACATCTTTGACGTGCTGGGCAACTTGTCTCATGAACTCGCTTTCCTCAGCGTCGGTCATCTTTTTCAGATGACCATTTTCGTCGATGTTTGCTGGGTTCTGCCTCAAGTCTTCAAGCACTTGGGTAATGAAACTTTATAAATAAAATTAAGAATTAATAACATAAATTAAAATTTTAAAATAACGTTAATTAATTAATAAAATCTAACTTACTCGTTTCGGATCCTCGTCCTCTTGCTCCTCCTGCACCTGATCAGTACCAGCATCTGGGACAGGAGGCTTCAAGTGAGCCTTGAGCCAACCTTCCAATTTCTTTGAGATCTTTACGATGCCGTCTGACTCCATCCTTTCCCAAACTTTTCGTAATGGTATTAGTCCCGTATGTTGGTTCAATTTGTTATTGCTAACCCGAATCTTATTCACTTGAGCTCCAACACGTGGCTGAAAACAAATTGAAATGAAATTCCGCCCCGAATCTTTTGAAAAAAATTAAATTAAATTTTTTTTTGAAAATACCTAGTTGTCGTCAAATTGTTGAACGAGTCACGACCATTGGGACTTCTTCCCTTTCAATATTTTGGGAATTTTATTGCGCTTTAGCTTGATCGGGCTTTCGTATCGATTATAGAGGCGCTTCATGTTGGATTTCCACTCCTTGTAAGCTTCTGTTAATACTTCTCGAATCCACGTCTTCAACCCGAACAAAGTATCATCCACTTGATACAAGCATTGCAATTATAAAATATTTAGTTTAATTTTAAAATATGTAATTTGAAACTTAATAGATTGAGATTAAGATTCGAAATTACCCGAAAGCTCTTCCAAAATTTCCGATATTCGGTCATCGGAAGATCGACCCAGGTCTGGTAGGAAGCGTCGCATTCTCGTGTAAACTTGCCTACAACGGCGCCTAACCTCCGTACATCAAACGGGTTGCAGTATGTATGGAATTAGGCGTACGCTTCAACGTCTACCCAAGTTAGATGAACAGACTGATGGCCATTTTTCTCGACCGTTTTCTGATCATTTTTTATACAGATGTCGACTTTTTGCTTCTTGTTGGCCATGTGCACCCAACTTTTGGTCTCAAGGCAGTCATCTTCGACTTTATACTCGAAGTAGAGCTCGTATGCCGGATACTCTGGGGCATCGAGAGGTAGAAGGCCCCACTAGTTCAACGGCAACTCGGCTTCCCTTGTACTGCCAGCTTCGGCAGTTGAGGCTCCCGAGCCTTCTCCAAGCATCTGCATGAAACTCTGCACCTGGCCCATCACTTCGTAAGTCCATCCGAAATCATCCTGGCCCATCACTTCGTAAGTCCATCCGAAATCATCCTGGCCCAGCTGAGTCCGTTGCGGCGGCGGTGACGGAGTGTACATATCACCGTCTGGAGTAGAAGGTGCATGTGCAAGACCGAAAAACTCGGCGTCCATAAGAGACATCCTAGGTGCCCTGGCCTTCACAGCCTTAGGTTTTGGGTTCAGGTCCATTATCTGTATTTTTTAATAATTTCGAAAAAACGCCTTAGGAGTATTTTTTATAATTTCGAAAAGACCCCTTAGGGGTATTTTTTAATAATTTGGAAAATATCCCTTAGGGGTATTTTTTTAATAATTTCGAAAATAACCCTTAGTGATATTTTTAATAATTCTGAAATTACCCCTTATGGGTATTTTTTTAATAATTCCGAAACTACCTTTTAAGGGTATTTTTTTTAATAATTTCGAAAATATCCCTATTTTTTTATAAAAAAAATTCCGAAAATATCCCTAAGTGGCATTATTTTTAAAATTATGAAAATACCCATAAGGGGTATTATTTTTAATAACTCCGAAAATATCCCTTAATTTAATTAAAATTTTTTTACAATACAAGCAAAAAAGTTAATATAAATATATGTTATATTATATTAATTTATGATTTTTTGAGTGAGTGAGTTATCAGAATTAAATTATTATTATTTTTAAACTCATACGTGCACGGGTCGAAATTGGATCAGGTATAAGTCAACCCACACCCGCTCATGAAACCCGAATTCGACCTGAAGCGAAAATTTGAGTTTCACCCGTTCCGAACGGGGTGAGTTCATTGAGTACCCGTCAGGTTCGGGTTTTTTTTGCCATCCCTATGTTAAAAATTTATTCATACAAATATATAATTAATTAAATATTAACGTGTCGAACCTATCCATGGGATGCACGAACAAGCAGGTTCGCGAGTTGGCTTTTTGACATTAAATACATATTTATAATGAAATTAGACGAGTCGAGTCGAGCCGATAACGAATTAATTAAATATATACTTTTATTAATATTAATTTTAACCTTTAATAAATATTTGTGTTAAAATTGACATAATCGAGTCGAGCCGAGTTTGAGCACGAACTTATCCATTTCCTTTCGAGCTAAGCTCGATCTTAGCTGCATTAAGCTCGTTGGAGTCTGAGCCGAGCTGAAGCCAGATACTTTTTTCATAAACTGAGCCCTGCAAAGTATAGACTTGATTCGACTTGTTTAAACCTCTAGCTGAAACTAAAAACTGAGCAATTTGACAAAACATACGATACAGGTTTTAGTTTTAGTTTAAAACATATGTTTTATCAAATTGCTCAGTTTTAATCGTGTACTTTTTAATATAAGTTATTAAAATATTTCATCTAAAAAAATATATAAAATAAATCCTTGAATTTATAATAATGAGTACAAATCGAATTAAATTAGACTTAAATAATAAATATAACGAATATACTCATGTAAATAATAATAGAACAAGATAACAATACATACTCAGTCAATTTAATTGGTAATTGTGTGGAAATTTGAGAGAGCATCAATTTAACTCCCCTTAAGAGTGATTAAAAATAAACTCCCCTTAAGAGCAAAAATATATTTATTTTACTTTTCTCTATTATGAAGTAAATGTACTACCGTAAATTATTAGAGAAATTCAATTGGTAAAGCTTTTAATCTTAGGTTCAAGAGGACACTCATGAGAAAACTAATTTTTTCAATGTTGACCACTTTAAAAAAGGTCAGCACAAACTTTACAACCAACAGGTGAGCGACATGTGTTTGACTTATTAGTCCCCAACCTATTTTTTTGAATATCTTGAACAGTGACCCAATTTTCTAAGTAATTTAATTATCAACATTTATTTTGTAAGAAATTCCAAAGGATGAGACAAAATGTAAGAAGTGCTGGGTAGGTGAGGTTGGCGAAGGATTCATAAAAAAGGGGGCTATAGTTTCACTTACAGAGGTAAGAACACACAAACATGGCATGTTTACGCAGGGGCACTATACACATATGTATACTGGGTATACGGGGTAGAGCAGAAACTCCGAGTTTTGTATGCACATACCCATTTATAGTAGTATACAACAATTGTACTCTCCACAGACAAAAAATTCATTCTTCAAAATTGCTCATCTTCTAGTTTCCTTCGGTTTGATCTACTATGGACGTAAAACTAAAACAATATAAGAAAGTTATACTACCTAAAATATCCATAATCTCTCAAATTTAACAGAATTAATAATTAGATAATATTAATAATTATTAATATTATCCTTCAAAGTTGTTTTATTTCGATTTTTTTCGATTTGATATTTTATGAGTCCGAAACAGAAGTCGTATGAGAGAGTTATTCCATTTAAAAGTTTCAATATAATATTAATTATTATAAGCATTAGGGGCATTTTGGTCTTTTCACATCCCAATTCTATTAGATTTAACAGATTAAGTATTTAGCTGCAACTAATTAAACTTGAGGTACAGAAAAAAAAAAAAACTTTTCAAACTAGAGATACTGATTTGAAAATGAGGCAAAATTAAGGTACTGATATAGAATTACCCCCAATTAAAAATGATTGGTTAGGTCAACTTATTACTAGTGGCATATCTGTACATGTATGTAGTTGCAAATTTTTTTTGGTGGCAAGCACATTTATACCACCACCATTAGCCTAAGTCAAGTAAAACGATAGCAGACATGATATGGCCAGACACTCAGAGCATCTCCAAAGGGATAGGCAAAACTACAAATATTTGCAATTTTGCCTACTTTTCCCCAATGCAGTAGGCATATCTTTATCTGTATCCCTAAATTTGCCAACTTGTTGGGTCTTCAAATTTGAAAAAACAAACAATAAACCTAATATTTTATTCATCAGATATATCTCATTTTCATTTTGAAAAAACAGAAAATAAAATAAAAAAATACATGAGGCACCAGGTCTGGTCGTGAAGATAGAAGCGTGGCTGGAGGCAGTGACGGGCCGTGGAGACGAAGGCGGTGACGGGCCGTAGAGACGGAGGCGTGTCCGGAGGCGGTGATGGCCTTGGAGATAGAGGCGTGGCTGTGGGCGGAGTGCAGAGGCCGGAGCGCGGAGGTGAGCGCGGAGCCGAGCGCAGAGGTGTGGTGCTCTGGCGGAGAAAAGGAGGTCTCTGATTTAAATTGGGTGAAAGAGACGCAGATTTAATAATGAGAGGATTGAGGGTAGGGTGGATAGATAAGGGTTAGATAAAATTACTTTTATGTCCTTTCAAGTCTAGCTTAGATAGATTAAGTTTAGGTTATTATAGTAACTTCAACAATAATAATGTTTCCAATTAGTTGATGATAATCTTTTTAATTAGGTGTTTCAAATATATTTTCAATATACCAATAAAATTTTTATTTTTATTTTTTTAAATCTAATAAAATATTAACATGTGCATATAAAAATATAATTTAAAATTTAAATTTTCTTTTAAAATATTCACGAGCAACAATCATGTATAAACGGAATGGAAATGCCCGAACGTCCGAACCGGTAGAATATGTTGTGCAAAATGCTAAAATGTGATTTACCTATGTAGAATGTGTCGTGCGAAGTGGTGGAACGTGATTGACCCGATATCTATTAGTTAATTATAATAAATAAATAAATAAATAAAATAAAATATGTGAAATTAGTTTTTTCATTTAGATTAATTTCTTATTTTTGTTTTGTTTTCCATTTAAATTAATTTCTTATTAGTTTATAAATATTGAATAAAATAATTATATTCATATACATACATATAGGAAAAGAACTAATCAAACAAAAATAATTACATAAGGTAATAAATCATGTAAATAAATTTTGTAATAAATTAATTAACTATATTATTTATTGTAATAATTTATTAGTAATTATAATTATAAACATTGAATAAAAAATATAATTATTTTATCATTAAAATAATAAAATATAATATTTAATGTGACAAATAAAAATAATTTTAGAGACTGGTTTGAGAATAAATAATAAGTAATGTGAATGTATGGATAGGGTTGGAGATGGCCTATCTGATACTAAATAAAGGACTACAGACTTACATACATAGGTAGTTAGTGTAGAATTTAAAAGTTGCTTATCATTGTAATTTGCGTTTGGAATTGATACAGTAGTGGACATATTTTATCAAGTATGTCGATATCGTGACCGCCTAGCTTCTTAGCAAAGAGAGAATACATGAGTTTTTGAAGAAAATATTTGAAGATTCACTGAGAGATGAAATTAGGGAATAGATGAGATTTTAGAGTATCATTGAAATGATTTAAAGGAGAGTGATACTTTTGACAAGAGAATTTCATTGGAGGTAAGACCAACTAAATTATTTTTTAATCCATGCATCTTTTTATAGTTTGTAGATGGAAAATAATACATTAGAGCACTAGCAAATAATAAGTGTTTCTAACTTGAGTCACCCAAATATTTTTCTCTCTCTAGTGCACTTAAACTATCGATTTTAATTCCCTCCATTAACCGTTGAAAAATGAATTTGTTAAACATTTTAAGAAATTGACAAAACTACCCTTTTATATTTATTATTTACTTTTATTTCATTACCAAATGACCTTAATATTAAGTTAATTTTCAAATTTTAAAACCAATGCCATTACTCACCTTCTTCTTTTCTTCTCTCTATCTCATTCTTCTTTCCCTCTCTCGTCCATGTTACCGTGTAGCACCTCAAGAAATTTCAATGAAATTGGTCCAACGCGAGATTGAGGAGGCTACAGAAAACATTTTCACACTCCGTTAATGTTCTTCTATTATGTTATTGATCAATTACTTCATCATCCAAGCACAATCTTGTCAATCTCATTCAATTTAACTCTTTTTTCTTAAGTTTCATTGACACTGACTCAAGCTTACAGAAACTAAATTAATTTGAGAATTATTTTTAAGAAAAATTGCAGGCAGATACACATAACCAAACACGTTTTAAGTATAAGTACACTTAACTTCTTATTTAGCTTGCGATCTCAACTAAAATTCATATTTTCACCGTTCTTAAGCATTTTAGCAACTTCGTTTCCGACCACCTTATACAAATGAGAATCGACGGGGAGAAGATGAATTTTTTAAATTTAGGAGACCATTGTGCAGGTATACTAATATGCAAAAATAAAAATTTTGGTTCAACTTGTAAGATAAAAAATAGAGTTAAATGTAGGGAAAGAGACACTTTTGTGCACCTGAATATACACTTTTGACACTTTCATACCTTAATTTTTTTTCTTTTTTCCATACCTTACTTTCATTTTGGGACAACTTTGTTAAGAAATTTCAAAATACCCAAATTACCCCTGAATTGAACTAAAATTAAATATGGTTTAATTCTGGTCTAATTAAAGAGTGTGAACATACCAAATTGCCCCCAACTATTCATCAAATTTTCAAAAGTATGCCACCCTTTCAATTATTCCTCTCCTTCTCCTCTGTCACCCCCTCCTCACCGGCGTTTCTCCAGCATCCATCGCTGGGGTTTCTCCGGCATGTGGGGAGCATGGTGGACCAACCAAGCCTCCAAAACACCTCCGCCAAGGTGTCAGTCTCGACTCCATCGTCCTCGACCCCTCCTTCTCGTCTTCTCCGGTGATTTTTCGCCGGAGCCGACCATGATTTTTCCTCTGCAGCCTCCACAACACAAAATGGCGAGCATAGAACGAGGTGGGCAGCGGGCAACGAGCATCGACGAGGTGGGCAATGGGCAGCGACCAAAAGGGTAGAATGCGGTGCTCTAACGATCGTCTCCGGCACAAAATGGACGGAAAAGAGATAGAGGGACAGAGGGAATAAGAAATGAGTTCAAGAATTCAAAATTTTCACTCACCGGAAAGTGTGTCGGAACATATTTTTTGGCACACTTTCCTGCGAGTGAAAATTTTGGCACAACTTCGGTCACCTCCACCAACTCCGATCACTCCCGTCACCAGGTAAGCTCCGGCGATCGACGATGCTCACGATGCTCCGGCAATCGACGAGGTGCTCGCTGCCCAGCAGCTACGTCACCTTGCCTTTGTTTTCTAACCAGAAAACAGAGCATATGACTGCTGCTCTGGCGCCATCGCCGCCGTAAGTCTCTGACGGAGCTGAACCTCCTCCTGGGAGACAGCCATCGCCGCCACAAGAGGCTCTGTTTTAATGAAGTAGGAGGGTCCAATGACATTCACTTGAAAATTTGATGAATATTTGAGGGTAATTTCGTCTTTTCACACTCTTTAAAAAATTGGGCTGGTTCTCTCCATTAGACAAGGGGTAATTTCGGTATTTTGAGAATTTTAGGGGTAAATTGTCCAAAATGAAAGTAAGGCATGGAAAAAAAAGAAAAAAAAAGTTAAGGTATGAATGTGTCAAAAGTGTATATTCAGGTGCACAAAAGTGTCTTTTTCCCTTAAATGTACTGATGTACAATACTATTTGGTTGGAATTATCCTTTATTTTTACATCAAACTGAATCACATCACTGCCATTAATTCTGCATTTGTCAAAAATATTAAATATTAATGATAAACCCAGTGAGAAAAGGATACTAAGGTACAGATGGGTGGAAATGACATTCATAATAAAAACTCAAATTAATCCATAAACCTACAAAATCAGTGTTCTAAAAATTACTGACTTATTTGATTAATTTTCGATTAATTTCCGATTACTCATTCAATCTGAATTATATTTTGACGATTTGAGTTTTTTTAAATATAGAAGAGAATCAAGAGATAACATGGCCTCCACACTTCCGAGCTTCTCACCAGTTAGGGTCGTGGAAGAGCACCGTCGTTGTGAACTAGTATTGTCTTCAAACGTTTTGTCGAAAAGAAATTTCGACGATAACCCAATTCTTAGAAAATCCTTGTCCCTAGCCACCATCACATACACTAATTAGTATGAAGATGATAGAAATCATGATAAAAAAAATAAACTTGGTATACAAAACGAGGAAGGTGAGTGTTGTAGGGTCGAACGATCTCCGTTTGGTCCCGATCAACCTCACATTAAGTGTTTATTTTCCCATAGTGACCGCTTAGGGCCAAGTAGGACCAATTTTACACTTTATGGTGTTTTCAAGAGCATATGCAGGAAATGCTGAAATAGGACAAGAATCGAGGGTCGAAACGAGCAAGGCTTGGAGCACAAGGAACCAGGAAGGGCAGCAGAAAAGATTAGTCACGATCATGTCTCATTTAGGCACGATCGTGACTAATTGAATATCTTGAAGTGATTTTTTCCCAACTTATATAGGCGTACTACAATCTTGGTCACAACGGAGCCATGATCGTGGAAGGAGGCAAGTCACGATCGTGACCACAATTCAAATCAAGGCACGATCGTGGCAGCAAGGAGAAGACCGTGGTGATGACCAGTACGGCGTGGTCCTCCCAGTCGAGTTACGATCATGACTACCCTCAGGGACGATCATGACCCCCATAGTCACGATCGTGACCTGCCCATTTTGTAGCTACTATAAAAGGGAAAGTGCCCTAGGGATTGAGGAGCTTTTGGCCACCCTTCAGATCACACACGTTTGGTCTCTCACCTACAGATTGTGCAGTCACTTCAGCAAAGCGAGAACATTCCCTTTGCCTTGTTCATCATCATTCCTTCATCATTGGGAGAATTTTCAGGTAGATTTCTCTACAAGAAACTATCTTTGGAGTTGAGAATGGAGTAGTGAAGTCACTTTCACCTTTAATCCCTCAAGGAGATTTGAAGAAAAAGGGGAATTTCTGCAATATCTGAAAATTCCTCTGATATCATTTGAGACAGCATATGATCATTGTGACCCAAAAATGGATTTTCTTCAGCCCTTCCTGGTTCCTTGTGCTCCAAGCTTGAAGATTCATATTTTCAAGAACACCAAGAGCTTTTCCATCCTTATTTTCGTGTTTATTGTTAAGCTTTTGTTTACTTTTACTATGTATATGATGATATTTGACTTGAGCATCATGGTTGAGGGCTAAAACCCTTAGCCATGGGTGCTAGACATTGTATACTTTGAGTTATTGCTATATGATGAATTAGTTCTAGAGTGATGATGGAGATGTGTGGTTTTCCTTGCTTTATTTCACGTTTGCTATGTGGTTCACTTTGTATGCATGTTTAGAGGTTAAGCCCATCTCGAGAGAGACGGATAATCTCGGACCTAGGAAACACCGCTTGTTAGTGTTGGGGTTCCCAGAATCTCAAGCACAGCAGAAGCAATCAAATTAACCGGGAAACCCGTCCAGGATCGTTGCTAACAAATAGATGAATCAAGAGGAAGCATAAAGGTATGAACCCTTACCTTTTGTAGTGTCGTGAAATGCTCCCGAAACCGATCTCCAAACGCGCCCTCGGACCCGTTTCCTACGGATGCACACACGCTCAGGCTCGAACTCCTCGAAGCAAGATCCTCCCGGTAGCTACTAGACCGCCAAAGGACCTCCTCTCTCTCGATGCTCTAGCTCCCAAATGCAAGAGCTAGAACCTTGTGGGTGTAATGACTAATATTGCTCAAAGCCATAGAGTTGCTCTCACCCCAAGGCCTCTATTTATAGGACTTGGGTGAGAGCTTAGGGTTTTCATTATCTGGAGCAGGTGTTGATCGACACCCTTCCCGTGAAGGTGTCGATTGACACCACAAAGGTGGCGATCGACACCTGCTCGTGACGGTGTCGATCGACACCTCCTCGCGACAGTGTCGATCGACACCACCAAGGTGTCGATCGAAACCCTACTGATCTCCTAGTCATACACTCTATTTTGGACCTCTTGAGTCCCATCGAGTCGCTTCGGTTCTTGCCTATAGCGTGTGACCCTGTAGCCCCGTGACCCATTGGCAGATCGACGTGAAATATCATTTCACCCAATCCATCACCAGTGGCCTATAGTAAGACGTAGTGATTACCCAATGTCCATAAAGTATCGATCGGTTCGATATCTTCTCTCTGTCATTTGTGTCACTAACCATTTATTTGCTTTAAGGCGTATGAGATCGAATAAGGCATATATTCGTCATTCTCATGTATTCGATCTAGTTCCTTGATCTAGAGATGACTGATACGTAACTGGTGCGGCCGCACACTTCATCTGTCAAGCTCATCAAGGGGCCCAGAACCATACCCTTCACTACGTCTCACCGTCAAGAAACAAATCCCTTCGGACACAATGTGCGCTCCCACTACAGTCCGTCCAAAAAAAAACGATGCCTGTTATGACTACCCTATTACAGGCAGCGTTAGAACATGTTAAACTTAGGGAGTGACGTGCATGTGAGCCACTCGCTCCAAGGTCTTAGGGCAGTGATCACACGATGACAGAGTATGCCTTGGTGACTTAATCAATGCGCCATATTCCAAGTCGGGTTATCCAATACATCTTCTAGATGATATCCGTGATATGACCCATGAACAACAGAACGTGATCATATAGTCATCCTCACGCTAGTCACTTATGAAAAAGTTATCGACTAGGGATATGCCAAGCGTAATTTCATTGCATCTGAAGGTTCCGCTATTATTTGTGTAAACACTGATGGCTTTAGATGAAATTATCGCTTGACACATTATTACAACATGTAGTTACGACGGTGTTAGAGATTGGCTGATTTTAAAGGAACTGAAGAAACATGTTACAAAGAATGTCGAAGCATCTTCTGCGACATCTTGTGTAACATAGTTGACAGCGTCTCGGCAAACATCCTGATCGACAGAAATCAGGAAAGTGCAGCTTCGGCAGAAAAACAAGAAGGCGATTAGGAAAGTGCAGAACGACTCCTAATCTGAAAAGAAGATAGACGGCGATTAAGAGGAAACCCATTAGGGTCAGTACTCATCCATGATTGCTATAAAAGCTTAGGCTACCCCCTTAGCAATTGTGTGGTTCTTTATTTGTTTCCTAGCAACAATTTGCAAGGTTCTTAGACGTGAAGGTTTGCGGGCTGAGAAATTGCAGATTGAGTTTAGGATATTGTGTATCACATAACTATAGAGAGTTAGGTGATTGAGGGTTTACTGATGTCGTGAGTATTGACTGCACGCAACCACCAAGCTTCAAGAAGACTTGAAGACGACAGAGCAAGGCGATTGCTCGAAGAGTGGAATCAAGACGTTCTTGGATTCAAGGGGAGACCCTGAGATAGATTGCACTGTAAGACGTAGCATAAAGTATAGATCTAGGGGTGATCACAGGTACCTGTATGTTCTGACGGATTACTGATAAGTGAAATCTTTCCACTAGGCTGAGAGCCCCCAGACGTAGGTGACGTTGCACCGAACTGGGTAAACAATCTGCTGTGTCATTACTTATAGCTTTATATTTACTGTCCTGCATTATCTACGCGAGAAGTCAGACACACCGTTATAACATCTTGCGTAACATTGTGTGTGGCATCGTGCACGACAAGCTGATCAGAATTTCAATTGGTATCAGAGGGGGCACCTATAGCTTTAGGTGAAAGTCCTAAACAAATATTTTGATCAAAGATGGACAATACCAGAGAAGGGGGATCCATAAATCGACCACCTGTTCTAGATGGAAGCAACTATGGCTATTGGAAGGCTCGAATGTGTGCCTTCATGAAGTCACTAGACAACAAGACATGGAAGGTTGTAATCAATGGTTGGAATGCACCACAACTCAGTGACAGTGATGGCAATCCTATCGGCCCAAAACCAGAAAAAGACTGGACTGATGATGAAGAATCACTGGGAAATTCTCGAGCTCTGAATGCTATCTTCAATGGTGTTGACAAAAACGTGTTCAGACTGATCAACACATGCACAACTACCAAATCAGCATGGGACATCCTGGCTGTTGCATATGAAGGAACGACTAAGGTTCGAGAACAAAAACTGCAATACTTGACTACCAACTTCGAAGCCCTCATCATGAAAGAAGACGAATCAATTGCATATTTCAATGTTCGTATTCGTGATCTAGCCAATGAATCCTACTCTCTGGGAGAACCAATGTCTGATGAAAAATTGGTAAGAAAAACTCTGCGTGCTCTTAGCCCTAGGTTTAAGATGAAGATCACAGCAATTGAGGAAGTTCATGACCTCAAATTCTTGAAATTTGATGAGCTGATGGGGTCTCTAATGACCTATGAGTTGTCTCTACCCAACATCGACAAAAGGAACAAAGGAGTTGCTTTCAAAAGCTCAACACTCAAGCAACCAGATCCTGAGGATTCCGATTCTGATGAAGACATCGATGCTACAATGGCCCTTCTCACAAAAAATTACAACAAAGCCATGAGAAGATTTAGTCGAATGGGTGGACGGAATGTCACAGCAAATGCCAGAAACAAAACTCCACAAAAAGCTCAAGCTGGAGGAAGTCTTGACAGACCAAACAGGAGTGGGGAAGAAAACAAAAACAAAGGACTTCAATGTCATGAATGTGAAGGATTCGGCCACCTCCGTAGAGAATGTCCAAATTTCCTCAGACAGCAAAAACATGGATACAATGCCACCTTATCAGATGATGACAATGAAGATAGCGGATCTGAAGAGGTAAGCAACTTTGTTGCATTCACTACTACTACTCCTGCATATAATGTTGATAATGCTGCCAATATCAATGATGATCAAACTCCAAATGAGAATTGGTCTAAAGAGCAACTAGTCGAGGCATACAAAAGCTTGCATACCAGATGGATCAAGGAAACTCTGATTCTTGATCAACAAGGTGAAAGGATTATTAGTCTTACCAACGACAAGTCTAGATTTCTAGAGACGATCGTGGAGCTAAAACGAGAAATGACCAGACTTAATGGAGAAATTAGTCTCATGACTAAATCGGTAAAGATGATGAATCCTAGCACAGAAAGCCTTGACAAGATTCTATCAGTGGGAAAACAGTCCAAAGATACGATGGGACTAGGGTACACACACGCTGTCCCCTCAACAGCAGTGACAAAGTTTATCCCACAACAAGCCTTGGCTGACAAGAAACTACTGGATGCCCCAACTCATCCTACAGGACGACCTACAACAAAAGTCATAACATCGTCTACAACCTGTTCTTGTCAAGAAACTGTCAGAAGACATCCTCCACGCAGACAACAAAGCTACAGAAGACCAGCTTATCAATATCAATGGATCTGTCATTACTGTGGTCAACCAGGTCACATCAGACCGTTTTGTCTTCAACTTCTCAAGAGGAAGCAAGCTCAGCTACCACAGAAGAAGTATCAAAGGCATCTCTTATCTCCTCAAAAGACATCCCGCCTTGAATGGAGGCCTAAGAACCTGGTCTATCGAGCTAATGTTGCATATACATCCTTAAGTGCATCAACAAACAAAGACTGGTATCTCGACAGTGGATGTTCTCGACACATGACAGGTACTCCAGAGTTTCTCTCCAATCTTAAATTATATACAAACTGCTTTGTTACGTTTGGAGATGGAATTCGAGCTCGAATCATTGGAAAGGGAGTGCTCAAGCATCCAGGAGCCACCTGCCTGACTGAAGCATTACTTGTAGAAGGACTTAAGGCAAACCTGATTAGCATCAGTCAGATCTGCGATCAGGATCTAGAAGTGAAATTCACTAAAGAAGCTTGTATAGTTAAAAACTTCGATCAGGTCACTATTCTACAAGGAGTTCGCTCAACGGATAACTGCTATATCTGGTCTCCCGAGACACATATCGAAGCAACCAAGTGCCTTGTCTCAAAAGCAGAAGAAACCAAACTGTGGCACCGAAAGCTTGGACATCTAAATCTTAGAAGTATGCAGAAGGCAATCTCAGAGCAAGCAATTACAGGAATCCCAAACCTGAAAATAGTAGAAGGAAAGATCTGCGGGGAATGTCAGATTGGAAAGCAAACCAAGATGTCACACAAGAAGCTTCAGCATATCACCACCTCTCAGGTATTTGAGCTGATACATGTTGACCTCATGGGACCAATGCAAGTTGAAAGTCTTGAAGGAAAACGATATGTCTTTGTGTGTGTAGATGACTACTCACGATACACTTGGGTTGACTTCCCTCGTGACAAATCAGACACCTTCTCGATCTTCAAAAATCTATGCATTCAGGTCCAACGAGAGAAAGGAGAGACAATTGGCAAAATCATCCGCCTTCGTAGTGATCATGGTAGAGAGTTCGAAAACAGCAAGTTTGCAGATTTCTGCAACTCAGAAGGGATAGCGCATGAATTCTCTGCACCAATCACTCCCTAACAGAATGGCATTGTTGAGCGCAAGAACAAGACTCTACAGGAGATGGCGAGAGTTATGATGCTGGCTAAGGACATACCAACTCACTTTTGGGCAGAAGCACTTAACACTGCCTGCCATATCCACAATCGAGTCACTCTCCGACCAGGTATGTCAGTAACTCATTATGAAATATGGAGGGGGAGAAAACCAAATGTTAAGTACTTCCATATCTTTGGCTCCACTTGCTATATTCTGGCTGATAAAGAGCCTCGTCGAAAGCTTGACCCAAAAAGCGATGAAGGCATCTTCCTTGGCTACTCAAGGAATAGTCGCGCATACCGAGTCTTCAACAAACGAACCAAAACCATGATGGAATCAATTAATGTTGTTGTTGATGATGACTGCGAAGATGCCTCAGAAGACGCGACAGACGAAGACGGAGTCTATCCTCCCAACAATGTCAGAAAGAATGTTATTACCGATGTCAGAGAAGATGCCAGTAGCAAACCAGAAAATGATGATGCTGGTCCAAATATCGATCGTGACGAAGGAGTTCCTGAAACCCGCAACAAGAATCCCTCACGAAGAATCCAGACTAATCATCCTATCTCTGGAGTAATTGGAGACCTGAATGAAGGCATACGGACTCGATCAAAAGCTCCTGAAGACTACAACGAGATGATAGGCAATATTTGCTTCGTTTCAAAGACAGAACCCAAAAACATCAATGAAGCCATCAATGATGAGTATTGGGTCAATGCTATGCAAGAAGAGCTGATTCAATTTAAGAAAAATCAGGTATGGGAACTAGTGTCCAAACCAAGTGAAGGAAACATCATAGGCACTAAATGGATCTTCAAGAACAAAACCGATGAGCTTGGCAACATCACTCGCAACAAAGCCAGGTTAGTTGCTCAAGGGTATACTCAAATTGAGGGAGTCGACTTCGATGAGACCTTTGCCCCTGTAGCAAGACTTGAAGCAATTCGTCTCCTACTAGGGATATCATGCCATCTACAGATAAAGCTCTACCAAATGGATGTCAAAAGTGCATTCTTGAATGGGGACCTCAATGAAGAAGTATATGTGTCATAACCTAAAGGATTTATTGATCCTCACTATCCTGATCATGTGTATAAACTCAAGAAAGCTCTCTATGGGTTGAAACAAGCACCGAGGGCTTGGTATGAAAGGCTCACAAAATTCCTCATCCAAAGCGGCTACACCAGAGGGGGAGACGACAAGACCCTATTTGTGAAGAATGAAGATGGGAATTTAATGATAGCTCAAATCTATGTCGA
Source organism: Geranium rotundifolium (assembly GCA_963920655.1). Classification (NCBI taxonomy): domain Eukaryota; kingdom Viridiplantae; phylum Streptophyta; class Magnoliopsida; order Geraniales; family Geraniaceae; genus Geranium; species Geranium rotundifolium. Next base: position 28,979,753 of record OY987317.1, on the reverse strand, counting down.
TGACATTGTTTTTGGAGGGATGTCAAGCAAGATGGTAGAGATATTTATTCAACAGATGCAATCAGAATTCGAGATGAGCATGGTGGGAGAGCTTACTTATTTTCTAGGCTTCCAAATCAAACAACAAAAGGATAGCATCTTCGTATCTCAGAGCAAATATGCGAAGAATATTGTCAAGAAGTTTGGGCTAGAGAAAGCCTCACATAAAAGGACACCAGCAGCTACACATGTCAAGCTAACTAAAGATGATCCAGGAGAAACCGTCGACCAACACCTATACAGGAGCATCATCGGTAGTCTTCTCTACCTCACCGCAAGTCGACCAGATATTGCCTACTCTGTCGGAGTATGTGCACGATATCAAGCTAATCCTAAGGTTAGTCATCTATCCCAAGCCAAAAGAATAATTAGATATATCTCTGGGACTACAGACTTGGGTCTATTATACTCATTCGACACATCCTCTACCTTGGTGGGGTATTGTGATGCCGATTGGGCTGGAAACACATCGGATAGGAAAAGCACATCTGGAGGATGCTTCTTCCTTGGCAACAACCTCATATCATGGTTTAGTAAGAAGAAAAACTGTGTTGCCCTTTCCACTGCCGAATCGGAGTATATTGCTGTTGGGAGTAGCTGCACACAACTACTATGGATGAAGCAGATGTTAGTCGAATACAATGTCAGACAGGATGCCATGACTTTATATTGTGATAATGTCAGTGCTATCAACATCTCCAAAAATCCTGTCCAACACAGCAAGACCAAACACATTGACATTAGACACCACTTTATTCGAGAATTGGTCGAAGACAAGAAGATCATCCTAGAGCACATTCCTACAGAAAAACAACTTGCTGATATTTTCACAAAGGCATTAGATGCAAGTAGATTCGAGGATCTCAGATCATCACTCGGTCTGTGCACCATCAACGAACAGTAAGAAGTTGCAGAAAAGGTTGAGAGGAGTTAGTTGGTGCCTCTTCATGAACCGGTCTAAAATCCAACGAATGTCATTGGGCCAAGCATATCAAAGGCCCATATAAAAGAAAAAGAAAGATACGCTCAGACGCTAAAAAGATTTGAATCGTTTTTCAAAACCTAGTCTGCCTCCTTTCTGTGTTTGCTCTCATCTCCTTCGCCATTCACTCTCTGCGAATCTCACAAACAACAATGGTGAAAACTCGAAGCACAGTAGCCCCAAAGCAAGCCTCCGAATCAAAGAAAGCTGAAGCAAAAGGCTCCAGAAGCAGCAAAGCGAAAACAAACAAGCATGGAGTTCGGATTAAAGGGCCGAAAACCCTGAAGAAGTCAGAAGAAATCCCCAAGGATGCTTCACCGGAGAAAGCCCCAATGCCAGCCTTCACTCGAGTTCCCAAAAAGTCTCGGACCGAAAGCACTGCATTCTCAATGTCTGACCTAACTGGGCCAGAAAGGGAGAATGATCTTGGCCAGGAAAATCGAGAAGCCTCCATGCAAATCGTCGCAGTTCCAACACCAACAAACATCCCAGGTAACGATTTCTCTGCCGATACTTCTAGGAACAGTGATTTCTTGGAATCACTGCTGGAAAACCAGGACCCACCTCAAGAAGGTGTGGTAGAGGAACTAATAAGTCCGGAAGGAGAAAAGGAGGATCTGACTCCGGTCAGTCATGGGTTGGAACGCATTGCGGAAGGAGAAGGAGGAGAAGAAGAAGGAACATATGTCATACCGAAAGCCACTGAAAAAGTTGTAGAAGAGGAAGAAATCGCTGACTCGGAAGAAGCCGAGGAAGAAGAAGAGAAAGAAGAAACCAGAAACGGAGAGATCGATCTGGAAGAAGCTGAGAAGAACAAGGATGCCACCACCAACAACACAGAAGAAAACCCTCTGGATGCTAGAGAAGATGTCATGGAAGAAGCTGCTGAGACGGCACACACAGTGCTATCGTCCCTGAAGAAAAAGGTTCTAAAAGAAACTGAAAGTTTGGCTGTTATGGTTGGAAAACTAAAAGAAACAAGGAAAAGAAAGGAGGTTAAGGATGCTGGAGGTCCCAACAACAAAAAGAAAAAGCTGTATGTCAAAGAAAAAGGGAAGAAAGTGATCTCGACAAGGAGTTTGATAGATGAAACAACTGATGATGACGTAGAAGAGGTTCCTGCTGAGGAAGGAAAGAAGAAGAAGGCCCTGAAAACGGCCAAGAACACCGTGAGTGTCACTTACGACAATGTGTCGTTTCACTCAGCAGACGGTGCAAAGAGGTGGGAGTTTGTGTTTCAAAGAACGGCGTACCCAGAGAAGACACTGTCGTCGGAGCTGTTTGGACTAGAGGCCATTGTACAGCTCCTGGAGAAGGCAGAATTAATGAGAACCGTCTCAAACATTGGTAACCACTATCCCCTCTTGGTTAAGGAGTTTATTGCCAATTTGCCTACCACGTTTGGTACCCCAGATGCTCCAGAGTTTGATAAGGTATATGTCAGAGGCATTCGCTTTGACATCTCCTCTGACATTATCAATGACCTTCTGGGAAGGAAGAAGGTTCGATCTATGCCACCACCCGACCTCAACAAAGTCCTCCGTGAGATTACCGGAGATAAAAGCAGAACTTGGCCGACCAAAGACACTGTGGCAGCATCAGATCTAACTTCCAAGTACTCCATTCTCTTCCGGATTGGAGTGGCAAATTGGGCGCCCTCGACCCACGCATCATCTATCAAACCTGAGCTGGCAATACTGATCTACCAAATAGACAGCCCTGAAGCATCTCTCCCAGCGCCGATCACATTGCGCCAACCTGCTGAAATCCATGACTCCTCCGGGCTCTGAAGATGATGACACAACCTCCCTACCTAATGATCCAGAAGAAGCTACCCAAGAAGCCTCCACTGAAGCAACAGAGACTGCAAGTTCCAGCAGCAGCTCTATTTAAATTTCATGAAACTCTCTGACTCTCGAACTACTGAACAACTTTTATTTGTGTAATATTTGGTGAACAATGTATCACACTTGCTCTCGAAAGCTGATTGAAAGCAAGAGTGAGTTATGTTTGGTTTATTTTGCTTATTTCCCGGATTTGTTACGATATTTGTTTATACTTTGGCTCTTTTTGAGCCAGCAAGGGGGAGTAAGAGTTAGAGTATAGATATCGCACGATGACACGCGCGACACAAGACTGCCGATCGACGAGACGACAAATGCGACGCAGAATAAGACGAAGAATGCTGTCCTTAAAAATAGCCAAAGGGGGAGATTGTAGTTACGACGGTTTTAGAGATTGGCTGATTTTTAAAGGAACTGAAGAACATGTTACAAAGAATGTCGAAGCATCTTCTACGACATCTTGTGTGACATTGTTGACGACGTCTCGGCAAACATCCTGATCAACAGAAATCAGGAAAGTGCAGATTCGGCAGAAAAGTAAGAAGACGATTAGGAAATTGCAGAACGACTCCTAATCTGAAAAGGAGAAAGACGGGGCTTAAGAGGAAACCCATTAGGGTTAGTACTCATCCACGATTGCTATAAAAGCTTAGGCTACCCCCTTAGCAATCGTGTGGTTCTTTATTTGTTTCCTAGCAACAATTTGCAAGGTTATTAGACGTGAAGGTTTGTGGGCTGAGAAATTGCAGATTGAGCTTAGGATATTGTGTATCACATAAGTATAGAGAGTTAGGTGATTGAGGGTTTACTAAAGTCGTGAGTGAAGACTGCACGCAACCACCAAGCTTGAAGAAGACTTGAAGACGACAGAGCAAGGCGATTGCTCGAAGAGTGGAATCAAGACGTTCTTGGATTCAGGGGGAGACCCTGAGATAGATTGCACTGTAAGACGTAGCATAAAGTATAGATCTAGGAGTTATCACAGGTACTTGTATGTTCTGACGGATTACTGATAAGTGAAATCTTTCCACTAGGCTGAGAGCCCCCAGACGTAGGTGACGTTGCATCGAACTGGGTAAACAATCTGCTGTGTCATTACTTATAGCTTTATTTTTACTGTCCTGCATTATCTACGCAAGAAGTCAGACACAACGTTATAGCATCTTGTGTAACATTGTGTGTGGCATCTTGCACGACAAGCTGATCAGAATTTCAATGTGTATTGTTGATTGTGCTACTACACATACTATTCTAGAGGGTAAGAAATATTTCTCATGCCTAACCTTGGTAGAGGCAAAGGTGAACACCATTATGGGTTCAGCAAATTTAATCGAATGCTCCGGAAGAGCTACTATAATATTGAGAAATGAAACAAAATTATGCATTGAGAATACTTTGTTTTCTAGTAGATCCAGAAGAAATATACTTAACTTTAAAGATATCCGCAGAAATGGATATTATGTTGAGACCACAAATGAAAATGAAACAGAGTTTCCATGTATCACTTTTAGTGATTGTGGTGAAAAGCGGGTACTGGAAAAATTATCTGTTCTATCATCTGGGTTGTATTTTACAACTATGAGAACAATTGAGGCATACGCGATTTTGAACCAGAAGTTCAATAATCCGAATATATTTATGCTTTGGCTTAATCGTCTTGGTCGTCCAGGATCAACGATGATGCGTAGGATTGTTGAAAATTCATGTGGACATCCACTGAAAAATCAGAAGCTTTTTCAATCTAACGAAATAATTTGTACCGCTTGTTCACAAGGAAAATTAGTGGCCCGGCCATCAAAAACCAAGGTTAGTGCCGAATCTCCATCACTCCTACAGAGAATTCAGGGAGATATATGAGCATCCTGTTCCGCATGTGCATACCCAAAATGGTTTAGCAGAATCTTTTATTAAACGTATACAGATAATTGCACGTACATTATTGTTGCAATCACAATTATCAGTTTCTGCTTGGGGACATGTTGTATTACATGCTGCTTCTTTAATTCGTTTAAGGCCTAGTGCGTATCACTAATATTATTTTCTACAACTTGCATATGGACATGAACCTGATATTTCTCATTTACGAATTTTTGGTTGTGTTGTACAAGTGCCTGTAGCACCCCCTTTACGCACAAAAATGGGATCCTAGCGGCGATTGGGTATTTATGTTGGTTTTGACTCACCATCTATTATCAGGTATCTAGAGCCTTTGACAGGTGACCTATTTACTCCAAGATTTGCAGATTGTCATTTTGATGAGACAACATTCTCACATTTGGGTGAAAAGAAACCGCCTCCTAAAGTTAAGCGTGAAATTGAATGAAAAGTAAATTTCATGTCTCATATGGATCCTCGTACATCACAATGTGATAAAGAAGTACAAAGGATGATACATTTGCAAAATGTTGCAAATCAAATGCCCGAAGCATTTGCTGATACATTAAAAATGACAAGGTCATATATACATGTTGCGAACACACCTGCGAGAATTAAAGTTAATGGTGATAATGCGAAAGCCGCAGTTGATTCCTTTTGTACACGCTAGAAGCGTGGGAGGCCATTGGGAGCGAAAGATAGCATCTCTCGAAAACGAAAGAAGCATGTAGTTCTTCAAGAACTATCGGTTCCAGAAGAACCACTAAATAGGTGTGTAGTTCTAGAAGAACTATCGGTTCTAGAAGGACCATCGGATAGACATATAGTTCCAACAGAACTATCGGTTCTAGAAGAACCATCGATTCCCAGAGAATATGAAATTCCCGAAGAATTTCGAGAACAAAGAAGTGAGGAAATACATATGAATTATTCCTACACAAAAGAATCTTGAGATCGAAAATAAATCATCATTGATGATATTTTTGCATTTGCGGTGGCAAATGAAGTAATGAATGATTTTGATTTTGAGCCACGAAGTATTGATGAATATCGTGAGAGACACGATTGGCCAAAATGGGAAGAAGCAATTCAGGCAGAATTGAATTCATTAGCAAAACGCCAAGTCTTTGGATCCATATCTCGAACACCAGAAGTTGTTCAACCAATTGGATACAAATGGGTATTCACAAAGAAAAGAAATGAGAAAAACGAAATTGTTCGATATAAAGCCAAGCTTGTAGCCCAAGGTTTTTCTCAACGACTTGTGGTCGATTTTGATGAAACATATTCACCTGTGATGGATATGATTACATTCAGATACTTGATCAGTTTAACAGTCTCTGAAGGACTGGATATGTATCTGATGGATGTTGTCACTGCCTATTTATATGGTACGTTGGACACAGATATTTACATGAGACTCCCAGAAGGAGTTAAATTGCCTGAAGCGATTAAAAACAGTCCAAGAAATATGTATTCGATCAGATTACAAAAGGAATTGTATGAACTAAAACAATCTGGTAGGATGTGGTATAATCGTCCTAACGAATACCTTACCAGAGAAGGGTACACGAATAATTTTATATGCCCTTGTGTATTCATCAAGAAAACAAATATGAGATTTGTTATTGTGGCAGTGTATGTTGATGATATGAATTTAATTGGGACTCTTAAAGAGATCCTAAACACTGCAAAATATCTCAAAAAAGAATTTGAGATGAAAGAATTGGGGAAAACAAAATATTGTCTCGGCCTGCAGATCGAGCATATTTCGGATGGAATTTTAATCCATCAGTTTGCTTATATTGAGAAACTCCTGAAGCATTTCAATATGAAAAATGCACATCCATTGAGTACTCCAATGGTTGTTCGATCGTTTGATCCTAAAAAGGATCCATTTCGCCCAAAAGAGATAGATGAAAAGATACTTGATCCTGAAGTACCATATCTAAATGCAATCAGGGTTTTATTATATTTGGCACAATGTACAAGGCCTGATATAACATTTGCGGTAAATATGCTAGCAAGATTCAGCTCATAACCAACAAGATGACATTGGAACGGAATCAAGCACATATTACGCTACTTGAGCGGGACGAAAGATTTGGGGTTATTGTATTCAAAATCCTCAAGTAATTCTAACTTTATGGGATAAGCATATGCAGGATACCTTTCTGATCCCCATAAAGCACGTTCCTAAACTGGGTACGTATTTACTTGCAATGACACGGCAATATCCTGGCGCTCCACGAAGTAGACTTTGGTTGCAACATTCTCAAACCATTCAGAAATTCTAGCACTACACGAAGCTAGCCGTGAATGTGTGTTCTTGCGATCAGTCATTCAACATATACGTGAATCATGTGGAATCACATCAGTTACGAGCTCTCCTTCCATAATACATGAAGACAATGCAGCGTGTATAGCTCAAATTAGAGGCGGGTACATTAAAGGAGATCGTATCAAGCACATATTGTCAAAATTCTTCTACACTCATGAGCTCCAGAAGAGTAATGAGATTGATGTCAAGCAGATTCGCTCTAGTGAAAATCTTGCAGACTTGTTCACTAAAAGCTTGCCGACATCCACATTCGAGAAGTTAGTATGGCGAATTGGAATGCGCCGACTTAGCAAACAACCGAAATAACTTTGTCGGTCATCAAGGGGTGCAATGATTAAGTGGAGCAATGATCAGGGGGAGCAAGTATACGAAGATGCTTTGGACTTATGTGCGTTGCACTCGTTTTCCCTTATTCAGGTTTTGTCCCACTGGATTTTCCTGAAAAAGTTTTTAACGAGGCAACATTAAGCACGTCCAACACCGCTTACATAATTACTCGTAAGTGGTGGTGTCCAAGGGAGAGTGTCATAAACTAGTGGCCACCACCTTGGGGCACTTCTCTATGGACAACTATTTGTGTCAATTTTGGTTTACGTGTGTCATTGTTGTATGGAAAAATGCATATCATTTTTGGTCTATAAATAGGCTACTATGAATGAAGAAAGTAGACATCCGGGAATCATTTTCTTCCTCCATATTTGCTCTCTTTCTCGGTTTTATGAACTTCATTTAATTGCACATTAACCCAACGTTAACATATAATTTTCACAACAGGTTCACAGAAGAAAAATATACTCACATGTACTCAAATCAAAAATACATATTTATTAGTGTATTAATATGTCTTTTTTCTTTTTAATATAACATAAACATTTAAAAAAGGTTAAAAACTAATTTGAATTTGATTGCAAACAAAATCACCAACATGTATATGGATCCTGCTAGATATAGAATACTTAATACAACATATTTTCCCAATTACTCTTCCATCTATATTTTTTTTCTAAGCGAAGAAAGTTTTTATTAATAATAGAAGGAGGAGAAGAGAGCCTGCCCAAACTTTCAAGGGGGAAACAGGGACAATAAAAAAGGAAGATGATGACAAGCGACGGTATACTTGGTGATTCCTCTATGTTTACTTGTTATTTCTACGTCACGCTCTCATATATGCATGAGGTGAGTCCCACATGTGCCTGCTTTTTGCTTGCAAGTAAATAAACACATGTTAGCTGAGACACTTCCTATGGCCACACCACACAGTGAATAATAATGCACCGTCCTACTCTTATTTATGGGACCGTCTCAGTGCTTCTAGTTGACTATTATTACTCTCAACCAATCAAACTCCTAAATAAGAAAACGATATCTATGGATCCATATAAAGTCCAAGCCTATTTTGTACAAGTCTCATTATGTCCTAGCTGTAAGATTACAACTTTAAAAAGAATTATACCAAGATTTTTAGCAGGTTCGTTTATTTTTTGTTTTGTTCGAAATCAAGAAATTTTATTAAATGTTTGAGAGAAGAACATCTCTAATGGGTATTGGACGATATACGATATATGGTATAAAGATTAAAGAATATGTCACGTGAGAGCGAGCTAGTACTATGAATAACTACTGTATATTTACCGGTATCTTAAGAAACTCAAATTGCACGTGACACCGAGTATGAATAATTGTATTTGCCTATATCTTAATAAACTCAAATTGCACATGAGAAAAACATTTTCTTTATATTATTGAAAAAAAGTGTCTACTTAACTTTATACAATATAAAACTATATTACAGAGATATAATGTGATTTGATATTAAGATTTATTTAAAACAAGAGAATCATATATGCAAATAAATACTTCTAAAAATTAGACGTTTTGATAAAAAAAAACGTCTTGTTCATGGTAATTGGCTCAATTTTTCTAACAAAAAACTTTAGGTGACAAAACACAACTTGAGCGAGTCCTTAAAAATTGCCATTTAGAATCGTGAGCCACACACACCCTAAAAGACACGTACTTAATAAGTCAAACAAATTGATTTTACCTACGTAAATAGCCCAATACATGATACACATCTTTTCAGAAGTGCCCTTATTAAATTTAGGAAAAATGACACTTAATTTTATGCACCTAACTATACAACTTTTCCACTTTTATACCCTAATTATTTTATTTTTTTCAGTACCTAACTATCATTTTGGGACAATCTACTAATAAAATACAAAAAATATCTGAACTACTCCTGAAATTGAACCAAAATTAAATAAGATCTAATCGAGAGAACCGGCTCAATTGGATTTCTCCCCCTCCTCCAACGACCCCTTCCCCACGGTCCATGGCCACTCCAACCCCTAGCCCACCTCCTCCAGTGACTCCCTTCGCCTTGCCGCCACCGTCCACCACTCCCTCCTCCTCCCCTCTGCAGCTGCCTTCCAACCCTCTCCCCCTCCTCAGACAACCCCTTCCCCGTTGCCTCCGGCCACTCCAACCCCTAGCCTACCTCCTCCGGCGACTCCCTTTGTCTCGCTGCCGCCATCCACCACTCCCTGCTCCTCCCCTTCCCCGTGGTCTTTCGGTTGTGGTTTGAGTATGAGAGAGAGATTTGAGCCAAAAAGTGTGAACGGCGGCGGACTCAGAGTCGATGAATTGGATGACGGTGAATGGGAGGAGGAGGGAGTGGTGGACGGCAGCGGAGAGGAGGAGGGAGTCGCCGGAGGAGGTGGGCTAGGGGTTGGAGTGGCTGGAGGCGGGGGGAAGAGGTCGTCGGAGGTAGGGGAGAGGGTGTGGAAGGCGGAGGGAGTCGCCGGAGGAAGTGGGCTAAGGTTTGGAGTGGCCGAAGGCGGCGGGGAAGGAGTCGCCCGAGGAGGGGGGGGGAAGGTGTGGAAGGCGGCGGCACTGAGGGGGTCGACGGTGGCGGCGTGGTGGAGTTGGTGGAAGGAGGAGAAGGAGAAGAATTAAGGGGTAGGATTTTAAAATTTTGAAATTGATTTGAGTGCATTTTGGTATTTTTAACAAAACAAAAATTAATAATAAATTTAATTTAGTTCAATTTCAGAGGTAGTTTAGGTATTTTTTGTATTTTAGGAGTAGATTGTCCCAAAATGATAGTTAGGGTATTGAAAAAAAAAATAGTTAGGGTATAAAAGTAAGATAGTAATATAGTTAGGTGTTCAAAAGTATAATTTTCCCGTAAATTTAAACAAAGTTAATTAACACACAAATCTATACAAGATATGATGATTAGGAGGAGCCACGCCCAAACTCGCCCCCTCCTCCTTACCAGTAGTTGTGCATAAAATAACACTCAAACAACAATTGTTTATTAGTCTCAATACCATCACGGGCAATTTGCATTAACAGGAACACATCAGTGTGTAAATAAAATGAATCGAGCCTCAATTTGACAAAGCTCAGCTCATGAAAGAAAATATTGGGCTCGAGCCCGGCTTGGGATTGAAAACGAGTTTATGCAATAGGTAAGCTTGAGTCCACAGGGCTCGATTTGCTTTGTTTAATTTTCAATATTAATACTCATTATATTAAGAATATATCATAATTCCTTGAATACTAAACAAGTCAGCTCGACCCGATTTATCTCATCTATTTTCATTATAAATATTTATTATTTAAAAATAACATATTTTAATAAAAATATATAATTAAGTAAATATTAAACGAGCCAGATCGCAAGCCTATCAACTCTTAAAAGGTCATGGTGAATCTTGAACTCGAATTCAGCTCAATCTCGATTATAACTAGTCGATCTGGACCAAACGTTTAATGAACCCAGCAGTGGCTCGTTAAAAGCTTGACTCGTTACTCGCGGTTGAAGAATCTTCTAAATAGTAGGAAGGAGTTCCAAACTTGCCCGTCAGACAAAATTCTTCACCTTACCAAGAATTTTCAGATAAACATGTTTATTAATTGTGTTAGGTTCGAGTTTAATGCATTTGCAGGCCCGACCCGAGTATAAAGCAAACAAGGTTTTTTCTTTAGGCCCACAAAAAATAGGCTCATGTGTATTAAATTATAGATAGGTTAGGCCTAATTCAATAAAGAAAAAGGCTCAAAATCCTTTAAAAACCTTAGTCATTCCCACGCCAGCACGCCTCAATCGCTCTCACGCCAACACGAGTGCACGACTCAGTCGTTCTCAATTCTCTTGTGCGCCGATATCATTGAGAATTTATTAATTTTTTAATTACTCTTAAATTTTGAAGATGAATCGCCGGAGGAGGTCTCAATATTTTCATTCAAATATGGAGAATCGAATTTGGATCTATAAATTCAACACTCCGATCAGAAAAACACAACAATCTGGATCTGTTCATCTCTTTTTGGGTAAAATCCCTTTTATTGAATTGAAATCGCGAGTATGAATTGAATCCGTGACTACTACAAATCGAGTTTATTTAGTATTTGAGGTCAAATCTACGTGAGCTCCATGTAAATTTATAATTAAGTTAAGTTTTGATAACTTATTTAATAAGCTAATTTTTTAATTTTTCCTCTATTTCTATTTTGATTACTTCAAATTTGCTGGCATTATAATTTGATAATATTCTAAACTTCATATCATTTTACATAAATGTTTTTAATGATTGGGTTTAAGTCTCACGCTGAATTGTTACTCATCCTTGAGTATTTATTGTTGTGGATTCTTGATGCATCTGTCAGACAGGAGTTGTATTCAAATTGCTTTTTTGTATCATCTGTTTACTATATTGCTATCATCATTTTAATATATATGTCTATACATATATGCATGGATCAATGATATCAACAATTTTCTTAATTTCTTTTCTTTGACTCTTTGCTTGGGAAAAATGTTCTTACACTTTAACAAGATGAAGTGTTTTCTTCTTGAACATTTTCCTTTGCGTTACAAATATGTACTTGATTTCTTGCCTGGATGCTTTCTGCATAGTTGCAATTTTAGTTCAATACTCAGGTGATTTTCCCATAAACAGTAGCATTCATGGATGCAAATACACACAAATTGTAAAAATAAACCAAATAACAAAAAATAAAAGGAAAACCCACCTACAAACTACTTCTTACATATTTAGAGTCTAATCTTTGGGATCAATTCTCATCAACTAGATACATATTTGTAGCATTATGAATTATATGTATATAAATGTAGTGAGCCGAGCCATGGAAAAGGCTTATTTTGTAATTTTACTTTAGGCCTCAATAACTGTAGAGTGGGCCCTGTGCATTTGCACATCAACACTCTATTAAATAATGTAAGAGGATTACTCAGATGAAAATTGTTAGATATATTATATTAGTTACTAATGTATGGGCCGAAGCCCACTACACTTTATATCCCTACTTAAACCCTAGCCATCATAGCTCATGTAAATTATAGCTTATCAAGCCTATATATAGAAGCATTTGTATTCTATTGTAATCAATCAATTATTTATCGATATAAACTCTTTCATGGTATCAGAAGTTTTTTAAATTTCTTCGATCTTTGGTTCAACTTTTATTCGAGTGTAGCTTTATCCACTTGTTAATTATGATTTGACGGGTGGACGAGGCATTGTTTTTTCTTGAATTTATTTTAAACAAATGCTATTGTTTAGGTACGATACCATTTCTTTTCCAACTCCTAAACTGCCGCACATGGCTACATATTCCTATAATTCATCAATACAACACCATTCTTCCTAGCCAATACAAGTTTTTTCCATATAGCTCCTAATTTCATCTTCTCTTAATGTCATGATGCCTTTGAAATCCTCTTGATTCCGTACTCTGCCTCTTTCTTTCTATTTCATTTTCATTCTCCACATCATGAACCAAGCCTTTAAAAAAAAACTTATTTTATAATCTTCTTTTAGATCTCATATCACGTTTTATTTATCTCTCTTTCAAAAAAAAAATAATTTTCTTATTCAATCTCCTCTTCTTGACTCTATCTCTTTTTATATTAAAAAAAAAACTCCATCTCTTATTAGTTTGCTCTTGATACTCTTTCTACGTTGATTTTTTTTCTTGTTTTGCACCGTCGTAGTTGCATGAAGTTGTTTCGCACCGACGTAGTTGCCTAAGAATTTAGTGGTAGATCTTAAAACCACTTTTGCACCGCCCTCATGAGACGTAGTTGTCGCACCTCCCCCCTAATCTCTCTTTCTATCATTCTCTCTCATCTTTTATCCATTCTCTCACTCTCTTCTAATTATGTTTCTCACTTTGTTCCCGCCTTCTTTTATATTTCTTTTCTAAATAATTAATCCCTCTTCAATTTCTTTTCTCAATCTCGGTCACTATTATTGGTTGAAGTTATTGCAGATCAAGTTCACGTGCCTCATGTACAACCACCTCTCAAGTTTGCAGATATACTCACTAAAGTCTTTCCGACTACTCCTTTGAAGACTTTTGCTCCAGTCAAAGCATTAGGCTTCCTCCTGCTTTGACTGCGGGGGAGTGTTAGATATATTATATTAGTAACTAATATAATATATCTAACAAAAATCTCTCTTGTGATGCAAAGTATGAATAAATTTTAGTCGCTTAATTAATAAAATATAGCATTAAATCTCAATTTCGTAAAAAATGTGTAATTCTGGTAAACTTTGATCTCAACCATTTATTCTATCAATCCAACCATTAGAATTAGTTCTTAGTTTACGCTATAATAGATGGTATTCATCTAAATAGTCCCGAAGAATACTCATGTGAAGATTGAATCTTGTGGTGCAAAATGAGAGCCCATCACAGCCGTTAGGTTAACAATATGTAATTTTTGGTGAACTTGAATTTTATTATTATTATTAATTTCGACTTTACAAATCTAAAAGATGAAATTAGTTCTTAACGTGTATCCTAAAGTTTCGGGAAAATTTCATATAACCCTTCTTAACTATGGTCTAGTTTCACTTGACACCCCTTAATTTCAAAATTAACTTGTGGAGTCCATTAAGTTTGAAAAAGTTTAGCTTTATTATTTTCAGTTAACTTTATGACAATTCTGTTAATTTTTTTTTGAAATGACAAAAATACCCTTCAATAAACTAAATATGATTTTGAACTTTTTTCTATAATATTTTCATCGTAGGAAATAAAGAATAAAATTATGTTAGTAGTAAAAAACATTTCTTAAAAAAGTAAAAAATGACTTTTAAACATAATTTTTTTATTTTTATAATTTTTTGTAAAAAAGTTAATACTAAAATATTGTTTTATTCTTTGTTTTTGTATAAAAATAAGAAAAAAATATTCAAAATCATTTTTATTTACTTATTTTAATTTTTTTAATGCAAAAGTATTTTCGTCATTTCGCAAAAAAAATTATTAGAATTTTAGGAAAAAAAACTGAAAAAGGTAAAGTGAAAGTTTTCTAAATTTAAAGGACTTCACAAGTTGATTTTGAAGTTAATGAGAGTTAGGTGAAACTCGGTCATAGTTAAGAGAGGTTAAGTAAAAATTTCCCTAAAGTTTCATCTAAATAACTTTAAGCCCGTGAATTCAATATCAAAGTATTTTATATTTTTTACAAAAATAGTTTTCACCTACCACCGTGCATATTGCATCTAAACGAGGAATATAATTATAACAGTTATCAAAGAGCTACAAGTCATTTGATATATATATACCTACAAATTAAGGTTGTAGATACCGCATGACGCTATAATGGAGAACATGGGCTTTGGCGGAGTTATGACAAATTTCCATTTTTGAATTACATATATGTAGTAAAAAACATACATATTATGCTACAAGTTATGATATTTTTCAACATTTTTTGTAAAAAAATTAATTAGTTTGGACATAATTGGCCCAAAAACCGGTTTAAAATTAGGCCAAATCAATACAAAATCAACTCAATACGTGTCCATGTGGTTTTCGGTGCTATAGTGCCGCCATGGCGGCTGCCATTTATAACACTGCTGCAAATCCAGTAATTGTTAATTAAGTAGCACTAATTAACTTTTCCTTAAAAAAAGTACCGCTAACTACAGCCTTTCCCAAGATGTTAGCATTTTATTTAGGGATAATTACACTTTGCCCCAGCTAAAATGATCACTTTTACGTTTTACTTACAACTAAAAAAAAAGTTTACATTTTACTATCGCTAATTGCGTTTTTTTACACTTTACCCTAACGGTGTTAGATTTTGGATGAAATTTTTCATTTTATAACAAAAATACCAAAATACCTTTAGGGTTTTTTTTCCTAACTAAGATCAACCTCCAATCAAATCCGGTCAGACCCGATTTAATTATTAATAATTCAAATAATATTAATTAATAATAATTCAAATAATATTAATTAATAATTAAAATAATAGTATTTATTAATAATATATGAAACTTTTGAATTATATGACTCTCTCATACGACTCCATTTCAGGCTCATAGTGTATCAAATCGAAGAGAATCGAAAGATCAACAACTTTAATGAAAGATTTATTTATTAATACTTAATATTATTTTGATATTTAATAATTAAAAAATATTGAATTATTAATAATATATTGAATTATTAATAATATGATGAAACTTTCGAATGACATAACTCACTCATACGAGTTTTGTTTCGGGCTCATAATATATCAAATAAAATAGAATCATAAGTTCAACAATTTCGAAGAAATGAGTTTTTGTCTAAAATTCCATCCAACGACAACAAGTTTTTTAATCTTTAAAAAAAATTCGTCCAACATTTACCAGTGTTAGAGCAAAACTGTAAAAAAGTTATTATAATTAATTATTTATATTTTTAATGAATATTTATCACGTAAAATTAAATCAATTATTAATAATATATAGACAAATAATTCTTTCTTCAAAGTTGTCGACTTCCAATTCTCTTTGATTTTATATGATATATGAGCCCGAAACAAAACTCGTACGAGAGAGTTATGTTATTTTGAAAGTTTCAATATATTATTAATTATTATTATTATTATTATTATTATTATTATTATTTATAATTAGTATTATTATTACTATTAATTGATATTATTTTAATTATTAATAATTAATTTACTTTTAATTTTAATTATTGATAATTTATGATTGAAAAAATGATTTACTTTTATTTTTATTAAATAGTTATAATTAATAATAATAATAATAAATTATTTTTATTAATAAATATAATAAATATAAATTATATATTATTAATAAATATTATAATTTGATGAATAATGGCATCAATTTGAAATTTTGATGAATAATTGAGGGCAATTTCGACTTTTCATACAACATGAAAATTTTACATCCCAAATCTAACACCGTTAGTGTAAAGTGTAAAAAATACGCAATTAGCTGTTGTAAAATGTAAACTTTTTTTTTAGCTGTAGTAAAATGTAAAATCGGTCATTTTAGCATGGGCAAAGTGTAATTATCCCTTTTATTTACAGTGAAAAAGGCAGAGATGGCCACACAATTCCATGCAAAAAAACCATTTTGTTAATGGTGGTCGTGGCACGTTCATAACAAGAAAGCTTCATCAGCCAACCTCGGATTCCATATTCACTTGTGCAGAACATGACACTATTCAATCGATTCAAACAATGTTAGATTCGATAATGTTCTCCGAAACACCAAGACAAAGAAGAGTTCAAAAATAAGCTCTTCCACATGACCTGCCGTCATTTACAAACAAAAAGGGAAAACATGGGTTTCATCGGTTTGTTTTCATCGAAATGCACTGATACAACTGCCCATTTCAACTACAAACGTCACTGTAATGCACAGCTTAACTCAATATCCAAACAGTGCTTGTCATCAAAATTTGAAGAGTCTAAAGCTCGTGTGATACAAATGGGCACATAATTCACTTACACCTCATATCAACACAACCCTCTTTCATATCAAAATGTTGTCCTGTCCAATTGTATAGTGAAAGAAAAATATATAACAAACTACAGGATAATATATGTAATATTAAAAGCTTTAAATCTAGATTGCTTGTATGTATACTGTCTTTGCTTGCAGGAAGGGAGAAAGAAGAATATGCAACTCCAAAATAACATATATATGTTTTATGGCAGATGGAAAATATAAAATATAACAACTATATGTATATATGTTATATCTGTGGACTGTGGTAGATAGATTAATAATATGTATAGTAGCAAAAAAAAAAAAAGTTGAATATATAAAAAAAAATAGTATAATAGCAAATATATATAAATTTGCAATGAATCAGATTAAAATAATTGAATAAAATATTTATTTATTTATTCTATTCGAATTTGATTTTTGATTATAACAGAAATTACCCTAAGAGATCTCTAAATGACACCATTTTGGCTTAATGTATACTTAATACTATAGGGTCAAAAATAATTCAATCAAGACGAACTCACATTTTATACACCAACTTCAAAGCATTACCCAAGAAGCATTCAGCGTTAAATCAAAGGTTGTGGATACTTTTGTGTAATAAACATGAGGAATATCTTATTTTAATTGTCATATTTGCAGTATTACTATTCAAATTACTACTGGTAAAAAAAATAGTCAACAAGTAAAACAAATTATGATAAACTCTGGCATCAAACTCAAATATGTGTGCATTATATATGTTTTAGTGCATAAAACATAACTAAGTCAAACAATTGGGAGCATATTACAACCATGTTCCACAAGGTACATCACATTATGACTATGAGGAACAAAAACAATACTATGCTACATTGGCAGAAAGAAAAAAAAATAAACTTAATCCTCTAAGAAAACAGAGAGAACATTAAAATGGTATTATATGTCCAGAATCCAAATTGGCCAGTAAAATAGGAATGAGGAAGCCAAATAGGTTGCTATCTGATACAGTTCCTATGAAGCTCTTCATTAGAAAGTCGGTTCCTACTCTTTTATTATCGTATTTAACGTCTTCATCTGCATGAAACCTGCACATATATAAACACCTGGACACTGCTTTCAAATGTACAACTATGATCGATACAATCATTGAACCTTGATTCCCTAGGGATAGGAACAAGGAAACCATTTTCAATGGGTTCGAGTTTCCAGTTTCCTCCTGGTTTCAGGTTTCATCCATCTGACCAAGAGCTCATCGTCCATTACTTACAGAACAAAGTGGCATCACACCCTCTCCCAGCATCTATTATAGCAGAAATAGACCTCTACAAGTACAACCCGTGGGAGCTACCCAGTTTGTTCTCTTCTCACATGCCATCTATTTTTTCTTTCCAAAATCAGATACTAACACAAGGGTATTAGTATTCATGTACCTGTTATTGTTTCTACAGAAAATGCCTTGTTTGGAGAAGAGGAGTGGTACTTCTTTAGTCCAAGAGATCGCAAGTACCCTAATGGAACAAGGCCTAATAGAGCAGCAGCTTCAGGTTACTGGAAGGCTACGGGAACAGACAAACCTATTCTAGCCTCATGTGGATCAAGCAGCATTGGAGTAAAGAAGGCGCTCGTGTTTTACATTGGCCGTCCACCCAAAGGAGTTAAGACAGATTGGATCATGAACGAGTATCGACTTCCAGACACTACTACGCTAATCACACCCTCAAGGTTAAGAGGTTCTATGAGAGTAAGTAGCTCCTGGTTGGTCTTTAGCAGTGATCACAGGGTTTTTTTATATTAGGAAATGTTAAGTAAATTTGCATCTTATACTCCCCCAACTCATTATTTGAAGTCCCGCATTGAATCAATAGGAAAAAAAAGTCATACCATGAAAATTAACCTTTTAGTTGTGGAATCCAAATTGATGCGTAACAATCCACTGTTTCTAACAGTTTGCTTCTATATCTGTTTTCCTAAATGTCTTGTACTTTGATACAACCTTGAACTTAGTTAAAAACATGTGAATTGGCTCTTTGTTGTCACAGCTGGATGATTGGGTATTATGCCGGGTTCGACAAAGAGGCAGCATGTTAAGGCCTAGAGGTGACAGCAGTAGCACAGAAATGAAAAGATATTTACCATACATTGATGGCTGCCCTATAAACCCAGCCTCTCAGAACGACATGGTCACAGATTATCTATACAAAGACTGCAGACTGCTAGCAAGCATACTAGCTGGTTATAGTCTACCTCCCAGTGAAACAAATTCAAGTGTAAACCAAGACAATTCCAATAAAGAGAGCTCCCAAATAACGGTCTCATCCTTCGACATCCAACCAAACCCACTCAAGAGGAAACCTAGCCAGGAAAATGCACTCAACAATGTGTTTGCATCTAGCAACAAGATACACGGCTCAAACATTAGTGGCATGAGCCACTGTAACCAAAACCAGTTTCAGGGCAACTTCACCTATAACTCACCAGATCCTGTTATTGATTTCCAAGAATTATATGAGATGGCTTTCTCAGATTGATACTTACAGTAAGAAGGTCAGGTTCTTCAATGCATCGGAAGAGCAAAGGCAAAAGACTGTTCAGAATAAGATACGTATGTGAGGTGAATGAATATGTACAGTTAAATCAAATATTGTTCAATATTATTATGTTCAGTCTCATGTATATGTATGTATGCATCAGTTTTGTTAATATTACTGCTAAAGTTAATATTTCTCATGCACGCGGTGGAACATGAGAAACAGATTTTAATCTAAGAAACTTAACTATTGAACACTTGATGGTATTTTTAAGTAAAAGTGCAGTAAAAATGACAAAACTGTCTTTTATTGTGGAGAAATCAGCTAGTACATATCAGCGACATGCCTAACATCTTTATAACTTTAGCAGGGCAAGGCCAAAATAGAGAAAATCTCCTTAAACCAGCGTCATGAGGGCATTGAAGTAAAAAATGAATGAATGGTTTTAGGAAATGGAAAAGGTTTATTAAAAGCCCCCCAGACAATAAAAGAACAGAATAGCAGACAACATAATGACCAACAACCTACGCTTGGTGCTTTAGAATCAATTCAGCTGAGTACACTGCAAAAGAAAATCGATCAGGGGAAGATTTCAGAATACAATTATTATTATCTAGTTCGGAAAAGAAATAAATATCTAGTTCGGAAAAGAAATAAGAACTCCCACCTGCCATATTTGATGCTAAAGTTAAAATCTCTATAACATCCAGAATATAAAACATAAAAGGAACTGAGGAAAAGGCCTTCTACCACAGCATTTTGTTAGTGACATCCACAAAATATGTACCAAAACACAACACATGAATTTGATGAATCATCCTTGACCCAAATTTTTATTTCGATGTTTGGTTCAATGTGTGTATGTTCTTTAGGAACTGCCAGGATAAGCACAACATCTTTGAGCATCCTTGACCCACATATTTTTTTGCACTGCCCATAACTTAGGAGTTAGGACCAATGACCAGGGTCTGTCTTGCATTCAGATGGAATGATACCAGTTTAGACTCTATCACAAGATGTTGTTAATATACACACAGTAACAATCGAGACAAGTTACAATTTCTTGAAAAAACTAGATGATACAACATTAACATTTCTGCAAAGTAAATAAGGGTTTGCGGTCAAACCCAAAAGTCAGATAAGAAAATCTATATTTCCTCGTATTCAAGTCACGTTAGTATGTACGAGATAAGCTTTGCATAGAAAAAAGAGTGCTTACTTGTACAAATAAGAAGCGATTCCAAGAAGTATGCATATAAGAATGAGGTCGATCATAATGTTTCGAGAGGACCTCATCTGCAAGAGAGCCAAATCCACTATTAGTATCACTATTTCGGAAAGTTAGGTCATGTCAACCTATGAATGCAAATGAAGGGCAATATACTATGCAAAATAGATGCTGCAAAACAGAAAGAAAAGTTACCTTCAAAATACTGTCCTTGAGCCTGGCATTAGTATTTCTAAGATCAGAACTTGCCTTGTCCACCTACAAAAGCACAGAAAACGCGCTACGAACT
Organism: Geranium rotundifolium; assembly: GCA_963920655.1. NCBI lineage: Eukaryota > Viridiplantae > Streptophyta > Magnoliopsida > Geraniales > Geraniaceae > Geranium > Geranium rotundifolium. Next base: position 28,958,839 of record OY987317.1, on the reverse strand, counting down.
TATATACACTTGTCCCTTTTGAAGTTTATGCATTGTATGCTCTAATGGAATATCTAACAAAAGGGTATGACCAAAGTAGCAAAAGGCTCACCTTGGTATCAATTTCATCCATTAATGGAACTTGCCTATCCAATTCCTGAAAACATTTTACTGAATAATCAAACTCTAACAATATGACTAAGTTGAACCAACCCAACTATATATGTGCACCACAAACCTCATTCATGTCCATGGCCAGATTTTTCAATGTGTCCAATCCATCAGAAATGAAATCAAGGCCTTCATCCTGCAGACAAAGTAAAATTGAGAACATACTGCTAGACATTAAAATAGTTGGCATGTGAACAACATGATCAACAAAAGAACATGTGATCGAATCATGAACAATGCATCATGCCTGTTTCGTCTTTCTCATTTCATACTCTTGCCGGAACTTATCGGACTCCTCACTTTTGTTGAAAAAACTACTGCCTACGTTCACATCTGCATTTGAACAACAACAAACAAGCACATATGTTCACAGTGGAACAAAAGGGAAAGAATAATCGTAAGAGACAGTGCATCAGTAAGACATGTCACCTGTCGAATCAAACTTGATATTCGAGCTGGATCCTGCACCCCGCCCTCCCTTTTTAGCTGTGGATCCATCCGGTATCGCTTCAATCCTCTCCGGTAGGGCAAGAACCAGATCGCTGCGGGCTGCTAGGTCTTCTTTGGAAATCCCCTTAACCTGAAATGAAATGTAAATTGGGGGAGATTCTCAAAGTCCAAGGCTAGGGTAGGGTGGATGGAAAATTCACCCTCTTCTGAGAAAGTTTCTGAAGCTTGGGAATTTCCTCCAGTAATTTAGCTTTGGTCCGGCGAATCTCTGCGTTCATGGCGACCAAAGTGGCCCTATTCTTCTCCACCGCAGCCAGCTCCGATTTCTGGAGATGAAGGCAAGTGATAGATTGAATAGAGAAACAATCTGTGTGATATAGTTTATGAATCGGAGAGACTCACATGAATGGCTTTGTCGATTTCGGTCTGGAAGACGGAGTAGAGGCGAGCGAAGGCGTCGTCGGCGTAGGCGTTGAGCTCGCGCAGCTTCTCGACGTCGTACTTGTCGTATTTCCTGCATATTGCGTCCACTCGGGAGATGAGATCGATCACAGTCATTGCTTTCCTGTTCCTCGCTGGGAATGGGATTGTGATTGGGATTGTGATTTTCTAGGGAATGAAAATGTAAATGCAGAGAGAAAATGTTGACAAGGAAGGCGAATATAAAGAAGAGTGTCCATTTCCATGGCGCAATGTTGCTGCTTTGTCTTCGCCACTGTCTTCTCATCCTAGCAGTGTAGCGCGCACCACGCTCTGCTCTATCTCAACTCACACTACATTCTCCGTTTTTGCCGCCTTTCCTCATCATGGGCCTCGGCCCACCCTGAATGTATGTCTACAACTGTATGAATTCGCAATTGTCCACATTTTTTCTTTAGTAAAAAATATCTAAGATTTATCCTCTGTCAACTTTCAAATTTCATTCCATTTTAATTCACTGTATAATTTTTACTTCGTGCAGGGCTAAATTATCCGATCATCAACATTTATTCGAAGTAAATTAAACAATTTTAACATCAACGGGTTGCAATTACATTATATCAAAAAATATTTTTGATTTATATTTTTTTATAAAATTACGATTAATTTTATTTCAACTATGTACACCATTAGATATCAGTTAGTTTTAAATTTTTAAATATGAAATTATTAAAATGTCCCTCCAAATTCTTCAAAATTTTGAAGTGTATCTTTTATTCCGTTCTCTCTCTGTCTTTGAGGGAACTGGAGGGGATGGCACCAGGATCGACGTCGGCGGAGAGACTTATCTGCTCCGGCTGACCAACGATTACTTCTTAAAAATAAAAAAAAATTAAAACAACAAGTATTGGCAAATATCACGAAATTGTCCAGATTTTGTGGTATCCCACAATGAATCAAATTGATTCTCAATAATCAATTTGATTCTTGCCATTTATGTGTTTCCGTACATAGAAAATTGACGAGATTGTATGTAGAAAAATCAGTGACCTTTATTTCTTTCCATGTATTTGCACTACACTACTTGTATAAATAGCCTCTTTGGCTGAATGTAAAAACCAAGCCAGAATACAATGTGGCTTTACATCAGAGCAGTAATGTGGGACGAGGCTCTTGAGATCGACGAGGTTTCGAGCACAACATGCGCGAATATAACAAAGCATGCCCCGATTGATGCCGATCATCCAGGCTTTGTGTTCGTAACAACACCTTTGAATGACAACACGTTGTGATTTGGAGTGCTACTCCCTAAACGGGTACCCGTCGTGGCATCGCCGCTCTGGCGGACGAGGGAACGGTGGCTATCGATCTGGAGGCGGGCGAGGACGAAGCGGAGGTGGAAGCTCAACCTCATCCGCGTATCTGGTTGCAGAAAGAGCAATTGGCAGCCTTAATCCCAACCAAGATGGATTTGAACCCTCAACATATAAAATGGAAATAATCGGGCCCTTTCTACTTATGGCCAATAGCCCATTCAGCAACAATACAATAACGGGCCTCACAATAACTTGGATCTGAACTTTAATAAATTTACACTCCAATTGAGTGCAGCTCAAAAGTCAAACCTCATGAACTTTTTTGGTCAAACAAGCTCGAGAACAAGAGCGGTATTTGCGGTTACATCTGTTAATGCAGCACAATCAGAACCCTCTGGTAATATCTCTGACATTTGGATCATTGAATCAGGTGCATCTAGACATATTACTCATGATCAACAATTATTAACCAAGGTATGGCAACAGTTTCACTTACCAGCAGTCGAAATGCCAAACAGTGAAAGGGCTCCTGTTGAGACCATGGGACGAGTAAGTAACACTTATTTCAACTTTACGTCTTGAGAAAGTTTTAATAGTCCCAAAATTTTGTTTCAACCTAATGTCGGTCAACAAAATCACGCGGGATCTTAATTGTGCACTAATATTCTACCCTGATTGTTGTGTGTTACATGACTTGCTCTCCATGAGGTGATTGGTACGGGTAGAATGCGAGATGCACTGTATTACTTAGAGGCAACGGTGACAGGAAGAGCTTTAATGGCTCACGGGGGAAATGAAACACAACTTTGGCATCGACGCCTTGGGCACATTCTGGTTGACCATTACCCCTTATTTCAAATTTATCTTTCCGATTTAATAAACTCGTATTGGGTGTCTGCGACGCATGTTGTAGAGCAAGGCAGACTCGTTTAAAATTTCCCATTCGACAAAATAAAACTACACATATTTTTGAGTTGATTCACTGTGATATTTAGGGTTCTTATCATGAATCATCCCTCTCTGGTTGCCACTTTTTCTTATCTATCGTTGATGACTACAGCAGAGCTACTTGGGTTTTCTTGATGAAACATAAGCATGAGGTTAGACAACACCTTCTGCACTTCTTTAATTTGGTATAATGGTAGTTTAACACACACATGAAATGCATGCGAACTGATGGGACACATGAAATGCCTGCGAACTGATGGGGGACGAGAATTTCAACACCCATAATTGATAGCTTATTACAACACCACATGGATGGAATTCCAAACAAGTTGCGTTGGGACGCCCCAGCAAAATGAAATAGTAGAACGGAAGCATCGCCACCTACTAGAGGTAGCACGAGTCTTAAGATTTCAAGTCAAGCTTCCAATTCCTTTTTGGGGAGATTGCGCCCTAACTACAGCCTACCTAATCAACCACACACCCTTTAAGTCATCGAGAACAAGACCCCATACGAGGTATTATTTGGCAGAAAACCCACTTATAATCACCTCCGTAGTTTTGGATGCCTGTGTTATGTGCACCAGAAGACTAGAGACAAATTTGCTCCATGATCACGACCATGGATCTTCATAGAATATCCGAAGGGACAAAAAGGTTATCGTGTTTTTGACATAGAGTCTCGAGAAACTGTTATCTCCCGGGACGTGCAGTTTTGGGAAAATATTTTTCCCACCGGCAATTGCACAAGTACTGAAAGTATTGCCCCGACCACTCCCAACTCAGCACAGGATGCCTACCTATTCAATCTACCAGAAGTATCGAATCCCAGCCAACCCTTTCCTGAAGCTACAAGCCAGCCCACTGTCGAGACACCCGTGGCTACCCTTCCAGTAGAAAACGAGACACCTGCACCAGGAAAGCGTGTACGCACGATCTCTAAACGCTTGGCAGGATATGATTACACCCTGTCGCCCTCCATCGCACCACCTACAGTCACCTCGCATCCTATCCCTTTTTCAACGCACTCGACGGTATACCCTCTCACACTAAATATCACTTATGATAAGAGAAATTATGTTAATTAGCAGGGACAAGATGTTGAACCTAATGTTGTAAAGTTTGGTTCGACAACTTGCTTAATCACAGTTTATAGATAGTAAATAGTAAAACAGTAAACAGAAGACACAATATGTTTACCCAGTTCGGTGACTCCACACATACGTCTGGGGGAACTCTGCCAGTGGAAAGGTTTTCACTACTCGGTAGTTAATAATACAACTTCAAGCATCAACTAACTATCACACAATCTATTGTCCTAAGCAACTAGAGATCTCACTGTGAACAACCTCGACTAGGGACTCCCCCTGTCTTTGAGATCCTCTCAATTCCACCCTTCGAGCAAGCCTATGCTCGGTTGTGTTGTCTTCGACAATATTCTTCGTGAGTCTTCAGAAACCAGGGAGAGTGGTATCATGGTAACATGTCTCGAAACTTGTGTTGACTTCAGAAATGACATCTTTCTGCGTTTATGTTGTTATGCCATAGTGTCGGTTTATTTTTATTTCCTACACACGATTGTCGTGCAATCTTGTTTGCCGTTTTCCATCTTTGAGGCAATCAGGGGGAGATATAGGTCATTGTTTCTAAGTGGTACAACATATATAGGTCATTCTTTCTAAGTGGTACATCATATGTTCCAACATGTCGCTGGGAAGTACTCCAAGACGTATAACTGCACTGCAGAAGAAACCCAAGTCTTGTGGAATTAGGAAAGTACTTAAAGACGCGTAACGACACTGAAGAGGAAACCTAGTCTAATGTCAAGACTACTTCGTTAAGAACCATGTGCTCGACATACATCATTCGGGGAGAATTGAGTGTTTGATCGATTAGGGTAATGTGTGCCACTGATGAAGACGAAGGACAAAGATGTTGGGATTTTGTGCCCTAGCACAATGTATTTTCAATCTACTCATGTAATGAGATTATTAGTTGAAATAAATCGACATTTATATTACTAAGTGTTGTAGTAATATGTTAAGTATGATTTGATATGTATCATTGATGTGTCAACACATAATAGTAGATCTACTTATCAGACAAAATCTTACTTAAGCTGTCACCGATCAGAATAGGTTCATAAGAAGCGATCGGTATAAGGCTAACTCTAAATGATCACGCTCTACTGATCATGGCTAGAAGAGGGCCGAAATTAGGTCATGGTATCGCCAGACGGGGTGATATAGGACGACCCGATCGTGAGTATGTTACATAGACGCAGTCATGAACATACTCATATGTCGGTACGTGAAAGCACATCCTCAGACGGAAGGATCTTTGAGGTAACTATATGATGAGTGACGAGTTTGACTCAATCTAACGTCTCCTGTGAAAGGGTTTCATTAACGGCTATGATTGGCTCGATCACGAGTCACATGAGTTGACTCAGTAGATCGCTGAAGGATTAATCCCTCATACAAATGTATGAGCAGATATCTGTTTAGGCCACTTGATGAGTACAGCTCAAATACAATAGCATGGCCATGTAGTCAATACGGAGTATCAGTTACAATTCAGTTAACTCAGATCAAGAAACAGGACAACTGAACGAGGATGACTTGTCTATGCCTCGTGGTTGTCAAGATATCAAGAGGATAAAAGGATATTTTCATGTACAACAAGGTTAAGTCGAAATCTCGATAATCACAAGCGTTGGGTAATCATGATGTCTTGCTAGAGGGCACTCATGATGGAAAGGGTAAAATGATAATTTTACTAGTCCGCCAACGTATCGTGAGCCTAGAGGGTCACACACTAAAGGTTAAGTAAAACTGATGGAATCATGTAGAGAAATCATGAGAGAGATAAATTCCGGTTTTGGATTAGACCGATTTCGGTTTAAGATTAAACCAGAAATCAAGAACGGTTTAGCTTGACCAATTAATTAGAATCTAAACTAATAGATTTAATTAATTAATTTTAAGCTAAACAGAGCCTAACCAGATTGGGCTAAGCTAGATTGGGCTTCTCTACTTAATTAATTAATAAGCTTTGGGCTTTAAGCCCATTAAGGCTTTTAATTAATTATTTTCTAAAAAGAGATATGAAAGGGAAATTTTCATATTTTTAATCATAAGAAAATTTTCCCAAAACCCTAGCCGCTCCCTCTCTCTCTCTCTCTCTCTCTCTCTCTCTCTCTCTCTCTCTCTCTCTCTCTCTCTCTCTCTCTCTCTCTCTCTCTCTCTCTCTCTCTCTCTCTTGGCCGAATTCGGCCATTCCCTCTCCTTCCCCATTTTGCTTGCTTCGATCTTTTAGCAAGGATCGTTGTGAGTATCTTCGGATTGCTCTTCATGTGTGGACGTTCTTTAGAGGTCACTGAATCTAATTTAGTGACAAAAGGATTTCCATTCAAGGTAATCGTGTAATTTATTTTCAATCCTAGATCACATGACCAATCAATGATCATGTAAGATCCTTATTAAATAAGGACTTTTGAGGTTAATTTCTTGTATGACATGAATTTAATTGATTGGAACCCTAAAAAATTTCTTCAGTGGTATCATAGGATGGTTACATATGATTATTGTATTCGAGCATGATAGGCTAGATTTAATTTTACAATTTATTTCGGTATTATGAGATTCAAATTGCAAAATAAATTTCTCTTTCTGGTTGATGAATTAATTGCTGGAATTTATTTAATTGTCGCTAAAAAATAATTTTTTTGATCGAGTGAGATCGAGTCGAGACCCGCGGGAGGCCGAGGCTAGCCGAGAGGCTAACCCCGGCTAAGCCACGAGCCGACTAGCTGGAACGGGAGGGCCGACCAGATCTGCCCGTGGCAGATCTGGCCGAGCCTTTCGGCTCCGGCCAAGGAAAGGCCTCGGCCTGATCGAAACTGGCCAGGCGGCCCGCTACGGGCAGCCCTCAAGGGCTGGTCGGTCATGGCGCGGCCAGCCCTGGCGGCTAGGGTTTGGCCGAACCCTAATTGGCCTTCGGGTCAATTTTGGTTCAGTCAAACCAGAAAGGATTCGGGTCAGATCCGACCCAGAAAAATTCAGAATTTTAAGCGATAGTTAATTAAAACTTCAGACCGGTTCGATTTCGATAAACCAGAGCATGAACCGATTTAATTCAGAAATTAACCGGTTCAAAATAACGGTTTCGATAAACCGTATTTTATGATTTAAATCAAGATAAAATTGGAACTAATATGTTTACTTGATAACATGCTTGTTTGACAACATGATTGTTTGATAACATGGTGTTTGCAACATGATTGCTAAGTTAGCCCGATTTAGAATTTAATTTCGGTTTGCAACCTGCGAGTTACTTTTGGGTTGTAATTTAATTGTGATCTGTGTGTCACGACATTTATTTTATTTAAATTAAATGTAATTATGTATTCCCAAGACGAGAAGAACCGAAGAGAAAGACGGTGATCCCGAGGAGGCGTGGAGCCAGTGGGAGTCCAAGAGAATGAGGAAAGACATGACCTATTATATGTTTTAGTTAATTCCAGTAGGGTTAGAGGGCTAGCTAAAACAAGTTTACATTTATGTTCATGAATGTATGGTTAAATGTATGATTTAATTTTCATAAATGTATGTCAATTAGATCATCACCCACATGTGTAAAGATTAATAATAATGAAATAGTCACGCACATGTAAACCGGAATGAAAATAACTCTACATGGATTTGTAGATGATAATTTCAAGTAATGATAAGTGAGAATGGACATTTAAAATGGCAAGTAATTTCAAGTCAAGCTAGATACCGCCCACATTTCATCACTTCGATTAGTTCACAGACCCATGGGTAGATACGATTAACGTGGATCCATGGGAATGGGTTCTAATAGAAGATGGACAATCTTGCATGGGTGTGTGCGCATTAGTAGAGTAACCATGCAGATTGGACCATGCGTTGAAAGGTGGTTGACTTGGATGCGATTCTCAGATAATCTGTGCCAGGGTATCAGACATAGGGTAATGCCGTATACATATAATGTATAAGCCCTAGCCAAGAATCACATGGTTTTGTGAAAGGACTGGACTGTCCTACTCCAATGTCTAAAACTGGGGCGATGAGAGTAACTCACTTCAGTTTTGGGTATGCAGAGATCTTGGTTTAGATTCAAATATAGGAATCAGAAATGTTCATACTCAAGTATCTCTCACTTTAACTTAATTAAGAATCTGATTGAATTTATTTTCATGTGTAGATTTAATGGCACCGTCGCAACCCAAATCAACACGTTCTGGCACTGAAGCATTAAACTCTCTTATGTCGAATGACAAGCTGTCAGGGACTAACTTCCTGGTTTGGGGGAGGAACCTGAAGCTTGCCCTTCAGTATGAGAGACAGGAGTATATCCTTACGGATAAGTAAATGAAAGTGCACGCGGATGATGCCAGCGAGGCCAATAAGAATGCTTATGACAAGTATCTAAGCGACTGGCAAGACGTTGGCATCCTCATGGTCGGGTTTATGAATCTCATGGACAATCCACAAAAAATGATAGAGGAGATCAAAGTATAGTACCAGAAGAATGCTCGTGTCGAAAGATACGACACTCTTAGGGAATTATTCTACATCAGGCACAATGTTGGTGAGGTAGTGAGCCCACATGTCCTCAAGATAAAGCGCCTCTTTGATCGTTTGGCCAGTCTAGGTCATAGCTTCACAGAGCAGCTGAAATCGGACATAGTCCTGATGTCGCTTCCTAAGGTTTATGGAGATGTGATTACCGATTACAATCTCCATAATATGGAAAATACCATCAAGGAACTGCATGGGATGTTTGTGACAACGGAGAAGAATCTCAAGGGCAAAACCCTTGAGGTTCTGATGGTCAATAAGGATGTCAACTTCAAAAGAGTTGGCAAACCTACTGGCAGGTCACCAGGATAGCCCAACAAGGGCAAGGCAGCACCAGTGGCGAGTAAGGGTAAGGCGCCAATGCACCTAGTTGGCAGTTAAGGGTACCCAGGGGTCCGAAGATCCAAGCGGTTCCTAGAACCGAAAGGAATACTTCGACCTCAGGGGTAGTCTGTTATTACTGCCAGCAGCCAGGTCATTAGAAAAAGGATTGCAGGCAGCACAAGGAATATGTGAAGAGCCTGCAGTAGGGAGGACACCCTTCGGGACATGGATCAGGTATTTACGTTATTGAGTATAATCTCAACGTTACTTTATCGGATACATGGGTAGTTGATACCGGAGCAGAAACTCATATTTGTGTTAATCTGCAGGATCTGGAAAGTAAGAAACTCCTTGGGAAAGGCGAGCGGGATCTGAGAGTCGGAGACAACAATTCGATGTCAACGACGGCTGTCGGTTCTGTTAGTCTTACGATACCCACAAGGCTTATCTTAGTTTTGGACGATGTATTGTGTGTACCTACTTTTAGTAGGAATATTATTTCAGTGTCCAGTTTGGACAAACTTGGTTTTTTATTTACCATAGATAATGGTGTATTTACTTTATCAAGAAATAATATTGTTTATGGCACTGCATCTATGGTTGGTGGTTTATACATTTTAAATGTTGATAACTCTAACTACAGTTCAAACTATAACGTAAATAAGAGGTTGAAGTCGGATGACTTAAACTAGACAGTGATGTGGCACTGTTGTTTGGGCCATATTGGCGAGAAATGCGTCTCGAAACTTCACAAGTGTGGAATGTTAAGTCCGTTTGAATTCACACCAATCAAGAGATGTGAATCTTGCATTATGGGAAAGATGACAAAGACGCCTTTTGGCGGCTTAGGTGAAATGGCGAGTAATCTCATGGGCCTAATACATTCAGACGTATGTGGGCCCAAGCCAGGAGAGGTTTCAGATACTTCATAACCTTTACCGATAATTATAGTAGGTACGGGTATGTCTATTTAATGAGACATAAGTCGAAATCCTTTGATAAATTCAAAGAATTCCAGAATGAAGTATAGAACCAGCTTGGTAAAAGTATAAAGACACTTTGGTCTGATCGAGGTGGCGAGTACTTAGACCAAGATTTTCTCAGTCACTTAAGGGATAACGGTATTCTCTCGGAACTAACTCCGCCAGGAACCCCTCAGCTGAATGGTGTTTCTGAACGGAGGAACGAAAACTTGCTTGATATGGTTCGTTCTATGATGAGTCATGCCTACCTTCCAGTATCTTTCTGGAGCCATGCCGTAGAAACGGCCGCATTCATTTTGAATCGGGCACCTACAAAGGAAGTGGAGACCACTTCATTTGAGTTCAGGCAAGGGAAATCTCGCAAGTTGTCTTTCCTCAAGATCTGGGGGTGCGGCGTTTAGTTAAGCAGCTGCTTGGTGATAAACTCGAACCCAATGCAGATAAGTGTGTCTTTGTAGGGTACCCCAAAAGAACTATGGAGTACTACTGCTATAAACCCGAAAGAACAAGGTTTTTGTTGCTCGAGGTGGGGTTTTCTTGGAAAGAGAATTCTTATCCAAGAGTCCTAGTGGGATTCATGTGCTTCTAGAAGAAATTCGAGACAGAACAACCTTTAGAGGATGTAGAAGTACCCGATGAGGTAAATGATCAGAGTCATATTCTAACTGCAACTCCTGTAGCACCAGGGAGATCTGAAAGATCTCGTCAAAACCCAGTCAGATATGGCTTCTTAGTCACAGAGGGTAATGACTTGATCATTGTGGATCAGGATGATCCCGCAACAGTTCAGCAAGCCTTGTCCAGTCCCAACTCCAAAGAATGGCGGAATGTCATGGATGAGAAAATGAAGCCCATGAAAGACAATCAGGTCTGGAACTTAGTAGACAGCAAACCTGGGATAAAACCCATAGGGTGCAAGTAGATATCTAAGTTAAAGACATATATGGACGGAAAGCCTCAGACTTACAAAGCAAGACTGGTTGCAAAAGGTTATCGTCAAGTCCAAGGCATGGACTACGATGAGACCTTTTCGCCAGTAGCCATGATTAAGTCAATTCAGATGATGTTGGCCATTGCAGCATATTTCGATTACGAGATATGGCAAATAGATGTTAAAACTGCGTTCCTTAACGGGAACTTGCAGGAGGATGTCTATATGATTCAGCCAGAAGGTTTTGTCGATCCGGATCATCCTGAAAAGTTATGTAAGCTGCAACGATCCATTTATGGATTGAAGCAAGCTTCCAGGAGTTCGAACTTACGGTTTGATGAATCCGTAAAAGAGTTTGGGTTTATCATAAATTCAGATGAACCCTGTATCTACAAGAAGAGCAGTGGGAGTAACGTAGTGTTCCTGGTGCTGTATGTTGAGGACATACTAGTCATGGGAAATGACGTCCCAACCTTGCTTGAGACCAAAGATTGGTTAGGGAAGTGTTTCTCCATGAAGAACTTAGGTGAGGCCGCTTACATTCTGGGAATCAGGATCTACAGAGATCGATCCAAGAGAATTTTAGGCCTGAGTCAGAGCACTTACATAGATAAAGTCTTGAGAAGATTCTCAATGCTTGACTCTAAGAAAGGGAACCTCTCAGTAAGACATGGTATCAAGCTCAGCAAGAGTCAGTGTCCTAGAACACCTGATGAGTTGAAGAAGATGGAAGGAATCCCGTATGCTTCGGCAGTGGGATCCATTATGTATGTCATGATCTGTACAAGGCCTGACGTATCGTTTTCCCTCAGCTGTGCCAGCAGATTTCAGTCTAACCTAGGCCAAGATCATTGGACTGCCGTCATGTGTATCCTCAAGTATCTGAGGAGAACAAAGGACGCCTTCTTAGTGTATGGAGGGATAGAAGGAGAACTGAATGTCACTGGATATGTTGACGCTAGTTTTCAAACAGACCCTGATGACTTCAAATCTCAAGGAGGGTATGTGTTCATGTTGAATGGGGGAGATTTCAGTTGGAAAAGCTTCAAAGAAACGACTGTTGGGGGGAAAAGCGGTCTCCCCTCTCTCGCGCAACAACACGCGGTCGCAGCAAGTACAAATAAACCGGTAAGATACCGAGTCGAATCCACAGGGACTAATGAGGGTCGTAGGTTGTTTTGAGTGTTTGTATTTATCACCAACAAGTAAATAGCAACAACATGATAACAATGGAAGTAAAGCGCCTAGGGTGCTAGACAAATCGCAATGTAAATAAGTTTGCGAGACTTAGATTCTAAGGATCGAAATTAATGTTGAGCCTATGTCTTAAATGCCGACCTCGCCTTTCGGTAATGAGGTTAGCCTAATCCCGAGTCTTCTCGTGCCCTTTCGGTATTGAGAACAACTCGAGACCGCATTAGATCGACAATAATAAGCTAAGGGTTATTACAAGGTGCCAAGACACGGTCTTGAGCCTACAACCCTCGGTGGATGCTAGGTCCGGATTCTATTCCTTCCCTTTCGGTATCGGATAGAACTCCTCAAACATATATTGTAAAGCGTCAATTAAACAATACATGCATTCAAACAACAATCCACACAACAAAGTCTTCAATCCTATAACTAATACCTCAATAATCACATTACAAATGTCTAGCACCCATGGCTAAGGGATTTAGCTCTCAACCATGGTGCTCAAATCAACCATCATCATAAAATCAACAAAATGAAACAACAACATCAAAATAAATTAGTAAATAGGGATAGAAATTCCTCTTGGTGTTCTTGAGCAAGACGGTTCTTCAAGGTTGGTGGATTGACTGGTAGGAATCCCTCCAAAGCTTCCTTTCCTAGCTCCTAAGGTTGGTTCTATGGTGGAATCCACTCCAAAACTCCCAAAGTGTCAAGAATAGATGAAGAACTCTTCAAGTTTGATGAAGAACAAGAGGTTGGAGCTCTCAAACTAAGCTCTATCCTCCACAACTCGTTTTTGGTCTTTGCCCAACTCTCCCCCCTCCAAAATATCTGATTTATGCACTTTATTAGCAGTTTCGCGCCTTAGTCACGATCTTGCCTTGGTAGGCACGATCGTGCCTCACCTAGGCACGATCGTGACTCAAATCGTGGGAGCCCACGGTAAGTTTGAGCAAAATTCGGCCAAAAATTCATTTAGGCACGATCGTGCCTCCCCTAGGCACGATCGTGACCCATTGAAATCTTCACCAGTGGATTAGATCTTCACAATCCACTCAAATCGACATATTATGGGCCCCAATCGGACTTCGGACGAGAAATCTACACCCCCGGGAAGTTTCAGCTGTTGTGCAGAACTTTCTTAACCGATTTTCAGCTCCAATTATGCTCAATTGTTCCTTGCACCTACAAAATGTCAAAAACACACAAAGAATCAAAAGTACCAAATTAATGGCTCAAGAAAGCCGAAACGAGGAAAATTCGGTGCTCAAATGCGGGTCAGAAGTGTAATTGTGAGGTCATATTCGGACCCGCAACAGCGACAATAGCCGACTCTACCACGGAGGCAGAATACATAGTTGCGTCAGAGGCAGCTAAGGAGGCGGTGTGGGTCAAGAGCTTCTTGAGTGGATTAGATGTACTGCCGCGAACTTCTGATCCCTTGAGCTTAAAGTGTGACAACATGGGGGCCGTAGCACTTGCTAAAGAGCCCAGATTTCACAACAGGACCAAGCACGTCGAGAGAAAGTATCTCATCATCAGAGAGATGGTTGATAAAGGTAAAGTATAGATAAGTTACGTTTCAACGCATGATAATCTAGCTGACCCCTTAACTAAGACACTTCCGCAACATAAGCATGAGGAGCATGTCAGGGGAATGAGTTTAGATTGGAATACCTATTGGGTCTAGGGCAAGGGGGAGACTGTTGGGATTTTGTGCCCTAGCACAATGTATTTTCAATATACTCATGTAATGAGATTATTAGTTGAAATAAATCGGCATTTATATTACTAAGTGTTGTAGTAATATCTTAAGTATGATTTGATTTGCATCATTGATGTGTCAACACATAATAGTAGGTCTACATATCAGACAAAATCTTACTTAAGCTGTCCCCGATCAGAATAGCTTTATAAGAAGCGATCGGTATAAGGCTAACTCTAAATGATCACGCTCTACTGATCATGGCCAGAAGGGGGCCGGAGTTAGGTCATAGTGTTGCCAGACGAGGTGATATAGGACGACCCGATCGTGAGTATGTTACATAGACACAGTTATGAATATACTCATATGTTGGTACGTGAAATCACTGTTAAGGGGTCGATCGACCTCATTTTGATCTAAATCAACCCCCCCCCCCCCCCAATTAGATGCTTATTTGCCTCGTAATGGCCTTAGAGGGCCAGATAGGACCATTTTATGCTCTTCGGTGTGTTTTCAAGAGCATATGCAGGAAAGGGTGAGAAGAAGGCCAAGGTTCGAGATTCAGAGAGATCGAGACTTGAGGAGCAAGAAACAAGGAAGGGCCATAAAATACATTTAGCATGATCATGCCCCCTCTATGCACAAACGTGACTAGTGAAGGGCACGATTGTGACTCTCCAAGGCACGATCGTGCCCCGATGAATATTTTCTTCAACTTACAGAGCGCTATCCCGATCTCAGTCACGGAGGAGCCACGATCTTCACCAAGAGAGAGGCACGATCGTGACTCCATAATCACGATCGTGACCCAATTCAAAACCAAGCCACGATCGCGACGAGAAAGAGAAGACTGCAGCGTTGACTCGAGCAGATTCGGTCCCCCCCAGCTCAGGCACGATCGTGACCCCCATAGGGACAATCGTGACCATCACTAAGTCACAATCGTGCCCCCCATAGTCACGATCGTGACCATGCACGATTTTCAGATGCTATATAAGGGCTCTTGCCCTAGGGATTGAGATGCTTTTGGACACCTTAGCTTTGTAGCCTCCATCAGCTTACAACCAGACTTGCCAGTTCAAGGAAGACATTCCATTTTGTGGGTTCTCCTTCATCATTTCATCATTGGATAAAGGGAGAGTGGATTTTGGAGAAGGCATTTCCCAGCACCATTTCACCAAGAAGAAGCTATTTTGGAAAGGAGTTCATCATCCAACCTTTACCAACAACAAGCATTTGAGCTTTGAGCAACTACACACCAAGAGCATTTCTAGAATTTCTCTCTTTTTATGTTTCACACTATGATTTTTATTAGTCTTTCCATTTGTTGGATGATATTTGATTTGAGCACCATGGTTGAGGGCTAAAACCTTTAGTTATGGAGGCTAGACTTTGTAGATTATGAAATATTGCTATGTGATGAAATAGTTCTAGGGTGATGCTTGAGTTGTGTGGTTATTCTTGCTTTAATCCATGTTTGCTAGGTAGGCCACATGGAATGTATGCTAGGGTTCTTGGACTTAGGCAATGTTAAGTATGAAGAGCTCGAAATCGTATTTTGACACTCCGATGTAACACTTAGCCCACTTAGTAAGCATGTTTAGGGGCTACGTTGATCTCGAGAGAGACGGATAGTCCCAGATCCAGGAACCAACGAGTGCTAGGGGTTCGATGCAGAGCGGAGATACCATGAAGTAGCACTTGACCAATTATTGTTGTGCAATTGCAATCTCGAGTGACTTCGAACCCGAGAGGGCAATGAGTGACTCGGGATTAGGACAACTCCAATGCCGAGAGGCGGGGTTGTCAATTAAGACATAGATCAATCTCTTTATCACCTAATGAACTATAAAGTTATTGTAGTAATTCATTGTTTGCATGTCTAGCACCCTATGCGCTTTCCATTAATTGTCAATCACCAAACCAATTGCTTGCTTGTTTTCATTAAATAGAAAATACCAAAAATAGTAGTAGTAGTCTCGAGATCCTTTGACACAAACACGCAATTTACCTAAGACCCGCATTATTCCCTGTGGACCGACCCGGTAGCTTACCAGTCTTATAAAATTATTACTTGCGAACCGTGTGCACTTGCACGTGGTAACCATTGTCCGACGTTTGCCCGTCACACTTTGGCCCAACAATCACATCCTCAGACGGAAGGATCTTTGAGGTCACTATGTGATGAGTGACGAGTTTGACTCAGTCTATCGTCTCCTGTGAAAGGGTTTCAATAACGGCTGTGATTGGCTCGATCACGAGTCACAGTTGACTCAATAGATCCCTGAAGGATTTATCCCTCATACAGATGTATGAGCAGATATCTGTTTAGGCCACTTGATGAGTAAAACTGAAATACAATAGCATGGCCATGCAGTCGATACGGAGTATCAGTTACAATTCAGTTAACTTAGATCAAGAAACAGGACAATTGAAAGAGAATGACTTGTCTATGCCTCGTGGTTGTCAAGATATCAAGAGGATAAAAGGATAGTTTCATGTACGACAGGGTTAAGTCGAAATCTCGATAATCACAAGCGTTGGGTAATCATGATGTCTTGCTAGAGGCCACTCATGATGGAAAGGGTAAAATGATAATTTTAACAGTCCGCCAACGTATCGTGAGCCTAGAGGGTCACACACTAAAGGTTGAGTAAAACGGATGGAATCATGTAGAGGAATCATGAGAGAGATAAATTCCGGTTTTGGATTAAACCGGATTAGACCGATTTCGGTTTAGGATTAAATCGGAAATCAAGAAAGGTTTAGCTGGACCAATTAATTAGAATCTAAACTAATAGATTTAATTAATTAATTTTAAGCTAAACATGACCTATCCAGCTTGGGCTAAGCCAGATTGGGATTCTCTACTTAATTAATTAATAAGCTTTGTGCTTTAAGCCCATTAACGCTTTTAATTAATTATTTCCTAAAAAGAGATATAAAAGGGAAATTTTCAAATTTTTAATCATAAGAAAATTTTCCCAAAACCCTAGTCGCTCTCTCTCTCTCTCTCTCTCTCTCTCTCTCTCTTGGCCGAATTCGGCCCTTCCCTCTCCTTCCCCGTTTTGCTTGCTTTGATCTTCTAGCAAGGATCGTTGTGAGTATCTTCAGATTTCTCTTCCTGTGTGGACGTTCTTTAGAGGTCACTGAATCCAATTTAGTGAAAAAAGGATTTCGATTCAAGGTAATCTTGTAATTTATTTTCAAGCCTAGATCTCATGATCAATCAATGATCATGTAAGATCCTTATTAAATATGGACTTTTGAGGTTAATTTCTTGTATGGGCGTGAAATTAATTGATTGGAAACCTAAAAATATCTTCAAAAGAGTTATGCTCCGCTGTGTGCTATTGATGAAGATGGCTGAAGATGATCCTGTTAGCTGGAGACATTGCTCGCCGAAATTTTACTGTGAAGATTGAGAAGTTATGCTTGCCTAAAAAATTGCCAAAAGAGAAGATTGTTGCTACGATTAGTGTTGGCATATGTTACAACACATTTGGCGTAACATAATGCGCGCAAGATTAGGCAAGTAGTCGAAGCTTTCCTATTTAATTCGCAGAAGTTTGGCGCGCAAGGGATTATGCCACGACGAATTTAGGCAACGTCTAGCTGGAAGAATACACGTTAGCAAGGTCAATTAAGGCAGCAATGCCAACCTGTCAACTTTCCAACAATGCAAAGTGACAAAAGAATTCCTATTTGGAATTGTATTGCCTATTCGGAGTTGAAGACCTATTAGGCATGTAGAATTGCTATAAAGCAAGTGCTACCCTCATAGAAATTCATACTTTATCTGTGCTTAATTTCAGAGCTCTTAACCGTGCAAGGCTGGCGGATTGAGAGACTGGATCTTTAGAAGAACGGTGTCAATCACATCAATCAAAACGTGAGGGTTTGAGCGTTTGTGATTTGTGGGTATTTGTTCGTGATTGAAGACTCGCGAAGAAATTGTCGAAGACAAACTACGCCGAGCATAGCCTTGCTCAAAGGGTGGAATTGAGACAGGGGGAGTCCCTGGTCGAGGTTCTTCACGGTAAGATCTCTAGTAGTTTAGGACAATAGCTTGTGTGATAACTAGTTGATGCTTGAAGTTGTACTATTGACTATCAAATAGTTAAAATCTTTCCACTAGCAGAGTGCCCCCAAACGTAGGTGCGGAGTCGCCGAACTGGGTAAACATATTGTGTGTCTTCTGTTTATTGTTCCGTTATTTACTATTGATTATCTGTGATCAGACAAGTTGTCGAACCAATTGTCACATCATTGTATTCGACATCTTGTCCCTGTTACGAATCAGAATTTCACGACCCACAAAGCCAAAAAAACCATTCAAATCTCAACAACACTCAAATGAGCCCAAAGCCGGGAATGGCGGTTTCGAAATTAAATCTTCGGATTGTGGTTTTTGATTTGGGAATCCGAGTTTTGATGGTGATTTTTGTGAGTGGGTTTCGGAATTTTTCAATTTGGGGAGTTCTCGGTGGACTCAAAATCGTCAATTTTCGATTTTGATTATGATTTCAATTTTTTATTTGGGAATTTTTTTAGTTCTGAAGCTAATTTTTGGGAGTGGGTTTCGAATTTGTATAATTTGGGAAATTCTCGATGGACCCTTATGCTCAAAATCATCGAGCACTGAAATGTTGGGAGTAGGAGAAATCCTTGCTCTTTTCTTACTTTATTCACATGAATTTTGGTGTCCTTAAAGATATGGGTGTTCTGTAACTTTGGTTTCTGAGCAAAACATATGAAATTGATGATTCAACTGTCTAGGTGCATGTAAATTATTGTTTTCTCAGTTCAATGCTTGATTCTTACTGGTAAATTATATGTGGGTTTGGTTCTGTTTTGCTATTAGGGAAAACTGTATGGTCAAATTCCAAATGACAGTTTAATAGTAATGTAATTTTCTTGGGGAAAAGATTGTATTTTGATAATTAATGTCCAGATTTTCAACTAATCTTTGATTTGTGAGGAAGTTCAGGATTTATTAAAAGCTTTGCCTAAAATATAGAAAACAAATACTCATGCAAAAATTAATAACAATGAATTCAAACAAAATGGAACCAATATCAATTCAGTACTAGATCAAATTGTTACAAAATTAGAAAATTAAAGAAAAAGAAACGTTGGTTAAATTGTATGTGAATATATATACGACACCAGAACTCAGTTCCTCTTGATCATCACCATCGCCTTCAGCAAGTGGTGGTTATCTCCGGCAGAACCAAGGCATCCCAAGCGGCGATCAACTTCATCCTCTTTCGCCTATTCCGGAAGCCCTTGTATTGCTTGTGCAGCTTTCATGTGAGGAAGAGGAGTGAGAGAGAAAGGGGAAGAGAGAGAGGGTGAAGAGAAAAAAGAGGTGGAGGGTGGCATATGTTTGAAAATGAAATGAATAGTTAAGATCATTTTAGTTTTTTCAATCTAATTTTTACAATTTATTTAACCCTTAAAGGCATTTTAGTCATTTCACATGTAAAAAAATGTTAAAATCTAGCATAATTGGATGGAAAGTGCAAAATGAAAATTTTGCACATCTTAAACGGAGTATATCTTTGGCGCATTTACTCAATTATTTATGTTTTCATTCAAAATATCCTTCTCCATGAGAGGTGCTAACCTTGATCCTACCGTTTCTTGAAATCAATATATATATATATATATTCTGACATTATGGTGATAACTTAATTGTTTTAAAGGAGGTACAAGAATGGGTCACTGTTAATTTTTTCAACAGTAACCATCGATCCAACCGGAAATCATATCGGACTCTTTGGACGGATAGAGAAGAGACAGACAACACAAACATCTCCTCCAAGATTGAGACTTGGCTTTTTGTTAAACGGGAACCGGGACAGGATGCTTCTGAGGCGGAACTGTTACAGGAGGAGGACAACAAGCCGAAACGCGTAAGTTCTTTTATAGGTTATATTAATAATTAATATTTTATTCTTTTATTCTAATTTATTATTTTTTCATTAATTTCATATTTTATTTTGTTACAGATATACCTTAAGAGGGCGTTGCTGGACTGGAGGAGACTGAAGTGATGATGTTAGCGAATCAGCATTGTCACGACCTGAAGCTTGCCGCGGGACGATTAGATGTCCAATTCCCCCGAGGACGCAAAATTCGGGGATTATTACCAGGCACAGGCCAGATCTAGAAAACGTGGCCAATCCTCCAGCGGTGTGTCTGCAGAATAGTTCGAAGATATGCAGACTAGGTTCAGACAGGCGACGGAGCAGATTGCCGCGCAAAATGAGAAGTTCGAAGCTCAACGAAGAAGGTTTCAATGGATGTACGAGCACATGCGAGCAGCCAATCCTTCCTTGCCCCCTTACGACCGGAACATGTTTACCAACTTTGGTCCTCCACCTCCACCGTCGTAGTTTAATTAATGTAATTTTTATTTAAACATTTGTAGTTTTAATTCATTTGGATTTTAATTTGAACTTTAATTTCAAAATTAAATTAATTATGTAAAAAATAAAAACCGAATAAAAGTTATATATTAAATATTTAATATATAATTTTTATTCGGTTTTTGTTTTTTAATAAATTAATATTTGTAACGGCGTACACTTTTTTTAATAAATTAATATTTGTTACAATGTTGACATTATAATAATACTTTTTAATACTTATAACGGCATATTATATCAAGACATACGCCGTTACTAAGTTGACGGCGTCAAGCCAAATAAACGGCACCGTCATCTTTGTAACGGCGTATGTCTTGATATAATACGCCGTTACAAAGTTAACGGTGTTATAAACCATGACGCCGTTAACGGATTGTCGAAACGACGCCGTGTTGGTGTAGCAGCGTCATTTGTACGCCGTTACAAACTATAACGGCGTACCGACTAACGGCTGTTGGTACACCGTTACAAATTGTAATGCGTATTTTTGGTCTGTAACGGCGTACTTTCATACGCCGTTACTAATGAAAAAAATGGCAGTGGTTGTGTGCCAATATTTGCTAGAGGATAACGAATTTGTGCTCAAAGGATTCGAGATCCTCCTTTCTTCTCTCGGTAGCTAATTACTTGTTTAATTATAAATTTGAGAGCGCTGAAGTTTTAGAAACCTATTTTCTGAAGTAATTAAGATTTTCCAATTGGTTTTTGACTTCAGATTACTTCTAAAACAATGACAAGAAAGGTTGTAGCGTACAAGAAGAAACAACATTGATGAAAAGTAACTCACAGAAGGAAATTATGAGCAAGAGGACCTATCAGAAATGACTGGTTGACTTGATTCACATAGAAGAAGAAACAGACTGAACACTTGAAGAGGAATCATCTTGGCCGTGTTGGACTTGAAGCTCCTTATCGCGTCCACACTTGCCAAAGCTCCACCGACTGTTGTTATTGTGGCAACTTTGTAAGCAAGTCATCCTCCTGAGTTGCCGCCCATCGTCAGCAACCATACCATCTGCATTTGGCAATACGACCACTGCCCAGGTTCTGTTTCATCGGTTTGACAAGGAGATGGATGAAGCTGAGGATCCAGGTTACTAGTTTAGGAATGAGTCCAATTGAATTGGATATGAACTAAACCTTCCTTCACCTTATTCAATCTCATCAAATTGTAAGCCTTTGTGAGTTGTGACATTTGTTTGTTTCCACTCACAATTACCAATTTGATGAAACCCACGTCTGTACTGTACATATTTTTTTTAATAATGAAAGATTGAATCAATTCAATTATTCATGCTGTTTAATTTATTCGTAATTTGAAGCAAATTCAAAATATTCCAAGCCATTTTCAAATGGATCTGGGTATTCACATTAAAGCAAAGATGATTTCCCAAAAAAATTAGTGACTGCTGACTGGTCTCTCCAGCTACTCAAATCTTCGGTACTTGATAGCATATATCCCCAAAACATCCTTGGCAGCCTTAATTATATGATGCTAACCAGACTCCATTCTTTAAAAGGCCAATAAGATGGCCTGGGAACAAAGTTGGACAGTCATCCATAGCCTCTATTCTTAAATAACCTTAATGATATGATACTAACCAGACTCCACCCTTAAAAAGCATTGAATCTTGGCAAGTCCCAACTATTACAGTTGAAGGTTATCTGCCATTAACACAGCTACAGCTACTGAGATGAACCAAACCAAGCATTCATAATTAAAGAAGATTAAGTCCATGTCCATGAAACAAGACTGCTTGGTCAATACAACAAGTTGCACTTTGAAAAGTGAGACTTCTAGTCATGCATACATATATACTCAAACATGGCCAATTCTTACCGCACATAGGTACTCCATGGTATAGAGAATAACTCTTCCCACTTGACCTCTTAGAACCTTAAACATTAGAACCCGAGACCCTGCTCAAGCCTCTTGCCCTCAGGTTAATTTGCATACATCGTGATCACATAAACCTCTTGAAAATGCCACCCTAAGACCTAGAAAAACCCATTGGAAGCTAATGGCATGTACAATGTGATCAACAATAACTTGGATCACAAAAGAACTCCTACTCATCTGGGCTCATATTCATATTCACACAACATAACATAGTTGAATTGCGAATTCAGTAAAGAAGAATGGTTGCCAGAATTCTAGAGATGATTTACTTCTCAATTAAAAACACGATGCAATCATTTCTATAGATTCTGCAGCACAGCTAGACAACATTTCATGAAAATCGCAGTGGAATTTAACCTCTAGATAATTTCCCGATATATATATTATAGTAAAAGAATATTATGTATCATTTATACATAATTTCTTGTTTTCTAAATACAGTTTCACTGTACAGTTAGTACAAAAGAGGAAGCAACTCATTCGAGTGTCACTAACAGCTTAAAATCTGTGAAGGTAACATAATTCCTTTTTTGCCAACATGCCTATAGATTCTAATCTTTCATTAGCTTAAAAGTTCCATATAAAGCAATTTACCAAATCAAACATTTCAAGAATAAACACACATAAAACATAAGCTATTCAATAATCAAAGCGATGTAAAGCCGAGCAACAGCAAATTTGTGCTCGGGAAGATCGGGATCAACACATCAAACCTGACTTCAACATGCAGCTACTGAACATTGGAAATTGCTCAAACGATCTACTTCAAGAAATTAGATCAAATTCAAGAACAGCCATAAAACGCACTCGTTCTTAAAGCAACTTCAAACGGATCCAAAATTAACAGATAAGAAATCCTAGGAATCATAACCATGCGGAAATTTACATCAAAGAGGAAAACCAAATCAGAAAATTACGGAAGCATCCGATTACCGATAAGGGCGTTTCTCCAGCACGAAGATACTCAAAGTTCCGAACCGGTCCAGTTCGAATCGGAGAGATCACGGGCCGGCGGCGGATTTGTAGCGGTAGAACTTGCCGAAGACGTGAAGAGCGGTGACGAAACCGATGAAGCAGACGCTCATGACGAGGACGACGGTGGGCGTGATCTTGAGGCCAGGGGCGTCGTCGGTGTAGAACCTGAGCATATTTCCTCCTCCCACTCCGGCGCCGCCCGCGCTCATGCCGCCGGAGCTGGTGGCGTTTCCGCCGAGACGGCGACGGCGCATGCCGGCCGTGGCGGCGGCGGATCCGCGCGGCGCCGCGACGCCAGGTCGGGAGGTGGAGGAGGAAGACGATTGAGACTGAGAAGAGCCTCTCACCATTGTTGAATACCTGAGAATTGAGAAGTTTCTGTAGCGTTGTTGAGTGTTTCAGTCAATGTGGTCTATGGAGATGAAAAGAAATGAACAAATGATGACAAAAAGCAGGTGAAGGGTAAATTCGTAATTATGGTAGTAATGTTAATCTGATTCTAATATAGAAACCAATCGGCAATGAAGCGGGTGGCTGGATTTGGTGTTGATACTGATAGACTCACGAGGAGGTCACCGTCACAGGCCGATAAGGTAGAATATGATCAACTCATTAATTAAGTCGTGTTTTAAATAAACAGACCGTGGAAGTGTAGCTGTGCACATCTTCATTCACAACAGGTGGAATTTGGTTTCTGACTTTCAGTGACCCATACCCATGTGTTACAAAATCAGAGATAATTTTAAATATTTAAAATAATATATATTTATTTTTCTCTTTCAAAATTATTAATATTTTTATTTTTATTTTATATATTGCTCGCTCAACGATTCGTGTTTACGAAGGCTCGTTCCATGATCAGTAAATACACGGAACGAGCCTTCGTAAAATGAAAGTAATTAATCAAGAGATATTATATATGTCAACTATATATAATGACGATTGTGCCCTCAATTGAATTACTTTCATTTTTTATCTCTGGAATAATATATATTAATTACTTTCTTTTTTATTTTTTTTTGAATGCAAGACGAATTTATTTATTAATACGCAACTAACTTGACATCTAGCCGGACAGCTGAAGATACAGATGATGGAACAGACTCCTCTCTATAATCCCAGTTACTGTTAGTTAAAGCAAACTTGGTCAATTCGTGAGCCACTTTGTTACATGAGCGATGAGCAAATTTTAAGGAGAAATTGAACTGTGTACTAGAGAGGATGCGCCTACAGTCACCAATGATGCCTCCAAACATATTCCTGCATTTTTTCTTTTTCCGGATCTGATCCACTACTCTCAGACAATCCGACTCAAATCTAACCTCGGTCCACTTCCTTCCTTTTGCCCATGATAACGCTTCTTTAACACTTACGGCCTCCACCTCTTCGGAATGGAGATGACCCGAAAAGCATCTAAACAGCGCTCCCAATACTCTAATATTTGAATCCCTACAGACAATCCATATACTCCAAAACCCTCTTTCTTTATCCAACAGTCGTCTCTTCCGGATCTCCACAAAAGGGACATTGGGTGATTAAAGGGATCCCCTTCTCTGCCAGTCTTGTCCTTGTTGGGAGGAAATTTGAGATGACCCTCTAAATAAATATTTTGACTTTTGGTAGAACTCGCAGTTTCCAAACCTCTCTCCAACCCGTTGCATGTGTTGATGGTGTCCAGATATCTCGTTGACGACATAGAGTTCGGTAGGAGCTTCTAACAGTGTATTCTCTTGTTGCGTCCGCTTCTCAACATCAGTGATCCCTGGTTTCATACCAGCCCGGAATGATGGAGAAAATTATATTTCCTGTTTCTTGATTGAAAAGTGCTCTCACCTTCCCTTCATCCCATACTCTGCACTCTGGTCTGAACAACTCAGCAATGCTCACGTCGACTGGAATATTTGTCCTACATTGATTGTCCCTTCTCATACCCATGGGGTCCTACAATCAGGCAATTTCCTGAACTAATACTCATACGCGCCTTGTCTCTAAATATTGATCTTCCCTCGCATATACTCCTCCACACAAACTCGGGTTGTTCCCTAGTTGTGCTTCCAGAAATGAAGCATGAGGAAAATACTTAGCCTTGAGCAGTCTGCTCGGTAGTGACTCAGGGTTTGTCAGAATCCTCTAGGTCTGTTTTCCTAGGAGAGCTAGACTTAACTCTTTTAGATTGAGAAAACTCATCCCACCTAATTCTTTGTGCTTACACAAGGCGGCCCATTTACGCCACAGAACTCCCCCTCTTCCCAAGTTCCCCTTCCACCAAAATTTGTTGAATATCCTCCCTATATCATCAATCAATATGTGGGGAAACAGGAAGACTTGCATAGAATATGCCGGGAGTGCCTGCAGTATAGATTTAATCATTACCTCCCTACTTGTCGAGGACAATAACCTGGGCTCCAAGCTGTCATTCTCTTCGTTATACGCTCCTTTACAGAAGCAAGAGCACGTGATTTATTCCTGCCTACCATATTAGGGAGTCCTAAATAGGTGGCTGATTCTTGTTCCTCCTTGAAGCGTAATCTAGATATGATATCATCTCGTAGCTCATGGGGTGTGTTTGGGGAGAAGAAAGCTGAAGATTTGTCTCGATTAATTAACTGGCTTGAGGCCCTTTCATATACGAGGAGAAATTTGATTATCTGTTCCGCCTCCCCCCGAAAAGCATTGCTAAACAAGTAACTGTCGTCTTCGAACAGGAGATGAGAAACTACTGGCGCTTCCCTAGCTATCTTGACACCATGTATATGACCTGCCCTTGTGAACTCTTGCAGCAGAAGAGAGAGCCCCTCTGCACATACGAGAAATAGATAGAGAGAGCGGGTCCCCCTGGCGCAATCCTCTTGATGGATTCTGGATTAGGATTACGTGGCCTGATGTGATGACCGAATACATGACTGTAAAAACACATGTTTGGATAAGGTTGATCCATCGATGATTATATCTCATAGCTTGCAACATTTAAGCCAGGAAACCCCATTCTACCCTATCGTAAGCGTCGCTCATGTCAAGCTTCAGGGCCATCAGTCCTCTATTCCCTAGTGACTTCCTTCTCACATGGTGGAGAATATTATGCATAATAATATACATTAATTACTTCCCCTTTTTACATTTTCCCTTATCTCTTTTTATTTTTATTGAATATTATATGGACAAACTTTGTTCCAATATGACATAGTTCACTCACGCACGGACAGTTATAATAATCGGACATGTGTGACCATTTTTTCACATAATTTGCAGTAGGACATACATGTTCTGGTGTGGACATAGTTCACTTTTCGACGGACAATATTAAAGACTTGAGTGATAAGTAAAAACCATGTTTTTCATAATATTTGTTAGGACATACATGTTATAGTGTTTTCCACTATCTTCTGGTGGACAAACTTAGTTCTGGTATGAACATAGTTCACGTACTAACGGACATTTATAGGAATCAGACATGTATGATCATGTTTTCACATAATTTGTGGTAGTGTATATATGTTTTGGAGTGGACATAGTTCACTTCTCGACGAACAATATTAATAACATTACTAATAAGTATGAACCATATTTTCCATAATTTTTGTTAGGACATACATGTTATGAACATAGTTCACTTCGGGTCGGACAAAATTGTTACTCGTAATTGTAATGACGGGACCATATTTTTTGTTATTAATTTAGATGACATTTTGTAATTTGTGTTGGACATAGTTCACTTAGAGACGGACAAACATAATAACCATTGTTCGTAACTGTAGAGATTAAATTTAGGAATCTAATTTAGAAATAAATTAGATTTTACATGTAAGAATATAATTTTAGAAATAAATTTAGACGATCTAATTAAATCTATTAATTAGATTTGATCTTAACTATAATTATTTTTAACTATTATAAATAGATATTTTCTCTTCCCAAACTAACCCTCATTGAATACGTATGCCGTTTTTTCCTTATTTAAACTCATAAATCTGTGACGTTGGATGAACAAAAATCAGATGGTCATGTTTTATTCTCAGTTTCTAACATAATTATAGTTTCTCAGCTGAATGCATCTATATATATATATATATATATATATATATATATATTTGTGTGTGTGTGTGTGTGCACTCTCCGTTACAAACCAACCAAGAACGTCAAAACCATCATGTGGCATCAAGCGACACGTGGCGGGACGCTTCATTAACCCCGTTAGTTACAAACAGATGGAGAGTTGAGGGCACGATTGTCATTTCCCGTGAATCCGTTCGTGCATTTAAAGCTCCATCGCGCATTGAAATCGCGATCATTCATCGATTTGCACTATAAATAAGTGTATTTAAAGCGCGATCACGCATTTAAAGTGCGATCATTCAGCGATCAACCTACAAATAGACTAGATCCAGAATCATTCATCATTTTATGTGTTGTTGAACATGTTATACAACAACAACAACAACAACAACAACAACATATACAACAACATGTTATACATGGTACGTCGAGATTTTATACATATACAATAAGACAGTTATACATATACCTCTAAAGTGGGTAATCGTTTTATGTGCTGCTCAACATTATCTTAATACACTGGTTATACATAATATAACAACATGTTGTACATGGTACACCCCCTGTTATACACGGGTTATATGTCTCGTCCACGAAATGACCATAACACCCCCGTCTTTCCATCTTCTTCTGTTAAATTGGGAGATCTCCCATCCATCTCATATCCATGATATATATATCAGGTACAAACTCAACAAAAATGTCAAAACGTCAAAACTCCCTCCCCATCGTTGGATCGACTTGCGGCTCGGGAGATCGTGACACATGTCATGGATGGGAGATCTCTCAATTTAACAGAAGAAGATGGAAAGACGGGGGTGTTATGGTCATTTCGCAGACAAGACATATAATTCGTTTCAGCGTTTTGGATTTTCAGAAAATTGTGCGACAATTGACATATTTTCATAGCGTTTTTTGTCCTCGATTCTTCAGAGATGGTGCTACGTGATCGTTTTTGTCTTCAATTCTATTGTCAAATCTCGGTATGTACAGCGATTTCATTTTTGATCTTATATCGATTTCATTGTTTTGGAATTTCGATTTGTATTTTTTTATTTAAGTCGATTTCAATCTGATCTATTTAACCCGATTTCAATCTGATCTTATATTAGGAGACACACTGGTTCAACCACAGTCATAGCGTTTAAATAGAAGTCATTCATTTAAATTGCAGCCACGTGGCGAATATGATGGCCGTTTTTTACCTCATTGTAGCCATACTGCTTCAATGATAGTCAATCGTTGTCAACACTAGGACTGTTCACGGTTGGGTAACCGAACCGAACCGAACCGACCGGTTCGGTTATTGAAGATTCATAATCGATAACCGAATCGAAAGGTTGTCGGTTCGGTTCGGTTATGAGCGAATAACCGATCGGTTATGACCGGTTCGGTTCTTCGGTTAACCGAGGCATTTTGGGCCTTTTTTTGGGCCTTCTCAGGCCCAATCCAATACATATACCAATTTTTTTGGGCCATTTCAGGCCAAATCCTAATCCAAAATTCACAATACAATACAAAATACACATAGTTTGTGTAACACAACACATTACTAGTACATTACACTATTACAGTCCAAAGTTAAAAAAAACAATACAAAATTCAACAAAACAGTCCAAAATACAGTACAAAATAGATTTTCGATTCAAAGTTCAAGTCCAACATCAGCAACATTCCAACTTTCAAGTCCCGACCCAACAACATTACGTTTCCTGAAATGCAAAGACATATAAGTTATAAGCTCATGGAAAATAAGACATATAAGTGACTGTTTTGCCATTTTCCAAAAGGCAAAACAGTGGCTGTTTTGCTTTGCCATTTTCCAAATGGCAAAACAGTGGCAAAAAATGGCAAAACTGAAATATGTAAAAGCAGTAACAATATAACATTAGATACATAACAATATAACAATATGTAATAGCAATAGCATTTGACATTAAAACAATATAACAATATGTAATAGCAATAGCAATAGATACATATATATGTATACATAACAATATGTAAATTCATTAAAACAGTAATGGCAAAACAGTGGCAAAAAATGGCAAAACTGAAATATGTAATATCAATAACAATATAACATTAGATACATAACAATATAACAATATGTAATAGCAATAGCATTTGACATTAAAACAATATAACAATATGTAATAGCAATAGCAATAGATACATATATATGTATACATAACAATATGTAAATTTATTAAAACAGTAATGGCAAAACAGTGGCTGTTTTGCTATTTTCCAAAAGGCAAAACAGTTGAATCAGATATCAACAAACACGAAAAGAATCTTGAATTTGAACCTTATATGATGTTGATACAATCAGCTCATGTATCACTGTCATGTAATGTGGTCCAGATCAAAGCCAATGCAACTAGTCTCTCCTTCATACCAATCCATTCCCATTATTTTACTCCTAAAACACCACATAACCAATGTTGTTACCAACCATTAAGGATCACATCAGAAATTAAGGCCAAGTGGTCAAAATAGTAAGATATGAGTCCCAATAGTTCTTTCCAACCTCATACCAGCAATGTGAGATGAATAATACAAACACCAGAAAATATTTGTGGATGAACTCACTCAAGATACAGTGCACTCATTCATCAATATCACTTCTTCACTACAAGCTCAATGCAAAACATTCACAGCTGCTGTATGAATTCAACAAAACCCTTGTATGTTTACAAGGATTATCAACTACCACATCTAATATTGATAAAAATAAAACATGATACACCAGCATCACAACATTCATCACCATATTGTTTCAATGACAAACATATCTGCAATTGCAATTGCAAACCCAAAACTATAATACTTTATTAAATATGCATACAAGCAGTTATGAACTTCAAAATTAGGGTTTCGAAAATTAAGTTATGAACTTCATAATACAATCAAATCCATACTTAATTTTCGAAACCCTAACTTTAAGAAAACAATAGGAACCCTAATTTGAAGAAATCAAATCAAGACAGAAGATCAAAATCGAGAAATCGAGAACGAAAAACAAAAGTCGCTCAGGAGAAATCGAGAACGAAAGGTTAAAATGGCTTACCGAGATCGAGATCGAAGGTCAAAATGGTTGTTGTCGACTTGTCGCGCTCGGTCGAAGGCCTCTTGGCCGTTGTCGATCGCCTCTCGCCTCCTCTCCGTCTGAATTCGTTGTCGTCGCCTCTCGCCTCCGTCGCCTCTCGCCTCTCCGCCTCTCGCCCTCTCTCTCTCGTGTCGAACCCTACGACACCACTCCAGAGATGACAGAGACTTCAGCTCAGCTCAGCTGAGTGTGTGAGGACTGAGAGGACACGACGTCGTTTTTGGGAAGAGCTCAACCCTAAAACGACGTCGTTTAGTTGAATATAATCGGTTCTCGGTTCGGTTCAGTTACGGGCGGTTTTCCGAATCCCGTAACCGATAGCCGAACCGACTTTCTGTCGGTTATTGAATATAACCGAACCGACCGAACCGAACCGATCGGTTCGATTATCGATTCCCTCAGTTTCGGTTCGGTTCGGTTCGGTTCTTTCGGTTACCGGTTTTCTGAACACCCCTAGTCACCACCAATTAAACCAAAAAACTCCTTAACACGTATTGAATATTCACCATTTATGCGAAAACCCCTTGAATGTGCTATTACGGAATCGACTATTAATATTATTCATTATCCAAAATTTGGTAGTCATTTCACAATTTCCTATAAAAAATTATCTGATTTAATATTTTTTTAAGGGGGTGTATTCAATTAGGATTTTGAATGACTTTTAAAAGTTCATGGATTCTTAAAGTTTACAAGACTCTTTCAAGTGTATAAAGAGTCTTGATGATTTTAATTAAATGACTTTGCAAATCTCATGATTTGAGATGATATTTCTAAAGAGTTTTTTATGCCTACAAAGACTTTCAAAATCATTCAAAGTCATCCATTTTTTAGAATCATTTAAAGTCATTGACATTTACAATACCTTTAGATTTTCAAAGTATTTTTAAAGTCATGATTGAATACCACAAGACTTTAAAAATATTTTTAAAGTCATGATTGAATACCACAAGACTTTAAAAGTATTTCTAAAATCATGATTAAATACCACAAGACTTTAAAAGACTTCTTAAATCCATTAAAATCATGATTGAATACACCCCCTTAATTTATTGAAGATACTATTATATTTTATTTCCTCCTTATAAACTGTATATCTCTTATTGCATGCAATAAATATGTTGTTAATGTAATACTTTTTCTTCATTCAAACATTTTTTGTACTCATTTAAAATTACCATATCTGCTCAAATGTGTAATTATTATTAATCTTCACATTATGTCATCTAGATTAATGATACTATGTTACTATATTTGTGACTAATTAATGATACTTGGATCGTGTTTAATTGAAATTAGGATTTTTTTTCATTAATGGAATTAAATCACTTCCGTTTTTCATGATCAGTTTTTCTATAAAGAATTTTCATTTTCCGGAACTAACCCTTCGCCATATTTGATGCACGCACATGTTTGGGTTTTAGATTATTATAATGCGTTGGATTAAATTGGATCTAAGGGCCAAACATTGTTCTAACGGTAATCAATGTTCTCAATGAAATGCATCCATATATATATATATATATATATATATATATGGATGTCACTATTTTCTTCTAAGGCCTTCAACATGGTCGCATTGATTCCGACCTTCAACTCGTGGGCATTCTTGAGACGCTGGCGTGTCTTCAATGGCTATCACCTTTTTTGGAAAGGGAGGAATGAGTTATGGTGTTCTTAGTGCACCACTTGTTACTTCTTGCACAATTCTCATGGGTTCTTCTTTCTCTTGATGCCTTGCCGTTGAGATGGCACTCACTTGTTGCTTACCCTTATCTCGAGGGTTTTCGGTGTTGCTTGGAAGTGTCCCTAGTGGTTTCGAAGCACTTCCTTGCTCTTGCTTTGCTTTGATATTTCTCATGCCTCTTGATATTTCTCCATTGAAGACCGTTTGACTCTTCATGAAGGTGGTGATGACATCTTTCAACGACTCTTCACCATTATAGTTGGACGATTGTCCCTTGTCATAGCTTGATTTTTGGTTCCCTTGATAGTTTCATGTAGTTACGACGGTTTTAGAGATTGGCTGATTTTAAAGGAACTGAAGAAACATGTTACAAAGAATGTCAAAGCATCTTCTACGACATCCTGTGTAACATTGTTGACGGCGTCTCGGCAAACATCCTGATCGACAGAAATCAGGAAAGTGCAGTTTCGGCAGAAAAGCAAGAAGACGATTAGGAAATTGCAGAACGACTCCTAATCTGAAAAGAAGAAAGACGGCGATTAAGAGGAAACCCTTTAGGGTTAGTACTCATCCTCGATTGCTATAAAAGCTTAGGCTACCCCCTTAGCAATCGGGTGGTTCATTATTTATTTCCGAGCAACAATTTGCAAGGTTCTTAGACGTGAAGATTTGCGGGCTGAGAAATTGCTTATTGAGCTAAGGATATTGTGCATCACATAACTATTGAGAGTTAAGTGATTGAGGGTTTACTGATCGCGTGAGTGAAGACTGCACGCAACCACCAAGCTTGAAGAAGACTTGAAGACGACAGAGCAAGGCGGTTGCTCGAAGAGTGGAATCAAGACGTTCTTGGATTCAGGGGGAGACCCTGAGATAGATTGCACTGTAAGACGTAGCATAAAGTATAAATCTAGGGGTGATCACAGGTACTTGTATGTTCTGACGGATTACTGATAAGTGAAATCTTTCTACTAGGCTGAGAGCCCCCAGACATAGGTGACGTTGCACCGAACTGGGTAAACAATCTGCTGTGTCATTGTTTATAGCTTTATATTTACTGTCCTGTGTTATCTACGCAAGAAGTCAGACACAACGTTAGAGCATCCTGTGTAACGTTGTGTGTGGCATCTCACACGACTAAGCTGATCAGAATTTCAATTGGTATCAGAGGAGGCACCTATAGCTTTATGTGAAGTTCCTAAACAAATATTTTGATCAAGATGGACAATACCAGAGAAGGAGGATCCATAAATCGACCACCTGTTCTAGATGGAAGCAACTATGGCTATTGGAAGGCTCGAATGTGTGCCTTCATGAAGTCACTAGACAACAAGACATGGAAAGCTGTAATCAATGGTTGGAATGCTCCACAACTCAGTGACAGTGATGGCAATCCTATCGGCCCAAAACCAGAAAAAGACTGGATTGATGATGAAGATGAGGAATCACTGGGAAATTCTCGAGCTCTGAATGCTATCTTCAATGGTGTTGACAAAAACGTGTTCAGACTGGTCAACACATGCACGACTGCCAAATCAGCATGGGACATCCTGGCTGTTGCATATGAAGGAATAACTAAGGTTTGAGAACAAAAACTGCAATATCTGACAACCAACTTCGAAGCCCTCATCATGAAAGAAGACGAATCAATTGCAGATTTCAATGTTCGTATTCGTGATCTCGCCAATGAATCCTACTCTCTGGGAGAACCAATGTCTGATGAAAAATTGGTAAGAAAAACCTTGTGTGCTCTTAGCCCTAGGTTTAAGATGAAGATCACAGCAATTGAGGAAGTTCATGACCTCAAGGTCTTGAAATTTGATGAGCTGATGGGGTCTATAATGACCTATGAGTTGTCTCTACCTAACATCGACAAAAAGAACAAAGGAGTTGCTTTCAAAAGCTCAACACACAAGCAACCAGATCCTGAGGATTCCGATTTTGATGAAGACATCGATGCTACAATGGCCCTTCTCACGAAAAATTACAACAAAGTCATGAGAAGATTCAGTCGAATGGGTGGACGGAATGTCACAACAAATGCCAGAAACAAAGCTCCACAAAAAGCTCAACCAGGAGGAAGTCTTGACAGACCAAACAGGAGTGGGGAAGAAAACAAAAACAAAGGACTTCAATGTCATGAATGTGAAGGATTCGGCCACCTCCGTAGAGAATGTCCAAATTTCCTCAAACAACAAAAACGAGGATACAATGCCACCCTATCAGATGATGACAATGAAGATAGTGGATCTGAAGAGGTAAGCAACTTTGTTGCATTCACTACTACTACTCCTGTATGTAACATTGATAATACTGCCAATATCAATGATGATCAACACCATCCAACTCCGAATGAGAATTGGACTAAAGAGCAACTAGTCGAGGCATACAAGGACCTGCATACCAGATGGATCAAGGAAACTCTGATACTTGATCAACAAGGTGAAAGGATTATCAGTCTTACCAGCGACAAGTCTAGATTTCTAGAGACGATCGTGAAGCTAAAACGCGAAATCACCAGACTTAATGGAGAAATTAGTCTCATAACTAAATCGGTAAAGATGATGAATCCTAGCACAGAAAGCCTTGACAAGATTCTATCAGTGGGAAAGCAGTCCAAGGATACGACGGGACTAGGGTACACACATGTTGTCCCCTCAACAGCAGTGACGAAATTTGTCCCACAACAAGCCATGGTTGACAAGAAACTACTGGATGACAAGAAACTACAAAAGAAATATCAAAAACATCTCTCATCTCCTCAGAAGACATCCCGCCTTGAATGGAGACCTAAGAACCTGGTGTATCAAGCTAATGTTGCATATACATCCTTAAGTGCATCAACAAACAAGGACTGGTATCTCGACAGTGGATGTTCCCGACACATGACAGGTACTCCAGAGTTTCTCTCCAATCTCAAATTATATACAAACTGCTTTGTTACGTTTGGAGATGGGATTCGAGCTCGAATCATTGGAAAAGGAGTACTTAAGCATCTAGGAGCCACTTGCCTGACTGAAGCATTACTTGTAGAAGGACTTAAGGCAAACTTGATTAGCATCAGCCAGATCTGTGATCAGGATTCAGAAGTGAAATTCACTAAAGAAGCCTGTATAGTTAAAGACTTCAATCAAGTCACTATTCTACAAGGAGTTCGCTCGACGGATAATTGCTACATCTGGTCACCCAAGACACATATCGAAGCGACCAAGTGCCTTGTCTCCAAAGCAGAAGAAACCAAACTGTGGCACCGAAAGCTTGGACATCTAAATCTTAGAAGTATGCAGAAGGCAATCTCAAAGCAGGCAATTACAGGAATTCCAAACCTGAAAATAGTAGAAGGAAAGATCTGCGGAGAATGTCAGATTGGTAAGCAAACCAAGATGTCACACAAGAAGCTACAACATATCACCACCTCTCGGGTACTTGAGCTGATACATGTTGACCTCATGGGACCAATGCAAGTTGAAAGCCTTGGAGGAAAACGATATGTCTTTGTATGTGTAGATGATTACTCACGATACACTTGGGTTGACTTCCCTCGTGACAAATCAGACACCTTCTCGATCTTCAAAAATCTATGCATCCAAGTCCAACGAGAAAAAGGAGAGACTATTGGCAAAATAATCCGCCTTCGTAGTGATCATGGTCGAGAGTTCGAAAACAGCAACTTTGCAGATTTCTGCAACTCAGAAGGGATAGCGCATGAATTCTCAGCACCAATCACTCCCCAACAAAATGACATTGTTGAGCGCAAGAGCAGAACTCTACAGGAGATGGCTAGAGTTATGATGCTGGCTAAGGACATACCAACTCACTTTTGGGCAGAAGCACTTAACACAGCTTGCCATATCCACAATCGAGTCACTCTCCGACCAGGTATGTCAGTAACTCATTATGAAATATGGAGGGGGGGAAAGCCCAATGTTAAGTACTTTCATGTCTTTGGTTCCACTTGTT
Organism: Geranium rotundifolium; assembly: GCA_963920655.1. Classification (NCBI taxonomy): domain Eukaryota; kingdom Viridiplantae; phylum Streptophyta; class Magnoliopsida; order Geraniales; family Geraniaceae; genus Geranium; species Geranium rotundifolium. The sequence goes on along the minus strand of OY987317.1, from coordinate 28,922,694 downwards.
ATATTCTGGCTGATAGAGAGCCTCGTCGAAAGCTTGACCCAAAAAGCGATGAAGGCATCTTCCTTAGATACTCAAGGAATAGTCGCGCATACCGAGTCTTCAACAAACGAACCAAAGCCTTGATGGAATCAATCAATGTAGTTGTTGATGATGACTGCGAAAATGCCTCAGAAGATGCGACAGACGAAGACAGCGCCTATCCGCCCAACAATGTCAGAAAGAATGTTATTACTGATGTCAGAGAAGATGCTAGCAGCAAAACAGAAAACGATGATGCTAGTCCAAATGTCAATCATGACGAAGGAGTTCCTGAAACCAGCAACAAGAATCCCTCGCGGAGAATCCAGACTAATCATCCTATCTCTGGAGTAATTAGAGACCTAAATGAAGGCATACGAACTCGATCAAGAACCCCTAAAGACTACAACAAGATGATAGGAAATATTTGCTTCGTTTCAAAGACAGAACCCAAAAATATCAATGAAGTCATCAATGATGAGTATTGGGTCAATGCTATGCAAGAAGAGCTTATTCAATTTGAGAAAAACCAGGTGTGGGAACTGGTGCCCAAACCAAGTGAAGGAAATATCATTGGCACAAAATGGATCTTCAAGAACAAGTCCGATGAGCTTGGTAACATCACTTGCAACAAAGCCAGGTTAGTTGCTCAAGGGTATACTCAAGTTGAGGGAGTCGACTTCGATGAGACCTTTGCTCCTGTAGCAAGACTTGAAGCAATTCGTCTCCTACTAGGAATATCATACCATCTACAAATAAAGCTCTACCAGATGGATGTCAAAAGTGTGTTCTTGAATGGGGACCTCAATGAAGAAGTATATGTGTCGCAACCCAAAGGATTTATTAATCCTCACCACCCTGATCATGTGTATAAACTCAAGAAGGCTCTCTATGGGTTGAAACAAGCACCAAGGGCTTGGTATGAAAGGCTCACAAAATTCCTGATTCAAAGCGGCTACACTAGAGGGGGAGTCAACAAGAACCTATTTGTGAAGAATGAAGACGGGAATTTGATGATAACTCAAATATATGTCGATGACATTGTCTTTGGAGGGATGTCAAGCAAGATGGTAGAGATATTTATTCAACAGATGCAATCAGAATTTGAGAAGAGCATGGTGGGAGAGCTTACCTATTTTCTAGGCTTCCAAATCAAACAGCTAAAAGATAGCATCTTCATATCTCATAGCAAATATGCGAAGAATATTTTCAAGAAGTTTGGGCTAGAAAAAGCCTCACATAAAAAGACACCAGCAGCTACACATGTCAAGCTAACTAAAGATGATCAGGAAAAGTTGTCGACCAACACCTATACAGAAGCATCATCGGTAGTCTTCTCTACCTTACTGCAAGTCAACAAGATATTGCCTACTCTGTAGGAGTATGTGCAAGATATCAAGCTAATCCTAAGGTTAGTCATCTCTCCCAAGCCAAAAGAATTATTAGATATATCTCTGGGACTACAGACTTGGGTTTATTATACTCATTCGACACATCCTCTCCCTTGGTGGGGTATTGTGGTGCCGATTGGGCTGGAAACACATCGGATAGGAAAAGCACATCTGGAGGATGCTTCTTCCTTGGCAACAACCTCATATCATGGTTTAGTAAGAAGCAAAACTGTGTTGCACTTTCCACTGCCGAATCGGAGTATATTGCTGCTGGGAGTAGCTGCACACAGCTACTATGGATGAAGTAGATGTTAGTCGAATACAATGTCAGACAAGAAGCCATGACTTTATATTGTGATAATGCCAATGCCATCAACATCTCCAAAAATCCTGTCCAACACAGTAAAACCAAACACATTGATATTAGACAACACTTCATTCGAGAATTGGTCGAAGATAAGAAGATCATCCTAGAGCACATCCCTACAGAAAAACAACTTGCTGATATTTTCACAAAGGCATTAGATGCGAGCAGATTTGAGGATCTCAGATCATCACTCGGTCTGTGCACCATCAACGAACAATAAGAAGTTGCAGAAACGGTTGAGATGAGTTAGTTGGTGCCTCTTCATGAACAGGTCTAAAAATCCAACACATGTCATTGGGCCAAGCATACCAAAAGCCCATATAAAAGAAAGGAAAAGATACGCTCAGACTTTAAAAGATTTGAATCAATTTTTTTTCAAAATCTAAACCTAGTCTGCCCCTTCTTGTGTTTGCTCTCATCTCCTTCACCATTCATACTCTGCAAATCTCACAACCTACACAAGAATGGTGAAAACTCGAAGCACGATAGCTCCTAAGAAGGCCTCCGAATCAAAGAAAGCAGAAGCAAAAAGCTCCAAGAGCAGCAAAGCAAAAACCAACAAGCATGGAGTTCGGATTAAGGGACCAAAGACGGTGAAGATAACGGAAGAAATCTCCAAGGAAACATCACCGGAGGAAGCCCCGATGCCCACCTTCTCTCGAGTTCCTAAAAGATCTCAAACCGGAAGCTCTGCATTTTCTGTGTCAGACCTAACTGGGCCAGAAAGGGAGTCTGATCTTGGCCAGGGAAGTCGAGAAGCTTCCATGCAGATCGTCGCAGTTCCAACACCAACAAATGTCCCAGGTAACGATTTCTCCATCGATACCTCTAGAAATAGTGATTTATTAGAATCACTGCTGGAAAACCAAGACCCACCTCAAGAAGGTGTGGTAGAGGACCTGATAAACCCTGAAGGAGCAAAGGAGGACTTGACCCCGGTCAGTCATGGGTTGGAACGCATTGCTGAAGGAGAAGGAGAAGAAGAAGGAACAACATATGTCCTCCCTGAAGCCACAGAGGAGGCTGTAGTAGAAGAATAACTCGCTGACTCGGACGAAGCCGAGGAAGAAGCTGAGAAGGACAACAATGTCACCACAAACAACACAGAAGAAATTTCTCTAGATGCCAGAGACGAGGCGACAGAAGATGCTACTGAGGCAGCACACACCGTGTTGTCATCTCTGAAGAAGAAGGTAGTAGAAGAAAATGAGAGTCTAGCTGTGATGGTGGACAAACTCAAGGAAACCAAGAAGAGAAAAGAGGAGAAAGATGCTGGAGGCCCCAGCAATAAAAGGAAGAAGATGAATGTCAAGGAAAAAGGGAAGAAAGTGGTCTCCAGAAGGAGATTGGTAGATGAGGCAACTGATGATGAAGTAGAGGAAGTTACTGCTAAGGAAGAAAAGAAGAAAAAGGTCGTGAAGACAGTCAAGAACACAGTGAGTGTCACTTACGACAATGTGTCGTTTCACTCGGCAGACGGTGCGAAAAGATGGGAGTTCGTGTTTCAGAGAACAGCGTACCCGGAAAAGACCCTGTCATCGGAACTGCTAGGCCTAGATGCCATTATCCAACTCTTGGAGAAGGCAGAACTGATAAAAACAGTCACGAACATTGGTAACCACTATCCCCTCTTGGTTAAGGAGTTTATTGCCAATTTGCCTGCTACGTTTGGGACCCCAGATGATCCAGAGTTTGATAAGGTATATGTCAGAGGCATTCGCTTTGACATCTCCTCTGACATTATCAATGACTTTCTGGGGAGAAAGCGGGTTCGATCCATGCCACCTCCCGATCTGAACAAAGTACTCCGTGAGATCACCGGAGATAAAAGCAGGAAGTGGCCAACCAAAGGCACTGTGGCAGCATCGGATCTGACCTCAAAGTACTCCATTCTCTTTCGCATTAGAGTAGCAAATTGGGCTCCCTCTACACACGCATCATCAATCAAACCAGAGCTGGCAATCCTGATTTTCCAAATAGGTACTGGGTCTACACTTGATTTTGGACAATTTGTCATTAACCATCTTATTCGTCATGTCAGATCAATTGCGGTAAAAATCCCTATTGCCTTTCCATCTCTTATCTCTGAGCTGCTTGTACATCAACACCCTGGAGTGTTGAAGACAACGGATAAGGTTGGCAAAAGAGGAGGACTAATTGTGGTGAGCCACAAGTTGTTTGAGGGCAAGCATGCTCCTGATCTTGTCAGGCCAGGAGCCAAGGCAACGACCAGTCGAGCCACAAGTGCCGCCCCTCTTACCAAGACCACCAGCAGGGATGCAGTTATGCTTGAGCGAGAGATAGCCGTGCTTGACGAGGATATCGTCAATTTGAAGACAGCCCTGAAGCACCTCTCCCAGCGACGATCACATTGCGCCAACCTGCTAAAGTCCATGTCCCCTCCTGGCTCCGAAGATGATGACACTTCCTCTCTGCCACATGATCCAGAAGAATCTACTCAAGATACCTCCACTGAAGTGACTGAAGAAGAGACTCCAAGTTCCAGCAGCAGCTCTATTTGATTTTATGAACTTTCTGATTCTCGAACTACTGAACACTTTTATTTTGTAATTTTTGTTAAACTATGTTTCACGCTTACTCTCGACTGCTGATTGGGAGTAAGTGTGAGTTAAGTTTGGTTTATTTCTTATTTCCCGGGTTTGTTACAATATTTGTTTAAATTTTGGCTCTTTTTGAGCCAGCAAGGGGGAGTAAGTATAAGTTAGAGACGACGCGAAGACGCGAGGCGCGATGATACGCGCGACACTGTCGATCGACGAGACGACAAAGGCGACGCAGAATGCGACGAAGAATGTTGTCCTTAAAAATAGCCAAAGGGGGAGATTGTAGTTACGACGGTTTTAGAGATTGGCTGATTTTAAAGGAACTGAAGAAACATGTTACAAAGAATGTCGAAGCATCTTCTACGACATCCTGTGTAACGTTGTTGACGGCGTCTCGGCAAACATCCTGATCGACAGAAATCAGGAAAGTGCAGTTTCGGCAGAAAAGCAAGAAGACGATTAGGAAATTGCAGAACGACTCCTAATCTGAAAAAAAGAAATACGGCGATTAAGAGGAAACCCTTTAGGGTTAGTACTCATCCTCGATTGCTATAAAAACTTAGGCTACCCCCTTAGCAATCGGGTGGTTCATTATTTATTTCCGAGCAACAATTTGCAAGGTTCTTAGACGTGAAGATTTGTGGGCTGAGAAATTGCTTATTGAGCTAAGGATATTGTGCATCACATAACTATTGAGAGTTAAGTGATTGAGGGTTTACTGATCGCGTGAGTGAAGACTGCACGTAACCACCAAGCTTGAAGAAGACTTGAAGACGGCAGAGCAAGGCGATTGCTCGAAGAGTGGAATCAAGACGTTCTTGGATTCAGGGAGAGACCCTGAGATTGATTGCACTGTAAGACGTAGCATAAAGTATAGATCTAGGGGTGATCACAGGTACTTGTATGTTCTGACGGATTACTGATAAGTGAAATCTTTCCACTAGGCTGAGAGCCCCAGACGTAGGTGACGTTACACCGAACTGGGTAAACAATCTGCTGTGTCATTGTTTATAGCTTTATATTTATTGTCTAGTGTTATCTACGCAAGAAGTCAGACATAACGTTAGAGCATCCTGCGTAACATTGTGTGTGGCATCTCGCACGACTAAGCTGATCAGAATTTCATTTCCTTTTTGTGTCCTTTCTTGAAATACTTTATCATATCCCCTAGCTTGGTTAGTAAGGGGCCTTGCATTGTTGTTGGCGTTGTTCCCATATCTGCCTGGATAGTTTTAGGGAGGGCGGTCTTGATATCCACTGTCATCGCCTCAGTTGTTTTTTCCTCCTTAATGACCACTGTTGTTGCTGCCGTAGTCCATTTGGTTCACGTTAACGTGGGACTCTGAATTCTTCCCTTGGCCTCCTTGCACTAATTTGAGGAGCATGTTCATCTTCTCCGAGAGATTCTATAGTTTCTTACTCTTCTCCATCGTGGGAAAAAGACGCTGCTTGAGTGCTAGAAAAATTGTCCGTCTCGTTCCATTCATAACTTTGTAAAGCAACTTGCTCGACCACATCAAACACCTCTTCGGGGTTTAGGGATAAAAGGGGTCCTCCCACACCGGTATTGACCGCCATTTGGGAAGTTTGATTAAGTCCTCAGTAGAAGTTTTTGTTAAGGACCTTGTCACAAATGTTGTAATCGGGGCACTTCCATAAGAGTTGTTTGAATGTTCCCATGTCTCCCCGAGTGTCCCCCGAAAACTGAGAGTAATTGTTGATGTCTTTACGAAATTCACCTTCCTTCCGTGGCGGAACATATTTGCAAAGGAACACCCTTTCGAGACTCTCCCAACCCCGCTTTTCTCGCAAGGGTAGATTCATATACCACTCCTTTGACTCTCCTCCCAAATATATGGGGAGCAACTTGCACTTGACTAAGTCTCTTCGGTAGCCACTAGCGGTGGTCTCGATCACGTCATCCAAGAGTGTGAGATGGGTGTGGGCGTCATCATTCTTGCCCAGGAATTGAAGATAGTTTTGAGGAGACTCAACATTACCGGTTGGAGCGCAAAGTCTTGGCCTCGGTGGTATTGCTCTTCCATTCTTCCATTTCGCGAAAGATGGGACGTTGGATTCCTCTTCCTCTCCCTCCCCGATTACCTCGAGGGGAAAGAGGAGGAATGTAATCTTCATCGACGTAGTCGTCGCCCTTCTCACCTTCCGCAAGGCCCCGCCTTGCATTGTTGTTCCATTCGAGAGGATCCTCCTCGCAATCACCTTCGCGAATGGGTGGTAGTTGGTCTACCCTTCCCGGTGTTGCCGCCATGTTACTATTGTCAAGCAAATTCTTCCGAGATCGCCTCCTCAATGCGTTGTTCCTTCTACACAACGCTTCAATTTTCGTGTTGTATTCGAATCCTAGTGCTCCCGAGCTTTGGGTCATGCACTAGATCAAGTACCTATCAAATTCAAAATAGCAAGTATCAACACTTTAACGAAAAAACAAAAACACACAAGTATTTAAACGACCTACTACCAATTAGTCCCCGACAACTGCGCCGAAAATTTGTAGGGCTGAAACACGTCACGCGATACGTCTCGCTTCGGATTGATTTCCCCTCGCGCAAGAGTACGCAGTCACAAGTAATACAATTTATAATCCTGTAAATACCAGGTCGATCCACAGGAACTAATGAGGATCTTTCGACCGAATTTACGTTTGTGATTGAGATTCTAAGAAAACTAATCTTTTGGGGTTTTGAGTTTTAAGCAAGCTAGTAAGTAAACTTTTGTGTCACAATTTAAGTAAAGCTTCTAGGGTGCTAAACAAGTGTAACTCAAATTCAACTTAACAAGAGATATTCGTCCTAACGGTCTTTTGGTGTCGAACTTATGCCTTGAATACCAACCTTGCCTCTCGCCTAACATTAGGGGTGTCAATCAGGGTAAATTAGGGTTAGTATTATGTTAGGTCCATTAGGGCTAGTATTATGGAAAGCCCATTAGGAGTTAGGTTTGTGTATTAGGGTTTCTTAGTTTGGTTTATATTCTTATTGTTCCCTATATAAAGGAACATCCTCTATGTAATTCACAACCAATTGAGAAGAAAGTACAATCAAATAAAATATCGTCTCATAAAGATTGACACGAACTAACTCGATATTGCATTGACCCGGCAATTAACGGCTAAGGGTTGATCCGAGGCGTCAAAACACGGTTTCGAGCCACCCACCCTCGGTGATTCCTAGGTCCAAGATTATCTGTCCCTCTCGGGCACGGACTAATCTCCTAAACATGCATTCTCAGTAGACAATCACTATGCAAGTATAATATCAAGGAATTCACACAATTACCATAATTAGACTAGAACTAATATATCTTATATTAAGACATAATAATCAAGTTACACAATGTTTAGCACCCACGGCTAAGGGTTTTAGCCCTCAACCATGGGGCTCAAATCAAATTTCATCATACAAGATGCACAAGTAAGCATAAAAATCAAAGTAAACATGGAAATAAAGTTAAGAAATGCTCTTGGTGTTCTTGAGAGATGGCATTTCAAGCTTGGTGAAATGGGTTGAATCTTCTTGTGGGTGTGGTGGGATGATGAACTCCTTAGCTCCTTGGTGGATTGATGGTGAATATGCCTTCACAAGACTCCTTGCTCCAATAGTGGACTTTTGTAGGGAAATCCACCTCAACTCCTCCCAATTGATGAAGTGATGATTAAGAACAAGAAAATGGAATATCTCTCTTGCTGAAGTGACAACACAAGTCTGGTAAGTGAGCTGATGGAGGCCAAAAGGTTTGGATACCAAAAGCCCCTCAATCCCTAGGGCACTTGACCTTTTATAATGTTTGAAATTTTACCTAGTCACGATCATGACTCAGAGATGGTCACGATCGTGAGTTGATTTGGCATGATCGTGATTGACCGGGGGGCATTTTTATTAGGGTCATAGTCGCGGTCTTCTGTTCTCGTGCATGATCGCCTCTATGTTTGAACTCAAGGCACGATCATGACTTCCTCTTGGTCACGATCGTGCCCGGATCGTGACTAAAATCGCGGGTCGCTTCTTTAAGTTGGCAAGAAGTTCTTCTCTAGATATTCAATTCGGCACGATCGTGACTCGGGGGTCACCATCGTGACCTTTTATCACGATTGTGACCAATTAAGGACCGCTTTTCCTTGCGCTCCAAGATTCGATATGCCCGTCCCTCGAATCGATCCCTTTTTCAATCAATCCCTGCATATGCTCTCGAATACACCAATACGCAAAAAATTGTCCCTCTTTGGCCCAAATTGGCCACTACGAGGCAAATGAACACCTAAATAGGGGGTTGATCAGGTCAAAACAAGATCGATCGACCCCACAACAATTATTTAATTATTATTAATAATAATATTGGAAATTATTGATCTTATATTGAAACTTTCGAATAGAATAACTCTCTCATATGACCTCCATTTCGAGCTCATAGTATATCAAATCGAAAAGAATCAAAAGATAAATAATTTTGAAGAATAATACTAATAATTAAATTAAAACATTAATTATTAATAATTAATATTTTTTAATTAATAATAATATAAAAAATTATTATTATTAAAAATTAATATTATATTGAAACTTTCTAATGGAATAACTGTCTCATACGATATCCGTTTTAGGCTCATAATACATATGAAATGGAGGTTGTATGAGAGAGCTATTGCATTCGAAAGTTTCAGTATAATATTAATTTTTAGTAATGATTAATTTTTTTATATTATTATTAACTATAATTAATTAATATTTTAATTTAATGATTAATATATATTTCAAAGTTGTTCATCTTCTGATTCTCTTCGATTTGATATACTATGAGCTCGAAACAGAGATCGTATGAGAGAATTATTCAATTTGAAAATTTCAACATAATATTAATTATTAATAATAATTAAAGTTTTATATCATTTTAATTATTAATAATTAAACCGATCAGACCGATCAGATTTCAAATCATAACTATTGGAGCATTTTAGAATTTTCACGTACCAATTATGTTAAATTTAATATTTGTTACCTTAAGTGCAACGTATATGAACTTGGTATATCGACAAAAAACTTTTCAAACTTGAATGACTAATTTAAAAATAAGTCAAACTTCCGAGGTTGACATGAAATTACTTCTTATAAAAATCTTTATAAAAGTTCCTTAAAATTCCTTATAAAGTTTATGTAATAGCGAATTGAAATAATTGCATGTTACACCTTTGATATAGCCACTTAAATAAATTATGGTTTACTATCATACTTCAAAGTGTACGCATAGCTATCCACTCTTTAGACATCCAAACACATTTTCTTATAATCACGTGAAATGTTCAATTTACTTAGATTTAAAAAATTAGTCACCAAATTGTCAAGTCCATGGTTTCTTTCTAGTCTCTAATTTGTATTGTATGTAAGGAGTCATTCATAAAATAAATCTGTCATCACATGCAATCTCATATGACATGTTTTGGATAATCATATATAATGAGCTTGACTTTTGTTTTCAGAAGTACAAAATCATAATACTCAAGGTAGACTTTAATCTAAATACGAGGTATAATATGGTTAATTGAGTGACTAGCTTGGATGTAACATACTTAAAGACGCAAAGTCACTTAGCTAAATTGCTTGAGCCCATTCCGAGAAGAAAAGAGGCATTACATAAGTTTGAGATTGAGGCCCAAATTAAGAAAGAAGAAAAAGCTTATCCTTTATGGTTTTTAACAGAACGCAGAGGAGGGCCGTGCAAAGCTCGAAGACGAAGCACTGTGCGGCGGCGGCGACGGTCCTCTTCTACTTGGCCTGCACAAACGTTGACGTAACGCAGTAGCGTCATCACCACCACTCCCAACCACAACACTGCGTATAAATGGCGTCCCAGAAATTCCTCCACAGTCTTCTCCATCACTCTCACTCTCATTCTCCGATAATCATCTTAAGTAAGCAACAGACGCCTTGGAAATGGCGGGAATCTGGCGACGATTGAATCATGATCCGTTGTCGTTTCGTCTTTTTTTTAGCCAGATGGAGTAGAAGACGACAGCGCGATACGGAGGCTTGATGCGTTGTCACTCATAGGACAGAAGCCACGACACTTGTACCGTACAGCGTCAGCCTGTTTCGTAATCTATTTCTGCTTCACATCAATGAGGCACACGGAATTCACCAACTATTGTCTCTTCGCAATTTAAATATAACTCATTACTTAATATGAATTATACACTATCAAATTTTTCTTTCTAACGGAACGCGTTATGTGCGTTGTTACAGAGCGATTATGTGCCGTTATAAACTGTATCGGCGCACAAACAGGCCTGTAACGGCGTACATAATATGCGTTGTTACAAATTGTAACAGCACACAGTGTGGGCCGTTACTAAAACTACCGTCACCGTTTTCGTAATAGACAGTGTCATTATCTTTTGTAACGGCGCACACACGGTGTGCGCCGTTACCATAACGGCGCACAAACAGTGTGTGTGCGACGTTAGAGAATATATATTATTAAAAATATAAATATTAAATATAAATATTTTTTATATTTTTTAATTAAATATTCAAAATAAAAATAAATATCAAAATAAAAATAAATATTCATATTAAAATTGTTTAAATACATAAATATATACAACGATTGATCGAGATGCAAACTATGACGACTGGCCAGAAGGATCTCTGGACCTAGTTGGGTCAAATGGAGGTGGAGAGACATCAGGATTTAGAATCCTTAGCTGTTCTTGGAAGTACGTGAACATCTGCGTGTTTTTGGAGATCTCAGTCTGAAACTCTGTAATAATCTCGGCTTGTTGGGATACCTGAGTCCGGAGCTCCAAAATCTCCGCAGAACTAGAATCGAAGGAGGTCGAACGTCTTCTCTGTTTCGGCGGTGCCTCGTAATCACTCCCGCAACCCCGGATACGTCGTCCTCTTGAGGGTTCTATAGTAATTCCTTTGGCAAACTCGACCTCGCGAACATGCTCGACAGCTAGTCGCATAACCTCATCCTCTTCAGCGTCGGTCATCATATTCAGAGTTTCATCCTCGTTATAATTCCCCTAGTCATTCTTCCAAGCCATAAGCGCATTCTTAATGTAACTCTGTAAAAAAATTAATTAATATAATATATTAAAATATTAAAATTTATAAAAAAAAATTGATTTTAATTAAATTTACAACTTTCGGTTGGAGTTCCTCCTCGTCCTCGTCCTCCTCCCCCTCTTGATTACCATCACGAGGCTTAAGCTTCTTTTGAGCCTTCGAAAGCCCTCCAACTTTTTGGAGACCTCCATTTCCCGGCCTCCTTCATCCTCTCCCAAAGAGTTTGGAATGGGATTTTGCCAGTATGATGGTTTAATTTGTTCTCGCTCTTCCGAATGGTACTCATTTGAGACCCAACTTCTTCCTGAAAAAAATTAAATTAAACTAAATTAATTGGAAAAAAATAAATTGAAAATAAACCTATTATATATAAAATTTGTAATATACCTCGTTGGCATCAAAATGATGAACGAGCCAACGCCACTAGGACTTCTTCCCTTTCAGACACTTGGGAATCTCATTACGGTCTAGTATAGTAGGGCCCACGTTGATTTTGTAAAACCACTTCATGTTCGATTTTCGCTCCTTGTAAGCGTCTATGGCCGCCTCACGAATCCACCTCCTCAGCTCAACGGAATCTAACACTGCAAACAAACGCTGAAATTGACAAACACCACGTCAATATCTAAAATACGGCATTTGAAAATTCCTTTTGACTAAGTGTTGAAATTACCTTAAAGCTCCTCCAAAATAACTAGAACTCATACGCTGGCAGATCCCCAAATGTCTGGTAGGAAGCGTCGCGTTCCCGAGCGAATTTCCCTATAATAGCCTTTACCCTTTCCATTGGAAGCTGTCCTCCTTGGACAAGTGGTCGTCCGTTTTCTCAAGTCAATAGAAAATGACCTCCGTTCGCCATGACCGCTTTCTCTTCTGGGTCTATGTTGACGTCCACCTTTTGCTCCTTTCTTGCCCTGGCTTCCCAACTCTTCGTGCTTAGACAGTTCACTTGTACTTTGTAATCGAAGTACAGCTCGGACCTCGGAATCTCTCTGTAGTTGAGGGGAATGAGCCTCCACTCGTTCAACGGTAGTTTGACTCTTCTGGCACAGTTTCCTCTTCGGAGGGTCCAGCGACGTCTCCGAGCATCTCCTGGAAAGTCTGATCGTCCGGGACATGGAAAATTCAATCAATCTTCGTATGCTCTGGATCAGTCGGCTGCGGCGGTGACGGAGTGTACATATCATCATCCTGTGACTCCGGAGCCTGTGAAGCCTCGAAGAACGGAATGTCCATTCTGGCCCGCCTAGGTGCTATGGCCTTAGGTGCCTTACGTTTCGGCTCCATTATTTGTAATTGTATGAAAAAAATGGTTATTAAATGACCGAATTACCCTTTTCATTCCATAAATACCCCTAATTCGGTCGGAAATGGCCGAATTACCCTTTTGAAGCCATAAACGACCACATTAGCCCTGATTCGGTCGGAAAAGACCGAATTACCCTTTTAGGCTATAAATGACCAAAATATCCCTAATTTGATAGCAAATGACCGAATTACCCTTTTGAGGGCATATTTGACCAAATTACCCATAATTCGGTCAGAAATGACTGAATTACCCTTTTTGGCCATCAATAACCAAATTACCTCTATTTCGGTCGAAAATGACCGAATTACCCTTTTGAAGCCATAAACAACCACATTACCCCTAATTCGGTCGGAAAAGACTGAATTACCCTTCTAGGCCATAAATGATCAAAGTACCCCTAATTTTAGGCCATATATGACCAAATTACCCCTAATTCGGTCGAAAATGACCGAATAACCCTTTTGAAGCCATAAATGACCAAATTACTCGTAATTCGGTCGGAAATAACCGAATTACCCTTTTCAAGCCTTATTTGACCAAATTGCCCCTAATTTAGTCGAAAATGACCAAATTACCCCTAATGGGTATATTTTAATTAATTCCTAAAATACCCTTAATGAGTATCAATATTCAAACTAACATGTGGAACTAAGAATAACAAATCAATAACCCTAACATGCAAACTATAATTTCCATAGCAACTCTAACAATTTGCATAAATGCCCCTAGAATTTTCATAACAATTTCATGAGATATCTAACAATTCCATACAATTTTTATATGCAAATGTAACATTCAATTAAATTCATATACTTTATATAATCTAACAACTAAATTCATACAAATCTCAATATAATTCAAACACATATTCGGACTAAATCACACAGTAAGCTGTAACGACCGAAATACCGCTTTTAGCCCATAAATAACCAAATTACCCTTTATAGATCATAGATTACCAAAAATCATTTATTTATAACCAATCAAACATATGTATACATATTAACTATCAGAGTCGGCAGAATCATAATCTTCATGCCCTTCCAAATCGATGTCATCGGTTTCTTCGTCGTCGTGCTCGTTTTCTTCGTCTTCTTCGTCAATATCTTCCATTTCATCGTTCTCAGCTAGAGGTATTGGCGGTGGATACCGGAGTAAGTTTGTTAGGTCGTTAGTGATACCACCCGGTGTGATGATCTCAATTCGATCTTCTTGGTAAGGTTCATCGACTTCAAACTTCAAGTTGTCGTCACCGGCATGGGATAAACTGCTCGGTTTGTAGTGACCCCTATGAGACACGACGTTCACAACCTTCCACGAACCAGATTTAGGGTCGTCGATGTAGTATGCCTGTTTTTCCATTAAAGCAAGCCAAAATGAGTTTTGTTTGTGACGATCTGTGGACGTGTTGACCAAAATGAATCCATTTGTGTCCTTTTTCCCGGTCTGATCGTCGTACCACCGACACTTGAATAGAACGACTGATATGCTTTCTGAGTAACAAGGATACATACGTCCATAAGAACATCGAGGTAACATATGTCGTTTGCTTCAATCATGACCCCTAAATTTTGATTTCTCCGGCCCTGGTCGGTTCTTAAGCATAAAAATTTGACGCTGTTAACTGTACATTGCGAATAATTGGCAGACGAACGAGGATCTCTAGATAGTAGTACCAACTCTCGTTGCATCCCTTGAGCAGTCATCTACATACGGGATATAAATTAGTTAACGTAAATAAAAATTGGAAGAATAATTGAAGGTAATTGATGTCTATTACGTACAATTCTGCGCCAGTCAAAGACAAAGGACATCACTCGATCCTGAAGAGATTTCCTAGGGTGTATTTGTTTGAACCCTGCAAGATGTGATTCTACAAATGCATCTGATTCGGCACAATTCTCAATCACTGTCCAATTCGCCCAGATGATCTCGGATGTGCTCAATTTCTCGTTTTGCACCACGCTCTCAACTTGTACATGTGAAGAAACAACTGATAATTTGAAACCTAGAGCTAGACTAACAAATATTTCGTTGGTTGAAGTGGCGCAGTTTAGGTACATCTGAGTGAAGGTCAGAGACTCGTGCATCAACTACTGTTGGGCTATACAACATTCTGGATATCGCGGGTTTCGCACACTTTTCTTGTACACGCCAAGTTGCCTGCATACGAAATATGAATGTTAATGTCATATTCGATTATACAATTCAATGGTAATTGGAAATTATATATGGCAGTCAATGATCATACTGTTCAATTTGAAACATCCACGTGAAATGGACTGGGCTGATTCGCAAAACTTGATCCGGAAGGTGCAGTACAAGGTCAACCATAATTGTACAGAATGAAGGAGGGAAAATAGTTTCCAACTTACAAACTAGAACTGCTATATCTTCCCCCAACTTTTTCAGGGCTATTTTTCGTTGGCTCCCTCGTGCACAATAACTGGAAGGTCTTGCCCAGCTCTGTTAATGCTTCCGCCACATAAGGTGGAACGTAATTTCAAATGACAAGGGGGAAGATACGTTGCATCAACACGTGACAATCGTGGGTCTTCAATCCGAGGAACTTTTTCTCATCGGGATTCACCTTGCTCTTTAGACTTCCCGCATATCCAGAGGGAAACTTAACAGCTCGGATATGCTTCACTAGTTCCTTCTGATCACGACCCGCCACGCCATAAGGTGCATTTGGGAGCTCCCCGTCTTGCACTCATTGGTCTCGCCGGACTCTCTGTTCCTCGTAAGTTCTCCTAGCTTTCACGTCATCCTTAGTCTTCCCTACAGTTCCAAGAACTGTACCTATGACGTTGTCGCATACGTTCTTCTCTATTTGCATCAAATCCAACACATGTCTGACTTTATGAGTTTTCCAATAAGGCAGCTCCCAGAAAATGTTTTTGTGAGACCAACATATAGGAACACCACCACCTTTTTGTTTACTGAACTTCGGATGCAGACTAGGCGGTGGGTATTGATGACGTAGAATCGCACTTAGTACAGCAGCCCCTGAATGCCAGGTAGGCCTTCTCTGGGTCTCTGTCTTCCCGTTAAAGGTATGCGCCTGAAATCGCAGTGGGTGTTTCGGTGGTAAGAATCTACACGCACCTTGGTAAGAGATTTTTGAGCTACTGCGTTCAGAATCGATGTCGTCCAAGCATAGAGGACATGCCCTATAGCCTTTACTCTGGATGCCCCCCTACATTCCCAAACTTTGTAAGTCACTTATTGTCCATATCACAGCATCCCGTATTATGAAAGCCTCTTTCTTAGAACCATCCCACGTGACAGCTTCGTGCTCCCACAGATGGTTCAACTCATCAATAGCGAACGCATGAAGTTATTTAAGCATTTCCCAGGTGATTTTGGATCAGATATCAACATGGTGAGGATGTTATACTTCTTTCTCATATCCATCAAGGGCGGAAAATTCAACGGGATAACGACTACATGCCACAAACTGTAACTCGACGCATTAGGCCCATATAGAGAGAACCCGTCGAATGACAGCGCCAGCCGTACGTTTCGGATTTCTCCTGAAAATACCGGGTATTTTGCGTCAAAATGAATCCAATCCGTACCGTCCGATGGATGTACTAATATTTCATCGTCCTCATTCTCCCACTCCCCGTGCCATTGCATCCACTCAGGCGTCTCTGGGAAAAATATAAATGTTGAAGTCGATGAGTCAATGGGAAGTACCCAATGTCTTATTCGGAACCAATTTTTTTCCCACTTTAGCGTATCGTGCTTCTCCACAAACGCCATATGTCTGGAGTTGCGATTGTGTTCCGTAGTACAAAGTGTATCTATACAGACATGCATCATATTTCACGTGTGGCATTTGGATTGCCTTCATTCTCTGCTTCGCCGCTGCGTAGTTAGATGGATACGTATTAGGTTGGGGTAACGTAGAACAGTATTCTTTGGCAACCTTGGTAAAAGTTTCGTCAGACATCCCGGTGCTCTACTTGATGGACAACATCCTTAACATTGCTGCTAAAGAAGTATCCTCACTAGTCATGGCATATGTGGTTTCGTACAACGGCTTTTGCGATTCCGTCACCAACCGGTTGTATGTTGTCATGGTTGCCTTAGCGACTCCCTCCTCGACATCGGTTATTATATTTATGTTCTCTTCTTCGTCCTCGTCCTCGTCCTTGTCCTCGTCAATCCTTATATCTCTAGTTGGGTCTACATCATCCACGAGCTGCTGCACAGGATCAACGTATACTGGATTGTTGTCTAACGTCGAACAATGCTGACTCCCCGATGTTGGCCTCAAACTGATATTCCAATTGCAGCTCGAGCTAGCTCATTCGGCTTCGCCGTGATGGAACCACACATTATACGATCTAAGGAAATATTTCCTTAATATATGATCACAAATGGTGTCCATATCGTGCCAAGCAGAATTAGAACACCTCGTGCATGAACACTTGAAACGTCCCACGCCATCTCTTGGTGCGTTTTTCCTCGCAAATTTTACAAAACTGCTTAATCCGTTCATCCATTCCTCACTTATTTCTACGGATCATATCCATCGCCGATCCATTCTATATGTAATATATACAAATTCGGTTAACAATTAATATTAGATAACTATATACCAAAAATGACATTAATATTCATTATTATTTCACCAAAATCACAACAAAAATAATTATATACATGCATATTTCACATAAATCACACTAACTATAATAATTTACATATTGCATTATTTAAAAATATATACGTACATTCTAATTCACTGAAATATTATAAATGACCGAACTACCTTTGTTTGGTCATTTATGACCAAATTACCCCTAATTAGGTCATAAATGACCGAAATACCTTAATGTTATCATGCAATTATTGGAATCGGGAGAATTTACCATAATTTTATAATTAATCCCGAAAATACCCCTAGCAGATAATTAATTTAATCAATTTCAAAACTAAATTAATAAATATAACATGCAAATTATTCATACAAAACCATACAAATTCATATGAAATCATATACAAATTCGCAGGAAGTTCATATCATGCAATATTAAGATTAATTCATGTAAAAGTAAAAAAAATGACATTCATTATTATTTCACCAAAATCACAACAAAAATAATAATATACATACACTGTTTTCTATAAATCACACTAACTATAATAATTTACATATTGCATTATTTAAAAATATGTACGTACCTTCTAATTCACCGAAACTTTCACTCAACTGTAGATTTGTGGGGGAGAAATATAGGATACTCGGGAAAATTTGTAAGGTACCCAAATTACGAATTTACTCTTGTCGGGAGAAAATTTGTTGTGAGAAGTTGTAGGGAGGGAGAAAGGGAGGTTCTACCAAGATTTACACTAAATTTTAGTAACGGCGCACAATACTATGTGCGCCGTTACAAAATTGTTTGTAACGGCGCACATTGGTATATGCGCCGTTACAAATTAACGGTAACAACAACAGATCGATTTTCGACCGTTTACCCTAACAGCAACAGGGTGGTCAACGGTCAACAAAATTAGGAACGGCGCACATTACTGTGTGCGCCGTTACTAATTTTCATTACTAACGGCGCACTATATATGTGCGCCGTTGGTATTCTTCTTTCTAATGGCGCACATAAAATATGCGCGCCGTTGGAAATAAAAAATCTAATAGTGACATGTTATAATTTTATGGATTTTTTTCCAAAAAATATATAATTTATTTGATTATTTAAAAAAGAAAGAGATTACTGTTTATAATACGAAGTACACCTAAAAGTATGTATTTTTCTCGGTTACCTCGTTTTTATTTTAATATGTCATTTAAAAAGCTTGGTTTCTCTTTGTCAGTAAGTCTGTTATTTTCTTTATTTTTAATTTTTGCGAAAGGATTAAAATATCTTTGTATTTGTGATGGTTTTAAAAATTAGTTCATTTCTTGTCTACTGTAGACCGTCGTCTTTTCCAAATCCAACGTTTCTTGCAAATCCACAACTAGTGTTCAGGTTCTCAATTCTTCAATGAAATTACTAATGCAAACCTTATCAAAATGATTATTAAGCATTTTTTAAGCCTCAATTTGTTTCTTTGGAATTACCAAAATGGTTCTATTCTTTGTTTCTTGTATCTTCCATGCTTTTGTTTCTGTTTTATATGAAGGACCGATGATACTACCTGTGATGGAGGTGGGTACATCTTAATTTTACAATTCGGTAACATATATTTTGAGATTTTTTGGTGGAATGGAGTTGTTTGTTGCAAAGTTATGTGAATTCTCCATCTGTACAATTATGTAACATGTATTTTGGGATTTTGACAAACTAAAAAAATGCTAAAAATTATATATAAAATCTGTTAAACTATGTAAAAAATTATGCTCAAACTCGGGCTTGTAGAAGACAAATTCTGTAAATGTTTAAAAAACTGAGAGGGGAGAGTGAGAGTTGGGAGATGAAAGGTTAAAAAGAGGGCAACAAAATCATTTCACTTGCATTTTTAGTATTATTTTGTTATTAGAGAATACTAATATACACTTGACCTCAATGTTAGTTTTTGGGTTAATCACAGTTAACACATGCTGTAGTGGTGCGTTTGCGATGATGATGATATTTCGAATGTCATAACTCTTCTGTACGAGTTTCGTTTCGGGCTCGTAGTATATCAAATTGAAGATAATCGGAAGATCAACAACTTTGAAAAAATAAGTTTTGTCCATATATTATTAATAATTAATTATATATATTTTTTAATAATTAGACCCAAATGACATTAAAAACTATACATTCAAAATAAAATAAAAACAAAATAATTAAAATTTTAATAATAATATACTGAAACTTTCGAATGACATAACTTCTTCATACAAGCTCTGTTTCGGACTTATAGTATATCAAATCGAATATAATCGGAAGATCAAAAACTTTGAGTGTTACTAATTACTAATAATATATCAATACAACTTTTATCTTCAAAATCATTTATCTTATGATTCTCTTCGATTTGATATACTATAAACTCGAAAAAGAGCTCATATGAGAGAGTTATAACATCCGAAAGTTTCAGTATATTATTAATATTAGGGAAAACTTCACTTAGCTCCCATGAACTATACCTGATTTTCACATAACTCCCTTAAAAGATAAAAGTGGTCTATGGAGCCCTTGAAGTTGTTGACTTTGGCACTTAGCCCTAACATCGTTAGTTTTTGGTCACATGATTAGCACATGGGTGCTCTTTTTATTAAAATGATGAAAATACCCTCACCTTCATCTCCCTTTCCTCTTATGCAACTCCTCCCTCTTCTCTCGCCACCGCCAATTCGCCGGAAATGGCTCCAATTCTCTGGCGAATTGGACCGGACTAGCTCAACGTCGCCGCAGAGGAGGAGGACTTCGGCTCCAATGGAGAGGATCCTCTCGGCTTCGACTTCGGGATCGTGAGGACAGTGGCGGAGAGAGCCACGGGAGGACGATGCAGCTTTTTCCTGCGCCCGGAGGGTTTGGTATCGGCAAGAGCCGCCGGAGGACAATGCAGCTCTGTCCAGATCCTCGTCGGAGCCCAATCTCCCTTACCGGAAGATCCTAGCCTCCATCGAGCTTTGGGGTTGTACGGAAACGGACGGTGATGGAGGCGGACGAAGGAAGGCGGCGGAGGCGATGGTGACGCTAGAGCTCCATCCAATTGACCGTCTCCGTCGTTGGGCTCCGGCGAGGACACAGTCGCGTGGGCTCTGGACAGATCTGGCGAGGTTAGGCTCCAGCGAGGATCTCGACAGATCTGGTTTGCCGGAGACGTTCGAAATCGACGATGGCTAGATGCAGGTTCGCGAGGTTGGAGGCGTGGTCGGAGCCGAGACCGGAGGTGAAGGTGGAGGAGACGCCGGAGGCGGAGGACAGCGGCTGACCTGATTTATTTTTTAACATTTTTATTTATTAAAATAAATAAATAAGTTGAAAAGACAAGTTTACCCCTGAAATATGAATTTATTATGTTATTTAATAAAGGATAAAATGGTAATTTAAAATTTAATCAAATAATTATATAATTTGAGGATTATACTACGAGGGAATTTTGGACTTTTCACAATCAAACTAACACCGTTAGGGCTAAGTGAAACTTTAGTAGACTTCATGGGCTCCACAGATCACTTTTATCTTTCAGGGGAGTTATGTGAAAATCAGGTATAGTTCAGGGGAGCTAAGTGAAGTTTTCCATTAATATTATTTTAATAAATCATTTTTATTATTAAATATTACTTTATTTTTTAGGGAAAATGTCACTTACCTCACTTGTAGTATACGCGATTTTCACTTACCTCCCTCGGCGGACTAATGCATTTTGACAGGTCCATATACTTTCAGAATTTCTCACAGAAACCTAACGTCGTTAGTTTTTGGTCAAAGTCAACGATTCTTTTTTGTAAAAATGGCAAAAATACCCCTTGTATTTAAAAAAATTATAAAAATTTTTTTTACTTTTTTTAAATATATATATTATTCTATAAAATTAATAATAGAAAACTGATTTTAGTATTAAAAAAATTTAGAAAAAATAAAAATATTATAAAATGTAAAATTGATGTTTAAAACCCGTTTTTCAGTTTTAATATTTTTTTCTTTAAAAAAATAATAGTAGAATCAGTTTTTATTATTTATTTTATAAAAGGGTATATTTTAAGAAAATGTTTTTTTAATTTTTTATACGGGGCATTTTCGTCATTTTGACCAAGAGCTAAAACCGTTGGGCCTCCGTGAGAAAGTCTGAAAGTACAGGGACCTATAAAGTGAAAATCATGTATACTACGAGGGAGGTAAGTGACATTTTCCCTACTTTTTATTTTGAATGTATAGTTATTAATGTCATCCGTATCTAATTATTAAAAATTTATATAATTAATTATTGATAATATATAGACAAAATTGTATTTTTCAAAGTTGGTGATATTCCGATTCTCTTCAATTTGATATACTACGATGCCAAAATGGAGCTCGTATGAAAGAGTTATGACATTCAAAAGTTTCAGTATATTATTAATTACTTAATAATTATTATTATTATACAATTTAATATAGAACCGGTCCAATTAAATAAATCAAAAATCAATTTTGTTTTGTTTTCTGACCAAGTCAAACTAGCTGAATTGATTTCAAAGCTATTTTTGTATTTTAATTTTCAATTCTTTTATTTGCTCACTTGTTGCCCTCAAATTATTAGTTTAATTGGGGTAAAATAGTTATTTCATAAATATCCCAATAATTATACAAATTTTGAAATTAATGCTCGAGGACATTTTGGTCATTTAAAAATAATGATGTTAGATTTAGCTTAATGTATTTTTCGTGTAGCTAAAAAATTATTGGGGTACCTTTAACATTTTTTATAAAGTTTAGTGCAGTGAAGTTACATTGAAGTTAAGGTGGGTAGAGTGCACTGTAATTATCCCAAAAAAATATTAATCGCAAATTTCTGAAATGAAAAATAAACATACACAGTATCTAACACTTTCTAAGCACATGTGGAGAGGTTTAATAAAATTATAACTATAAAGACACAACCGCAACAGCCAACTCAGTTTTTAAAGAAAAAACTACAAAGGAAGAATAGAGAAAATGAGAAGCAGGAGGTACAAAATTCTTAGCACTATCATATACATAATTATTGTAGAAGATGTGTTAGATATGGATTTACATGCCACCAATATTAACTATTTGAGCAAGACATTAAATGAGTAAGGGATAAGAAGTGTTTGAGAAATTAATTAGTAAAAAAGAAGAAAAAAATTAGAGTCGGATGAAACTTTTGGTGTAACTTTGAAGATTTACACGCTGTCCTTTTATAAGAAAAAATAGTAAGTCCGTACATCGACATATGTCCTCATTCATGTAAGTTAAGCTACTTCTACACTACCGATCCATGAAACAAGAAAAATTATTTGATAGATTAAACAACACAATAGTCAAGGAACATATTCAATTCATAACAATAGTAGATTTTTATCATATGACCCACAATCAAGCAGTCATATTATTATTAATATCAAAAAAGAAAAATGAAAGCAAAATTGACTAAAATTTGATTGATGGGTATGATGTCTCATGCCATGTCACCTTGATTCCTTTGAACAAATCTAAATCTAAAAGTAGTCATGGAAAATAGAAAAAGAAGAAGAAGAGTAGCCGACTCTTATGCACAAAACAATGTATTTTTTCATCAAAATAATTAATTAAATGAAAGTATGTACCGTAATAAGCTCTCCACTTTACTATTTATCAAATGGATAATTTCACGTCAAGATTTTAAATTTACTTCATTTTTAAATCAGTATCTCAAATTTGAAAAAAATTTTATCGTTACCTCAAGTTTAATTAATTGCAGATAAGTACATAATTTATTAAATCTAACAGAATTGAGATGTGAAAATACCAAAATGCCCCTAATATTTATGATTTGAAATATGACTGATTTGTCGGTTTAAATCTAGTCAAACCTGTTCAATTTGATCGGTTTAATTATTAATAATTAAAATAGTTATTATTATTAATAATGTAAAAAATCAAGTATTATTATTAATTAATATTATATTGAAACTTTCGAATGGAATAGATTTAGCATATCAGGTACTTATCTGCAACTAATTAAACTTGAAATACCGACAAAAAACTTCTTAAAATTAAGGTATTGATTTAAAATGAGGCAAAATTGAGATACTGACGTGCCTCTTTATCAAAATAGGCTCCATACCTCTTTTTAGTGTTGAGCAAAAAGACATTTGCTTTACATGTGAAATGTTTAGGTTGGACCGGTTTGGTTAGTTAAACCATCCAATTAACCCATTTTTTCTTCAAAAAATCATAATTTTTAATTTAAAATGTATATTATAACTATGCTTTAAAATCATGACATTAATCTAACAATTTTTCTGGTTGAAAAAAATGACATTCTTACTTCTAGAACAAATAAATTCTTAGTTAATAATTTTATTATTATAAGATAAATATTCAAAAACAACTTTTTAAAAAAAATAAGTACATAATAGGTTAATTATTTTTAATATAAATATTTATATATTATTATTTATTAATATAAATTATTTTAAATATTAGAGATGATTTATGTCGTTAGTATTTAGAGAGTTCAATATGACTCTTCTAAGACAATAAGTTGAGAGGTTTTTACAACGATCAGGTATTTCTCCTGATCCTTCTTTCTTGAATTTCCACGGGGTACGGGACTGAGCTATACATGAAAAAGTTTATGGAAGTCTTTAAATTAATTTTATGGGGTGCTCGGAGGAGTGCTGTGTTGGACAAAATTGATAAAATGGGCAAAAGTTGATAATTGTATTAACTAGTATATGGATCAACTTTGGCCGTGAATTTGGAACGCTTAGACTCGGCCTAAAATGATGTAAAACATATTTACATACTTTAGGATATGTGATCTTTCCAACGGTATATCACGAGTTCTAAACGAACAAGAGATGTGAGAAATTGAATCTCGAACATCACCACTAGAAATGGTGTTGTTAAGAACTTTGGTCGTTTGCACTTGTGATGTTTCTTAAAAGTTCTACATTGGAAGTTGATGAACTTTTCAAATGGTTTATATACCATCACACTTCCATGGACTTGTAAGAAATACAAGAAGTAAGGCTCTCTCACGCGCAGGGGGTGCAAATAATTGGGCCAACGAGCGGGCTCTGTAGGGCCTAAAAGTGTCGTGCAAACATCACTTCCCGAAATCCCCCTGCAAGTATATATGGTACAAGTAATAGTATTTGTAAGACCGATAGGTACCAGGTCAATCTACAGGGACTAATGAGGGTTTTCGGTTGAGTTCGTGAATGTGCGAATGAATTACTTAAACTTATATTTTTGGTCTTTTTATGATTTACAAAACTAACAAGAATAGCGCTTAAACAAGATATAATAAAAGAGCCTATGGTTCTAAACATGCATTTTGGTGAGAATGATTGCGAGCATTAAATTATCGGGATTGATATTATTGTTGAACGAATGTCCTAAATACCAATCTTGGCTCTCGGTATTGAGATTGACCTAGTCTCGAGTCATATCTTACCCTCTCGGGTTCGTGACCAACTCGAGATCGCAATGGTTCGACAATCCTAGGCTAAAGGTTGATTTGAGGTGTCAAGACACAGTCTCGAGCCTCTAACCTTCGGTAGTTACTAGTTCTGAGGCTATCTGTCCCTCTCGGGCTCGACTTAGTCTTCTAAACATGCATTCTAAGTGGCAAACTAAGAACACAAGAACTAAATCAAGCAAACTACACAACAATTTATCAAAACCTAGAAATAACACCTCATTTAACCATATAAATCACTTCATACAATGTTTAGCACCCATGGCTAAGGGTTTTAGCCCTCAACCATGGGGCCTAAATCAAATATCATTATACAAGTAACAAGAGTAAGCATAAACATCAAAGTAAACATGAAAATAGAGTTAAGAAATGCTCTTGGTGTTCTTGAGAGAGATGTCTCTTGAAGTTTGATGAAATGGGTTGAATCTTCTTGTGTCTTGGTTAGCTAATGGTTGAAATGCCTTCCAATCCCTCTCATTGGCTTCACGTCTCCCTTTGCTGAAATGACAACACAATATAGTAGGTGAGAATGTGGGCTCCCAAGAAGCTCCCTCAATTTTTAGAGCACTTGCCCTTTTATATCTGCTGAAATCATTCTTGGTCACGATCGTGGGCGTAAGGGTCATGATCGTGACTTAGAGACGGTCACAATCGTGCATGGTGTGGTCACGATCGTGACTAAGCAAGGGGGACCATTTTGATCAAGGTCAGAGTCGCGGTCTTCTCATCTCGGGCACGATTGTGCCTTCATTTGAAATTGAGGCATGATCGTTGACTCGCTCTTAGTGTCGATCGTGATCGCGTCGTGCTCGAGATCGCGGGTGCGTTATGTCCATCGAGCAAAAATTACACAACTTATAATCATTTCGTCACGATCGTGACTCTCTTTATTCGCGATCGCTCCTAAAGGAGGCACGTTCGTGCCTAAAGGCTCACCTGCTCTTTTTATTTTTTTTGCTCCCCAAGACTCGATCTCGCTGACCCCCAATTCTTGCTCTTTTCCCTCCATTCCTGCACCGAAAAGCATAAAATTATCTTATTTTGGCCCTAACTGGCCGTTACGAGGCAAATAAACATTTAATTGTGAGGTTGAGCGGGCTCAAACGGAGATTGTTCGACCTCACAATAGGCTATGGGCTTGAACATTGGGTGCGCGACGCGAATGTTGCACATTTTTTCATTGGCCCGTAAGACTTCTCAACAAGTTTTAATTGGGAATGAGCCTATAAATATATATACATCGCGGTTCTGAGTTCGTCTACGTTCGTCGTGAAAGCAATTTTCTCATACGGGTCAATAATGTCTTAAGGAAAGCGGACTATCGTGTCTCGACGATAATATTTTCTTCCTTCTTCTGTCTAATACGGAATCACTGATCAAGTGCTATTTATTTTTACTTGTGTTTTGAATAAATAAAAATTATTTTAATTCATCTGTTTGTCTGGTTCAATTTTCTCTGTTATCGCATTATTAATGTATACCTTATTTGTGAATTTGTGTCTATAGAATAACAACTTATCTAATTAACATGTTGGGCTGACATCTTTCATGTGCTCCGAATGTGTTGGCTTCGATGAGATGATCCACAAATGAATCCCTCTTTTGTTGAAGCTGAAAATATTGGTGTTGCTGACTTATTTCTTCATGATTGTCATGCTTGGGACGTGGCCAAAGTTTCCTCGCTCTTTGATCAGGTTACATTACATGTGCAAAAATATGTTGTATTAACTTAAGCATTTATGCTTCAGAGGACTAATGGTTCTGTCCTGAGGAGAACTTATTGAGTTAAAAGCGGTTACAAATTGGTAGCCAAATCCGAGATGTGGAGTCTCCATTGATTGTAAAGGCCGTCCCTTTCTCTCTCTGACGTTGAAGCTTGCGGTGACCGTGTTTACAACACTTTCTCTGCTGATACTCGTCACCTGTCTACCCTTACCCATTTTCCTGGTTTGTTTCAACTCTTTGGTGGAGCAGAGCTTTATCCTCTGTCCCCTACAACATGAGTTTTTTCGCCCGGCCGTGGATCCAGGAACCGTCTTATTTCCAACTGGGATCAACTCTTGGCGTCCCCTACTCGTGATTTTGTGCTCTCCAGCAATTTCGACTACGAGAATGTACCATGCCCTCCTCGCATCAATGTGATTAAGGAGGCTTATCGAGAGGCCAAGACTAAAATATTAGAGGCACATTTTACAATTAAGTCTATTTATTTATTCAATTGGAATAGCATGAAAAGCACATTATTAAGTATGGTAATATCTTAAATAGGTGTTTGGTATCTGGAGTTTCTATCAAATGAGAAATCATTGATATCAATTTGGTGTTGTTGCTGAGCAGCTACCAGTTCAAGGCAGCCACTCAACTCCTGAGCAAAGCTGGGCTCGTCCACATCTCTATCACATCCACCATGACCATGGTCACATCCCTCTTCAATCTCACATGGATGGTGATGCTGCGACGGAGAAGCAGAGTCGGTGACCCAACTCTCCACATCCAGGCTGTGCTGCTGGCCCAACATGAGTCTGTGCGGCGGGGTGGATGGTCTACTCGACAATGGGCTCACACTTCTCGACCCCTTGTGGCTCTGCTTCACGTGCTTCTTTGCATCCTCGTGCCAGTTACGCAGAGCCTTGGCTACTTTCTCGTTGAATATCTTCAGCTTCATCGTAGTCCCCATCTGTTGATCACCCCTTTTCATTAAAATCAAAAACTCAAAGCAAATGGGTGTATACAAGGGTTGGAGCAAAACAAACTCAACTAATAAGGTTGGCGTTTTAGCTGTGGAGCTCGCCTCGATATATATGAACCAGTTTTACAATTATTTATTCAATAACTTGATGATTCAAAATTAAAGTCATTACTGATCACCTGCGTTACGAGGGCGTATAGAGGGAGAGTTACGTAACTGCACAGAATCAGGATGAGGATCCTGCATTTATATTTGATCCAATTTTACTTGTTAGATCGATGAAGATGAGAACACGAAATTGGAAGTTGTAAGCAAGGTGATCACTAGCTAATCATAGTAATTACCCCGTTGAGAGTCTGATGATTCTATCCTCGGAGTTGACAAAACAAGAATTGAATCCAGATTCAAACTGTAAAATCACATCAAAGACCAAAATGTCAAGTTTAATTTATCCATATATATATGTTGGGGTTAAGGGCTAATTATAGTTACGAACGTACCCACGACCAAACCAGGAAGGCAAGCTGGAATGCGTTCTGCAAGACATTTATTGGTGGAGCCATGAAAATCAATTTCAAGATATATAAAAGAAAATACTACTTTAACTAAAGTATGTAAATAAAATGACCTGAAAGAGAACAAAGTTGACAAGGTAGAGAAGGAGACGGGGACGGCCAAACCAGAAGAGGTGATCGCCGAGCTCGACAACAGGGAGCCCTTTCACAACCGCTCCGCTTTGTTGATATCTAAGCCCCATTTGGTTTATGATCACCTGTAGCTTCGTTCCCACCACTAGGATCATCTGCACTTTCAGCTATGATTAGCTTCATTTCTTATTAATACACACACATTAGTTAATCACTAATCATTTGGAAACTTACTATCAACGGAATAAACGGTAGCCACAGGTACGAAAACCAGCCTGACCATTTATAAAATTTAGCAATCAAAGATAAAAACAGATAAAAATCAAAAGAAATATATACATTTAATAAAAGTATCCACCATGAGTGTTAAATAGTAGAAACAGCACAGCAGAAAACCAGACGGGTGGACTGCAAAATACAAATACAAATACAAGTAAATATGTGTATTTAAATGTTTAATTAATTTGAACCCTCAATTAAATTAACTAACCTGATTCCCACTACCACTTTGAAATCCTCTTCCAGTGATCTATTGATATATTTCTGGAAATCGAAAGTCGTTTGACTTTGAGGAGTCAAATGTGCCTGAAATCGATAGGATATAAACAAACATTGTATGACCCACAGAAATGAATTAACAATGTGTATAAGGCTATCATGTATAATTAGCCAGGGAAAAAAGAGGAGAAAATAAGTGTACCATTATAAATCCATGTCTTAAGGTCAGATAATCAATTTTAGGAACTGATCTAACAAACTGTCGAAAGAAACAAACCTGCAAAGAAAAATCAAGTATGAAAGGTTTCAATTAAATGTTGTAATTTGATTCGTTTCTGTATTGGAATAATTTGTATTTCGAATTAGATGTTAATTTATATAAATAGTTCATGCAAGCGAATCCAGATTAAGTGATATTGATATAAGATGATTCCTTGTCATTTTCTTATAAGATTGAGAGCTATATATACGATATAAGGATGGACCGACAAAAATAAGAGATTGAGTATCTTACTAGCCACATTAGAACTGGGTTTGTAGTCCAGAATCGAAGGTGCCTTCTGCCAAATGAAGTCTGTTTGGCGAACCTGAATCTTTCTGGATCTGAACGGTTAATAATTTTAATTAGAAATAATTACCAGACAAAAATGCATGCCACTTTTCCTTATTAATTGACCAACTAACCATGTGAAAATTCATACTCTACTGTTTTTGTTTCCATTTCCCATGATTTCCACCTCCTCATCTACAAGCAAAAACAATATCCCTTGTAAATTAACCTAGGAAATAATATTTCAATCAGAAAGAGTAGTGTAGTATATGTATACGCACCTTGAGTCTACCAAAAGCGAGTGTAAGGACACAGTAAAGAACATGAAAGACAACTAAAACGAAGATAAATATATGCAGCTGGTGAATTCCCTCGGACGACACGAAGGGTACTTTCCCTTTTGCCGCACATTTGTCATAAGTAGCTCCGGCCAACACTCTCCGGCCGGACTTGTTGTTGCATGGGAGCCAATTATCTCCTACGCTTTTAGATACGCATATGCTGGAAATCGGAGCTTCTCCCACCGTCAGCAGCAACGATATAAAACCGAGCAGCATCAACTCCGATTTTAGTTTCTCCACAGACTCGTACAGTGCTCTCTTGTGCCTCTTCGTCAACCACTGCATGTGCAGGCATTAACAACACATACATATATATGTAACATATAGACAAATAAATTAGTTACCTTTCCAATAAGATGAATGATGTGCTCGATGGTGATGGAGATGAAAAGCAAGACAGAACAGACAATAGCAACAGCCCATGTTGGTGTGTGCTCCAGAGATGTTCCTCCGCTCGCCCCTGCAGCCATTAATTCCTCAAAAGTTATATATCTCTGATTCAGAAAAACAAAATGCATATCGATCAATTAATTGACGTTTATACATTATCAGTATTCTATTGACCGAGGACGTAGATACAACGTGGTCGCATAGCCATTATATGTAGAGTTGAAAATCCATCACTCAATTTGATCTTAACCTCTAAAATCACGGCTCTGCTTTTAGATTTAGTCAACTATATATGTATTCCTGGTCCAAATTCCAACCTTCCAATTTGCAACATCCTACCGTCGTCGTGGTCTTATCTTTTACTAACCACATGGTAAAACGGGCAATTTGAAGGCAAATCAAAACTTAATTGCTTCAATTGCTTGTTGTTTCGATTAATTACCGCCGACTTGTTGACTTTGAATTTGATAAATACTATTAAGTTGTACACTGATTAGGGACATAGCATAGACTTTGAGTTTCAAGTACTCCATTAATGCTAACACTTAAGGAAAACGCATCTGTTCGGGTTTTCAAATTTAGTTTTTGCTTATCATCTCAAGCAGTGGGAGGAGACTAGAACTAGAGTTAGGGCTCTGACCGCGTGCCTGTTGAAGAATGAGCCGCCGACTTATAGGCAGTGGCTTGGTTAAGGGAGCCCCCCGGAGCCGTAGCGAAAGCAAGTCTTCATGGGGCAATAGTCACTGCTTATGGACCCGAACCTGAGTGATCTATCCATGACCAGGATGAAGCTTGGATAAAACTAAGTGGAGGTCCGAACCGACTGATGTTTTTTTATCGCAGTACTAAATTCTTAAGCATCACTTTTGCTGAATATTTCTAGATGTTTTTTAATGAAATTAAAACAAGCCATCACCGAGAAGCTAGGTCTATTCAGTGAATCACGAGTTTGAAATCTTGAAAAATGTATTGCTATTTTGATCATAAAAGTTATGTATGATTTAAGAATTATATTTATGTTAGAATTAAGGCAGTAATTACCATACACCAAAATAAAAGGCCCAAATGGTACGGCCTAAACCATTTGTGATCAAGTCGACGCCGATCGTCGCTGCTCCAAGACGCCTCGCATGCGCACTACGGTTGCGGTTTCGATGGAAGTGATTCCGGTTTGCTGGTTCGTCTCCTTTGGCCTGCCCTCTCATGTGGCCGAAATTGTTGATGATCTCAAATTATCAATGTTTTTTCGAATGATCATGTATGATTGAATTGATATATTTCTCTCCCAGCTACAATTGACTTTTTTGTTTGCGATCAATGCGCTTAATCTTTGCTATTTGACTTTTTTTTCTTCTCAAATGGCGTAAGTCTGAAATTTTGAATGATAATCATGAGTATTTTGATCATTTTGTATTCAAAATAACTGAAAAGTTAACGGAATGTAGAAGCAATTGACTAAGAATAAAAATTTCAAGCGCACATGTCACAACAAAAAATAATCAACCGTAGATAAGTGAGAATGGTGTCAACTCGATTGTTGCTAATTGTAGATTATCCCATGTTTTTTTAATCAACTTTTGTCATCTGGGTATTTATCGTTATTTGCTATAGTTCTGTTTTTTATAATTCTTCTAATGTCTCTCAATCTCATGATTGAAAAAAACAATTCTTGAAATTCAAGGTCAAACCTATTTCCGAGATCTCGTTTTAAGAGTTGGCTACTTTAATCCCATTATGCTTTCTTCTCGTGTTGAATAAAATTTGATGAAAGTTACTAAAGATTCTTTGGAAAAAATCAAAGTTATGGATTTTATCGCTCATGGTAATGAAGAAGATTTCGTAGTCAAGCTTCAACTCATGAACAAGGAAGTTGGTTGGAACATTACTGAAAATTCTAATTATAACAGTTAGACAAGATGTCGAGAACAATATTAAGACAATGTTCTTAACAACTCGTCAACAAACAGATTTGGACAAACACAATATAAAGAGTAAAGAGCAAATAGCAAATAGCAACACACAAAATTGTTAACCCAGTTCGGTGCAACTCACCTACGTCTGGGGGCGCTTTGCTAGTGGAAAGATTTCACTATAATGGAATCAGTCAAAACATACAAGTATCGGTGATTATCACACAAACCACTACTTTATGCTACTCTTCCTAGTGCAAATCTATCTCAGGGACTCCCCCTGAATCCAAGCCTCCAACTTGATTCCACTCTATGAGCCTCGCACTGCTCGGATGTTTACAGGTCGCTGTTAAACTCTTGTGTGTGAACCTTCAATCACGCATTCACAGGAAACCCTCAATCACTCACACTTGATCTTCCGATTCTGGTAGTGATACACAATCGTCCTTCGGGAAACACACAGCCTCTCAGCCCGCCAGTCCTGCACGTTTAAGAGCTTTATGTATTTACCAAAGAAACTACACGGAGTCTCGCTCGCTGCTAAGGGTGGAGCCTAAAATTTTATAGCAGCTGCAAACTTAATTCCAGAACGCATTAGGGTTACCATAATCCTATTCGATTTAGGTTTCCCTAATCCTTAACGCCGATATCTTTTTAGAGTCTCTATCACGGCAGGAAGCTTTCCAGAATCATGACTCAATCAAGACTTACCAAAAGCCTTGTACACAGCTGGATCTTTCCAATCGCAATATGTCTCCTAATTATGGAAACTTTCTAATGATGCGATCCACAAAGGTCACGCAGGATGTTGAGACTAACTGCTTGACATCATTCCTGACTAGATGCTCGACATCTTTCGTATTGCCTAAAAATAAAGCCAATTACAAACGTAACAACAGCTTAAATACTAACATTCACATACGGTCGCCAGAGTGCGACCATGAATAATCTCATCGCCTCAAAATTCTTTGTCCGTTCTGAGATAAAGCACCCCACATTGCATAGGGAACGGTCAGCAACGAATCTCCTTCTGTCTCCCTCAAAGTTACGTCCTCCCCATCCTCTCCCTCGATATTGATATCCTTCTACCGATTATGCTATTCTTCTATACCCACCATCCTTTAACGTCTCCAAATCACGGAAACACACAAAGAAAACTCACTCTCAAAAAGTCACCGACAAAAAACGCCGCTAACAAACACAACCCTATCTAGCTCTATCGAAAATCACACACATCGAGACTTGGAAATGTTACATTGTATTCATGAGAATTTTCGTTTTGCACATGATAACATCTCAAGAATTATGTGAATCATATTAATTCAAAATACTTGTCTAAATTTATCAAGTAGGTTCATACTAAAGTGGAAATCAACTTATTGTATTAGGTAATTAATCTCATATAATTACGGGTAATATTCATTCATAAATTAATAATGACAATGAGCTACTCAATTAAAGACATTGATCTAATCTCAGGTTCTGAGAATCGTAATTCATGAAGAACTCGGCAAAACTCGATTTATATTTAAAAAGAATAATATAATATATTTATTATTTATTATAGATAAAATTAATCTTATTTGATGCCCATTCGTATAAATTTTATAACTTTAGATATATTTAATTTTAGTTTTATCCTACTCTTTTAGGTTGGGCTTATTTTAGAGGCAATGGGTTTACTTTCTCTTAGAAGCTTCTTTTGTTTTGAGCACAATCTCAACCCCCACGTCTCTTCTCCTTTTTCTCTATTTTGCTAATCCTAGCCATTTCTTTCTCTTACCGTCTATCTCCTCTCTATTTCATTTGAATCATATCAAAGAAAAAACATATTTTAGATCCTTGAATCAAACTCAGGACAAGATTTTAGAGTCCCGTTCCGTTGGTTTACCGCTGTAACCGCTTCCGGAAAAGATCTCCCGGCTCTCCTCTTGACCTCATGGTGCCTCTAGGGCTCTCGATTGCTCCCCCTATCGAGAACTTTGTTGTAACCTCATCTCAGTCGTCTCTATCTATGTCGTCTCTATCTATGGTCTCTCAATTTCCAACCCAGCGGAACTCTCAAAACACTGCCATTCAAGCTTGAGATATTTGCAAATGTCTTGGCTGCACAAGCACAGTTTCAGACTCTAAAATGATTCAGGCTTTTGAAACCAGAGAAAAACTCAGCTCAAATAGATAAGTTCCCTAGATTTGTTTCATCAGTAAAGATCATTTTTACTGATAAAAAAAACTCAAGACAAATGAAATCAGGACAAATGAACATAGACAGACGGCAGCGAGAAAACAGGGGTAAAATACGGAGCAATTTTCAATTTTCCATCCGAATTGACTATGGTGGGCCATACGGATGAACCAGATTTGACCGAGTTCTGACCGACTTTCGGCTTCTCCTCGTTCTAGACCATGTGTTTTATTGAGGTTTGAACAAAGAAAAGCAAATCTAGGACTATAGTAATAACCAAAGATAATGCATAACAACCGCAATACTCAGATTCTCTTGTGTAATGTAAATACAAATATCAGTGCCTCATCATGAACAGACAGCACGCGCACCTAAAACCTGATAAAAGGTTTGGTTTCAAAATAATTCCATTTTATAAGTCTGGCCAACACATTTACAAGCTATTTGCTCACATCATAACCTGGACGAGGGATGATGTAGAGTTAGTATATCACTAGAATTTAGTCCCATAAATAACAATGACCTGTATGTACACTATACTATACAGGCACTGGACCTACAGATCTTCACCAGATATGAGATGCGCAAATAACTCCTAGTCGGAGCTGTAGCAACCCTGTCAATGCCAAACAAGAAGATTTTACAATCATTATATGTTATAAAAGCATTCTGAATAATATGCAAGGTTTTACTAATTGCAACTCACCAATTGAGCAGTTGATTCTGTAGGCACCAGCAACAAAAATTCACTTTGCTGCTGTCCAGCCTCCTCACACATCTTCACGTTTTTAACAAATATTCAACTTCGTGGGCACGGTGGCAACAGCAACAAAAAACAAAACACTATCTATCTCACAATGAGCAAGGTCAAAAGGTCCCTACTCAGAGTCTGAGTCAATAGAGAGATACAAGCGGGGCCTCACGGAACGCTTTTGCCGAGGAAATGAGAAAGGGCTCCCTGATCTTTGCCTACTTGACCTCTCAGATCTACTATCCTCCATACCAAGCAAAGATGCTGCACAATGGGAAACAATCAGATGCAATATATTGAAATCCTATAGATTGTGCTAGTAAAACAAAACCATGCAGGCTCTCTGACAAATGGAACGCCATGCACACTCCCCAAAGATGATAATAAATAAAAGCTAGTTAATTGAACAAGAGCAAGTAAAAAGGAATAGGCCCGAGTCTGCCAAAGAAACTGTTGCACCTTCTCCTGGTGGAATTTGATGCCTTGAAGTCAACCCATTCGCAGCTGTAGAGCCTCCATGACCACCACTCGTAGTGGCACCCCCACCGAGCCTAAGAGATATCCAATCATCAGCACGAATACCATTTGTCATGTCAGCTTGATTTCTCACATCAGATTGCAACGATGAATGTGACGGCCTAGTTGGAAGGAATATCTGTAGAGAAGGATCATCACCCCCAAAGGGCAAGGGATTATCAACTAAGCCATCATTGATGTCAACATCAGAACAGCCAACTGAAGAATCTGGGACCAGAGTAGCAGATTCCAGAGCAACATCAGGTGCCAACGAATAGCCATTCATTGGTGGAGGGCAGTTAACAGAGCATTGCTGTAAATCAATTAGAGCATCTGAAGCATCTGCTTCGGAACTAAACAATTGGAAAGTGGGGCCCGCTTGAGTCCCAGGAGGTAACGACCACAGATTCTCGAATTCGTCTTCATTGGTATTAAAAAGTCCCAAGCACGAACCATTCCCAAGAGACTGTCCTTCTGGATATGGATCCATTTCAGAATGAGGCACGGGAAAAGACACACCAGCATCAAATCCATTGTTATTGTAGGCAGTTCCAGAATGTAATGGCATGTCATTTTCTTCTTCTGAATCACTGAGAACTATGACTTCTGTATTTTCATTATGTGCAGATGGAATGCGGTCATCAAATCCATATGTCGATTCGAGATTCAGAGATGTAGAATCTTGTTCAATCCCATTATTGCCCGATATATCAAAATTCCTACAACCATCCTGATTTACACTATGATCTTCACCGTCCCTACTTCCAGTGGCACTGCTGCTCATAGGGATAGCTTTCTGATCATTATTTTTAAACTGCTCTTGTAATTTATTGCCAGAAGTGTAAATATCATCTGGTTTGCTGACTTCCCAAAACCCATTGCGGTTCTTCCTGATTCCAAGCTTCAACCCCGTAGTATGACCATCTGGAAAACATTCTTGTTTGATTTGTTTCAACGAATCCAACTTTGGCTTAACATCTGATTCAACATGGGGAGAACATAGAGCGCCATCAGGAGAGTGCCAAAGCGCAAGATCCCCAAGATCCCTACTTTCATTCTCAGTTTTAGCCTTTACACGCCATGAACCATCAGGTTTTGCCTCAATTTCTGTTACATCTTCTCCGCAATGTCTCATCTTCATCCAAAAAGAAAAAGGCAAAATTCAAATGATCGTTCAAATAAAGTACATGAAACAATCAATAAGAACTAGTAACTAAAATAGGGAGGTAGAGAAAAGAAGCTACCAAAGTTGTGATGCGATTGAAGTATGGATCAATGATTATATACTCCAATGAGTAGTTCTTCAGACAAATAGGGCATTGCCACTGCAGCAATGGTACATATGATAGCTCAGCTAAACAAAACAAAACAAAAATATAAGAGAAACAGCCAAACAATAAATAAGTATGTTTAGTTGCCTGCCTTCCTAGACCGTTGGTTCATCTCTACAAAAACTTCAAGATCAAAACAACCCATGTGAGCACAAGCTTTAAATCTTCCAGCAACCTTCATTCTTGAACCACTCATCTGCAATTACAAGCATATAGAACAATTCAACATTATTAAAAGGAACATAAGGTTGAGTAACCACCACCCCAATGATCACAGCATACATGTGTTTATATATTACCCACTTCTACTTATTTGATTATTTGAAAATACATAATAATCTCCACAGTTATTGAAATAACACTCGTACTCCCACCAGTTATAGAAATAACAATTATTTTCAAACATGATTCAAAATCAGGATATCATATAGATTTGAGTTGGTACTAAGTTAACCTTAATATGCCTTTTGGGAGACCACAGTATAACTTAAGCCAGGAAGACAACATAGCATATCGTCCAGGTGTATAAAGTATGAAAGAACTCTTCAGTTATCATCTTTGGATTATATTAGTAGCAATTATTTCCTTGCACAAAATTATATTAAGCACACTTTCTTTCATTGATCTCCATTTGAAACTACCTCCATCAACTGTTCTTACACTCGCCTTTTTCAATGGCAAAAAGAAAGAGTAAACACATTTTGTGATTAAATTCACTCAAACTAATTGTGTGATATTTCAACTGAAGGATATAAAATTCCAAACATATGTGAAAAAAAGATTGGTCTGGCAGAGAAAGCTGCTAGAAGGTTTTCATAAGCTCTGACAAAGATATCATATAGGTGTTATTTCAACTTACTGGACATCGCAGATTGACAACAAACGTATCTGCAACAACTTCAATATCACTATCACTATCAGCATTATCAGTTGCTGTTCCACCCCCAATACAACGGCGTACACGAGCAAGGGCATCCTCAAATCGCTCACCATCAGACTCCTTGGGAATCAAGTTGAGAATCTGGAAAATAGAATAAAACATTACTTCATATCTATAATAATTTATTCAAGAAAAAATAAAATAATAGAGAAATGCCAAATTAATCAATCCCAGATGAATCCCTGGAGGCCCTATCAACCCGACTAGCGCCTAGCATCGTTTAAAACACTGTTATTTTCTTAATATTGTTGTACGAGAATAAAATCCACTGCCCATTTTAGTTGGTTAACTAAGCATGGATTACTAGCAATGCCCACCCCTCCCATAAAGTTAGTTGTAGTTTGACTAGTGGGTACTTGGGGATAAAGTGTAGAAAGTTGAGAGCTAGTGCACAAGGAGTAAAATGAAATGTTGCATATTTTCAAAAACCAATAAATTAACCATCATAATACAACTTGATCCAAATCCAGTGCTAACACTTTAATTAATAGTGCACATTAAAAACATATTACCTCATGATCATGGGGCATGTATTAAGAAACACATATAGCACATTGCATTTGAAAACTTCCTATTCAGATTGACCAACCTGTGGAACAGTGCGTCGCTTGACAATTCGGACTCCTAAACAAAATTTGCGAGCATCACATCCTGTTAAGCAAATCTTATTAATTCCATCTTTTGTGCATGGTGTGATCTGGCAAAAGAGGGAAAACAAAACTAAGAAAAAAAAAAGGAAATAAGTTTGAAACCAAATACAATTTTGTACTACAGCTACTACTAGAAAATCCTCTGGTTGTGAAAGGAAATTTGCTCACAATTGGGCCATCATCACGACCATTTGCCCCTAGTAATTGAGAGCCAGGTCTATTAATAGCACGCATTGGTACACCTGCAAAAATTAGACATTGAACATGTGATTTAAATAATAATTGACTGTCAACTGTTTGCAAATAATGTGGACCAAGAAACAAAACCAATACCATGTCGCCATAACGATAATTTTTATCTAATTAATACACTTTCTTCTATCAACAAATAATCATTAAATTACTACATCCAGATAAGTTAATATGCATGTCAATAACTGTAGTTTCCAAAACTAACAGGTAATCATGGGCTAAGCAGTCAACCAGTTTATATTCAATACACATGTAACAAACCAAACAATTAACTATTAATCATCATACCATTAATCTGTAGATCTGCATATTGGGGCCACTGCATTCTATATGAAACCTTGTCGTTCAGAAGCATGCACCAAGCCTACAGCATAGTCATTAAGCATAACTTCAGTGCATCTACAACCAAGAAGGGACAACAGTTCATCAGGAAAGAACCTAATAACTAACCTGAACATCAAATTCTTGCTTTGACAATAGATCCTTATCTGCCCTTGTAAGCTGAAACGTTTTCTCCACACTTTGAATGGGGTTTGCCCTGCACCATGTTGAACACCAAATTAAATGTAAGTCGAAGTGACAGTGTATACATCAAAGCTTAATTGATGAACTTTAATGTTCATTGGACGAGTGAGCCCATTTTATCACATGATATGTCAGATAACTACATCATAACACAATCAACTGGACTATCAAATATCTAACTAATCGTTTTCATAGCACAAATTGTAGCAACAAATGAGCTAAATAATTGGATAATAACTTGCTAAATGCATCTCAAGGCCTGAACAATACCAATATTGAACATAAAATAATTTGTGAACAGTCAAGTTAAGCATCGAACCATGAAATACAAATAATGTTGAACATCAAACCATGAAATAAGCATCATCTTGTATAGTCCCAGTTCAAATCGATAACTGAGACAGAATTGAGACATGAGATATGGGGCAGCCTTCACAATACTTTAGTCAGAAGCAAGTTAACATAACTAACCCGTCAGCAGGAATATTTGTAGTAGTCAGCTTTACAGGATACAAAGGATGTGCAACAGTATGCAAGAAACTGTTGATGCAAGAAGATAGAAATGTCAAAATTGAGTATGAGCAGAAAAATCACAAAAAGCATATATTGCATTGTCACAGGAAGATATTGAATAGAGTGCTTCGGGTATATAACTTAAACATGCACTGCATTTGTCATACAGAGCTGTCTACTCAAAAATAAGGCCCGTTTTTCCTATAATCCTTTCTCATCGAGGTACAATGTATTCTTGATGTACTCTAGATATGATATGATACAATACAAAAATGTTTATCTTGCTTGCAACTTCAAATGCACTTGGTACTGGTGCCTGAACCAATGCTTCTTCCATAGTGCCCACAAATGAAGCCACCTCTAAGCTCACAGAAACTTAAATATTAATTTCTCCACCGCTGATGTGCTCAAGACTCAACTTCATTGAGCAATGTCTCCTTCTACCATGTGTGTACTCTATAATTGCAAAATATTAGCAACATTCCTACTGAACTACTTTAATGAGAAAAACACTCAGAATCCCATGAGATTGAGGAAGGTTTCTCGGCTGTTTAAACTCATTCACCATTCAGTTTTAAATATATTATGCATGGTTCATTTAATATTTATGATGAACAGCCACATTATAAAGGGATGCGTCCAATTTACACGAGCGTCAAACGATCATTTTTAACAAATAAACAAATGGAAAACTAATACGCGATGCCAGACCAAAATGCAAATGAATTATTAGAAAGTGACAAATCTAATTATTAAATTTAAAAACATAAAACATCAATACATAATAGGCCAAAATTCATGTAAACATTAAGGTGTAAGGTGTAAGGTGTCAGCTTATGTGAGTGAATATGCATTGGCACACAAAAGGATTATAAAGCAAGAAAATGCAGGTGGATATCATCTCATTCAGTAGGATCTGCATAATTAAAGGAGTAATGGTGATACATACGGATCAGCCCGATTAAGACGGCAAATTTCGCAATAAAATAAGTCAGGAACTGGTGGATCCCCATCCGTAGGTTTATCTGGAATTAAAACACATCTCATATGCTGCCATACATTGCATCTTTGATCTTCACACTGCCAACAAAAAAGGAAATAGCAAGATGTAAAGTACTAAGAGCATCAATATCCCAACAAAGAAAAAAGAGAGGGTAGAAGTAGCAAAAGTAATGAAGTATCCAAAAAGAAAGTGACAGGGAAGAAAAGGAAGAACATGAATATAAGTAGGTATAGATCAGGCACATAAAAATTCCCACTGCATAAAGATATGACAGGAAAACATTTAAATTTAATGAGTTTGAAAATCAGGAAACAATAAGTAAATTGGGGCAAAATACAAGTCACTGTTGGTCAATAGTGCCCTCATAGAGTTTTGAGCAAAATAGTAACACTTCAAATCACAACGTTGTTGAC
Organism: Geranium rotundifolium; assembly: GCA_963920655.1. NCBI lineage: Eukaryota > Viridiplantae > Streptophyta > Magnoliopsida > Geraniales > Geraniaceae > Geranium > Geranium rotundifolium. The sequence continues at coordinate 28,881,769 of OY987317.1, read as the reverse complement.
ATACCCTCACTTTAAACCTCTAGACATGAACTAACTAGTGCTTCTTAACAGTATGACCTACTACATAATAGTGCCACACATTAGCCAGACAACCATGTAATTATTTCTAAGCGCAGTTGTAGCACAAAAACATACAAATAAATACACAGGAGTAACTTACCTTGATCATAGACCCTGTTTCCAATGGATTCCCACAGATACATTGAACTTTCGTATCTTGTTGAAAATGATCCTCAGTTTCACCTTTAATTTTTACATTACTGCTATCTGAGGCACCGTGCCCTTTTGATGCCAAATCAGTTGCCCCAGAAACCTGCATTTTTCTGGCAACAAGCATTGATGACATATACATGTAAGGAAGCAAGTGGGCCATAAAGGGAATCTGAAGCAGAAATATATGAAATGACAATAAGATGTCTGTTCATCCAAGAAACATATCGATTTGACTCAAATCTAATAAAATAACAAGACAATATTGCTGGGAGAGACAGAAGAAATGTATGAAGGAAAGATGATATAATCATGAAACACAAACCTGTGTGTATCATCAATTAGTTTTGCTACTTCTTCCTTTCTGACGACGAGCTTCTTTGCCCGTATTTTGGAATCTGTAAAGCATAATTCTCAAGATAGTTTATGTATAGTGACATGAAATTTTGTAATTATAAATATTGCAGTGTATGGAGCTAATAATCAAAACCTCATAACAGAAAAGATAGAAATTGCATGTGATTCAATCAACTATGCTTAATAATGAAAGCATATAAGGCACACAGGAATCAGACACAAGAAATAGCCTCAAGAACTTGGAAAACGGATATTTTACCAGCAAAATACAAAGCAATATAATATTTATTACAACTATAATTTCAATTGAGAAGAGAACTAGTGACTACAATTAAGATGAAAACAAGAAAACTACCTTCCTCATCAGAAAAGATTCTCAATATCCTGTCAATGAGGTCCTGCAAAATAAAAAGAGTAAAAAGTCCTCATGTCAGATGTCTGGATTAGCTCATATGTTGATCAACGATTCAACTTTATAAGTCTCCATGTGGTCCTAATTTAAAAAAAAATGACTGGTAAATTAAGAACAACTTTTAAGTTCCAATTTCTATGCCACTTACTGCGTGAAAAACAGAAGCTAAGTTTCAATAAGACATGAACAACTAGATTGAGCAGAAAAAAACTCATACTCTTAGAATCTTCTTATAAGCTATTTATGAGAAGCCAACTCAAACACCTTCTAACATGTGGCCCAGGAATTTCCTAAGTACGTGAACTAGATTCATTTGTATTTAAATGCTGACTTAACATAACCTCTCCCTCCTACTTCGTCAGATTAACATAGTAAAATTATTTGGGATCCTCTACTCGCATTCTCCTTATCCAATACATCCCATACTATCTCACTATTTTATTTCCTATTATGCAGAGCACGGAATTTAATCACGGCTAAACAATAAATAACTACATGTCAGACATCACACCTGCTTCTTCCCCTGTTTTGATAGGCCTAATTGTGTGAGGATATCTTTTAACTCTTTTATTCGAAAACTTGTCAACTTGTCCTGCAAGATAAACAAAACAATCATAAATTCATGACAAACGAAAATTCTTAGCAACAAACTTAAAAATCTGAAGTTTTGGGGGACCACATTGATTAATACATTCATCCATCCTTTCACAATATAAAAACATAAACTCAAACTGAAGTAGGTACTGGTTAAACAGTAAGAGATCAGCCACTGGCTCAGGAGCATTGCCTAGATTCAGGGCAGGAGAGGAGAGATTGTGGTGCTAAATCACAAATGTACTTGCTCATCTAGCCAAATTAAGCTGGCAATAGGTGAGCACACCGTCCATAGATCCAGATACAAAATGCCAATTTGCCAATGCAGTGTAAATATTTTAAGGTAAAGTTACAGAGCAATAAATGACTTGAAATGCAACGATCCAATGGTACTACAAAATCGATAGTATAATTCACTAGGACATAGTATAAAGCTGCCGGAACTATACCAGATCATATGGAATCCTGATAGGTGGTGGGGAATAAATTGTATTCAATAGCAGTAACCAAGTCATTTTCTAAGCAATGGTATACTCGAAATTCCATAGGTTCAACTACATTTCTTTGGACTCTTAATATTTAAAGCTGAACGGGAACGAAAAAAATGTTATCCATAAAATGAAGCTGCCACAGATTAACATAGTGATATAGCATGCCAGAACACACACATCAAATACATTGAATGATTCAGGTGCTAGTACTTAAATATTGTAGCATTCCTCCAACAATTATATACCTTGCAACCAGCTATTAAATCCATCTCAGATAGGAAGTCTCCAAGTCACGATAGATTCCGCAGCTGAAACAGCGAATAATCAACAATCATAAGCATCAAACCAATCCACACGGTACCAGGACACCGATTGATCTGATCAAAAGGCACGAACAGAATATAAAATTCATCAGAAACCTCAATCAGGATACAAAAAACGGCACGAAATTGAAAAACCCTAAGAATAGAACCAACCTTAGCTCCGATTATCGACTGGGCCGAGTGAGGAACAGCAACAGATTGTGATGTAATTAGGGTTTGAGGTTGCTGAAGCAAACTTGTATTCTTCGTTTTGCTATATGCGTTTCTTTGACCCAAAAGAAAGAGAAGCTGATTACAGTGCGCCGGACCTGTAGCTGATTATGCAATCCGGTTTTCCAAGACGGGACGAGTCCGGGTTCTGTTTCGCTACGATGCGGTTCGGTCGTGCGCACGCTTTTTTGTTTTCCCCCACGTGCGAAATGAGCGTGACTTTACTTCTTCCCACGTAAGCACATGCGGTGAATCTCTACGGTGCTGACAGTAACACCAGAAGATTCAAAGATGGCGTTGATTAAGTGGTTTCTAACCGTTGGATGTACACTCCATCTTCCTCTTAGATCTCCAACTTGCCAAATTACTAAAGTAACCCTCAACATATTTGGGCCCATTTGTCAGAATTCAAACAAGTTTGGGTATATATGTTAAGGAGAATTCTCTATCTACTACAACTACAAGATGCGTAATGGTGTTGGACGTTGATAGAAGTAAATCCCCAAAATAAAATTATGTTTTCTTATTGATAAAACTAAAATGAATATCAGTTTCTGCAAGAGGACAGACTCAATTTGAAAATTTCTAATACTATTGTAAGTTTTGGATTATAACTGGCCTCGTTAGAGTCCTTTTCGAAAGTGTATATTTCCCGATACCACAACAGAGTATAATTTTTATCTGGGTTTGATTATTATTCAACTAATATTTATACTATAAAACCATAAATCCAAATAACATAATAGGAAAGAAATACAGGTGATTGTTATGTATATCGGATCGCGGGGATATATCGGGTAAATGAAAAAAATGGAGATTCAACAAACTCATGAAGATCTCGTGAAGATCGCAGGAAGATCGTGGCAGAATGCGTTTTATATTAAATAAATAAATATTCATATTTATTATTTTTCTTTTTGAATGTCATATTTATTATTTATTAAAAACAAAATGAATGATATTTAATCATTTTTAAATGCATTGGACCGGAGGCATAACCTAAATTAATGATATTTAGTTTATAATTTATATGAAAAATGAATGATATTTATTATTTATAATTTATAGGGATGATTACACTTTGCCTCTATTAAAATGATCACTTTTACATTTTACTACAACTAAAAAAAATTTACATTTTACTATCGCTAATTAAGTTTTTTTACACTTTACCTTAACATTGTTAGATTTTGGATAGAAATTTTTATTTTACAAAAAACAACCAAAATACTCTCAGGGTTTTCTTCCCTAACTAAGACCAACCTCCACTCAAATTCGGTCAGACTCGGTTTTAATTATTAATAATTCAATTATTATTAATTAATAATTAAAATAATATTATTTATTAATAATATATTGAAACTTTTGAATTGCATGACTCTCTCATACGAACTCCATTTCGGGCTCATAGTGTATCAAATCGAAGAGAACCGAAAGGATCAACAACTTTAATGAAAGATTTATTTATTAATACTTAATATTATTTTGATATTTAATAATTAAACAATATTAATTATTAAAAATATATTTAACTATGGATGATATGGTGAAACTTTCGAATGACATAACTCACTCATACGAGCTCTGTTTCGGGCTCATAATATATCAAATCGAATAGAATCATAATTTTAACAATTTTGGAAATACAAGTTTTTGTCTAAAATTCCATCCAACGACAACAAATTTTTTACTATTTAAAAAAAATTCGTCCAACATTTACCAGTGTTAGAGCAAAAATGTTAAAAAAAGTTATTAATTATTTATATTATTAATATTTTTGGTAATAATTATTTATCACCTAAAATTAAATCAATTATTAATAAATATAGACAAATACTTCTTTCTTCAAAGTTGTTGATCTTCCAATTCTCTTCGATTTGATATAATATATGAGCCCGAAAAAAAACTCGTATGAGAGATTTATGTTATTTGAAAGTTTCAATATATTATTTATTATTATTATTATTTATAATTAGTATTATTATTTCTATTATTTGATATTATTTTAATTATTAATAATTAATTTACTTTTATTTTTATTAAATACTTATAATTAATAATAATAAATTAAACAATGATAATAAATTATTTTTTTATTAATAAATATTATCAATAGAAATTATATATTATTAATAAATATTATAATTTGATGAATTATTGAGGGTAATTTCGACTTTTCATACAACATGAAAATTTTCCATCCAAAAACTAACATCGTTAGTGCAAAGTGTAAGAAATACGCAATTAGCTGTTGTAAGATGTCAACTTTTTTTTAGTTGTAGTAAAATGTAAAATCGGTCATTTTAGTATGCGTAAAGTGTAATTATCTCTAATTTATAACATAAATGTCAAACCAGATTAAGTGTGTTGGAACAAAACCGATCGAATTAGACCAAAACTAATTAAATTAGATAGGAATTAAATGGTTTAAATAGAAATTAATTGATTTAAATCGAATTAGACCGGAATTAATTGATTTAAATCAAATTAAAACAAAATTAATTGATTTAATCCAGATTAAACCGGAATTAATTTTAAATTATCCGGTTTGACCATAGTTTACTGGTATTTGAGGCGATGTTTTCCATATCGTCGCGGATATATGAAAATTTCTGCGATCTCGTCGCGATCTCCCGATATCCATAACACTAAATATAGGTAATATACAAGTAAATAGTAATAATAATATGTCTAACACCTTTTTATAATATTACGTCACTTTCTCTATCTACACATAAACCTACCACACCCAAATACCTTTATCAAGACTCAAACGAGAAGGATCGAGCAGTGTCAACCACTAAGTCACGCTAAAATTGGTATATCTAACACCTTTAATATATAATTTAGTTTGTTACAACATGTTATAAATACTTTGGAGTTCAATGAAATAAAGTACAAAATTTTGAATTAAAAGATTATAATAAGATCGGTATTCTCTTCAACGAATCGAAAGATTAGTGTTATGTCTAACGACCATGCCTATCAACCACGAGACTTATAACTAGATCCAACGTGTGGGACCATATTAATTTTGTATTAGAGGCAAAGTTTATGGGAGATGGAGCAGTTTGCATATGCTTCGATGAACTTATTAAGTTCTATTAAGCTGGCAAAGTTGTCTCGGATCTACTCAACAACTCCAGCAGTTGATGTCTCTAGCCAGATACGATAGATAATGAAAGTCAATGATTTTAATCAGACCGAACCCAGCAACGGAGACGGAAGTCGCTTTTCGAAACGAGTCAGCCACATCTAAATCAATGTAGTTGGGGGTATCGAATACCAGTACTACCATGACCGGCTTGGATAAGAAAATTTCAACTCAGTTGATGCGAGATTTTTCCTCTATCAACGAATCATAAAAGTCCATAAGAGGAAAAAATATTATTCAAAACTTTTCATCTAGGGGCTGATGCAGAACTTTGTTACATGAAACTGCAAAAATAAACACATACAAATTATGTAGGATATGTATAAGCTTGTATGCAACGTACAATTATATATATGTTTATTCTTAATTGTTTAGTGTGTAGGGTTTTAGGAATAATATATATTGTTGTTTTAAACATGAATTTCATCTCCCGATCAATTCTATTTACTAACTCTCCTATCAATTTTATTAATAAACTAGATCAGTCAGACGTAATTAAACGTAAGAAGCATTAAGTGCATATATAATGAAAACTCCTTACTCGAAGCAACAAGCATGTTAAATTAATTACCTAACTATCCTAATTAATATTAGGGAAAAGAACACTTTTGTGCACCTGAATATACACTTTTGACATTTTCATACTCAAGCGAGAAGGATCGAGAAGTGTCAACCACTAAGTCACGCTAAAACTGGTATATCTAACACCTTTAATATATAATTTAGTTTGTTACAACGTGTTATAAATACTTTGGAGTTCAATGAAATAAAGTACAAAATTTTGAATTAAAAGATTATAATAAGATCGGTATTCTCTTCAACGAATCGAAAGATTAGTGTTATGTCTAACGACCATGCCTATCAACCACGAGACTTATAACTAGATCCAACGTGTTGGAACATATTAATTTTGTATTAGAGGCAAAGTTTATGGGAGATGGAGCAGTTTGCATATGTTTCGATGAACTTATTAAGCTCTATTAAGCTGGCAAAGTTGTCTCGGATCTACTCAACAACTCCAGCAGTTGATGCCTCTAGCCAGATACGACTAGAATAATGAAAGTCAATAATTTTAATCAGACCGAACCCAGCAACGAAGACGGAAGTCGCTTTCCAAAACGAGTCAGCCACATCTAAATCAATGTAGTTGGGAGTATCGAATACCAATACTACCATGACCGGCTTGGATAAGAAAATTTCTACTCAATTGATGCGAGATTTTTCCTCTATTAACGAATCATAAAAGTCCATAGGAGGAACAAATATTATTCAAGACTTTTCATCTAGGGGATGATGCACAACTTTGTTACATGAAACTGCAAAAATAAACACATACAAATTATGTAGGATATGTTTAAGCATGTATGCAACGTACGATTATATATATGTTTATTCTTAGTTGTTTAGTGTGTAGGGTTTTAGGAATAATATATATTGTTGTTTTAAACCCGAATTTCATCTCTCGATCAATTCTATTTACTAACTCTCCTATCAATTTTATTAATAAACTAGATCAGTCAGACGTAATTAAACGTAAGAAGCATTAAGTGCATATATAATGAAAACTCCTTACTTGGCGCAACAAGCATGTTAAATTAATTACCTAACTTTCCTAATTAATATTAGGGAAAAGAACACTTTTGTGCACCTGAATATACACTTTTGACATTTTCATACTCAAACTTTTTTTTTCTCTTTTTTCCATACCTGACTTTCATTTTGGACAATTTACCCTTAAAATACCAAAATTACCCCTGGTCTAATGGAGAGAACCGGCCCAATTTTTTAAAGAGTGTGAAAAGACGAAATTACCTTAAACTATTCATCAAATTTTCAAGTGAATGTCATTGGACCCTCCTACTTCATCAAAACAGAGCATCGTGAGCAACTCGTCGATCGCCGGAGCATCGTGAGCATCTTCGATCGTCGAAGCTTACATGCTGGGCTTCGTACCTGGTGACCGGAGTGACCGGAGTTTGTGGAGGTGATCGAAGTTGTGCCAAAATTTTCACTCGCCGGAAAGTGTGCCGGAAAATATGTTCCGGCACACTTTCCGGCGAGTGAAAATTTTGAATTGTTGAACTCATTTCTTATTTCCTCTCTCCTTCTATCTCATTTCCGGTCATTCTGTGCCAGAGACGATCGTCAGAGCACCACATCCTACCCTTTTGGTCGCTGCCCATTGCCTACCTCGTCGATGCTCGCTGCCCATTGCCCACCTCGTCGATGCTCGCTGCCCACCTCGTCGATGCTCGTCATTTTGTGTTGTGGAGGCTGTAGAGGAAGAACCATGGCCGGCTCCGGCGAAGAATCACCGGAGAAGACGAGAAGGAGAGGTCGAGGACGATGGGGTCGAGACAGGCACCTTGGCGGAGGTGTTCTGGAGGTCTCGTCGGTCTACCGTGCTCCCCACATGCCGGAAAAATGCCGGTGAGGAGGGGGTGGCGGAGGAGGAGAGAAATAGTTGAAAGGGTGACATACCTTTGAAATTTTGATGAATAGTTGAGGGCAATTTGTCTTTTCACACTCGTTAATTGGACCAGAATTAAACCAGATTTAATTTTAGTTCAATTCAAGGGTATTTTGGGTATTTTGAAATTTTTGAAGAAAATTGTCTCAAAATGAAAGTAAGGTATGGAAAAAAGATAAGAAAAAAAGTTAGGGTATGAAAGTGTCAAAAGTTTATATTCAGATACAAAAAAGTATCTTTTTCCCTTAATATTAATAAGTTCATCGCCTCAAATCTATAAATGAATTTTATCATAACACAACATATTCATAATCAATTCATGAATAAGTTTACTAATAATGGAATAAATTTATACATTAAACTTTAATTCATTTAATAACTAAACAGATATTCATGCGTAACTAATTTCACAGTCAAATTGTATAGACATAAACAATTATAAAAATAAATTTGGATTCAATTCATAATTGAATTTTAGGTACAACAGAGAGAAGTATTCAGAAAATTAAACTCTAAATTAATTGTCAATCATGAGAATTTTATACATGTGAAAGTTGTAGATCATCTGATTTTTCTTCTCAACTTGATTTCTAAAACTCTTGAATGACTCTAAAGACTCCTGAGAACTCACTGACTTAAAGATGCAGACGCAAAATGTAATTTATGGATTTAAAATGTGATAATTTCCCCAAATGCGTCGACTCTGCACATGCAGAAGTGGGCTCGTGACCACAAGAAGCATCTAGTTGAGGGTCGCAAAGTTCACCACGATGTGTGGCCTTTAATTCGTCACGGTCTTCGCCACTGGGTGATCCACATTTGGGATGAAGTTGTTCGGCTTCGAGGCCCAAGTTGATGGCCACGGGCTCGTGGCCTTTAGCCTCAAGGCAGTCCTGAATTAGTCTCTAAAATTGTCTGGAATGACCCAAAATCTGCAATATTCACTCAAAAAACCCGTGAAGTAAAATAGACAGAAAATGAGGGTAAATTGTATTCAAATGTGACTAAACAAGGTCAAAGTGTGGTAAATTGGTGCTAGAAAAGCGATATAAAAATACCCATATCAGAAACCTAACTAAATTCCAATTATAGTTATTTTAGCACTCCACCTCAAGCTGGAGCATACAAATCATATGCACCAAACTTGTTACAAATATAACTTATGCAGGGTCCTCACAATAATTTTGTGAAGAAATATGCTAGCTCACTAGAGTTAACAAAAGTGGTTGTGATGCATCATGACATAATCTTCTCTCTAATAAAGTGACAATCAATTTCTATATCTTTGGTCCTTTTATGAAACATCGAATTGAACGCAATGTGTAATGCTGCTTGATTGTCATATAATAGTTTCGTCTTGGTAACTTTTGCAATTTTGAGCTCTTCAAGTAGTTGCCTTAATCAGATGAGCTCACATGTTGCCAAATCCATACCTCGATATTCAAATTTTGTGCTAGATCTTGCAACCACAACTTGTTTTTTACTTTTCCAAGATATTAGATTACCACCCATCAATACGCAATAACTTGAGGTAGACAGCCTATATGTAGAAGATCATGCCCAATCTGCATCTAAGTATGCATTTATCTCTGTATATCCTACTGTTTTCATAAATCAATTCTTGTCCCGGATATCCCTTGATATATCTCAAGATATGCACCATTGAATCTCAATGACTATCACATGGTGAATGAAGAATTGACTTACCGCACCCATGACAAATGAGATGTTTAGTCGAGTGATCGTAAGATAATTAAGTTTTCCAACAAGTCTGCGATATCTTTCAGGATCTTCTAAAGGCTCCCCCTGCCTTGAAAAATGTTTGGAATTTGGATCCATGGGAGTATCACATACCACTTTGAATCCCAAAATATATTGGTATTATAATGAATAACTCAACTTTAATTACAATATCAAATTCCTTTGTACAGGGAATAGTAGGAAACTAACTAGACTAACTTCCAACTATAATTATTCTAACAAAAACTAGAAAGTTGTAAATGACAAAATGGCAAATCCAGCGTAATAAAAATTAAAAGTTTGGACAATGAGGGCATTTTCGACTTTTCACGTTTTAGAAAAAGTTCCGTTCAAATTTTAACAGAATTGAGTAAAGTATAAAAACACAAGTAACTAATATCAATTTAAACTTTTTTTATATAATTGTAATAAAGCATAAAACCGATAATTACAATAGAAGTAAAATATAATCAACCCATAAAAATATTATGGGAAAATTACACTTACCTTCACCTAGGTTTCCAGAAATTCCACTTACCTCCACCGAAAAAAAATGCTAACTCAAAATGCTAACTCACAACCCTCCTATGTTTTCTAAAGTACCACTTAGCCTAATTTTGTTAACTTTTCCGTTAACTTTTTTGGAAATGACGAAAATGTATTTTGCATTTAAAAAATTATCAAATGACATAACTCTCTCATACGAGCTCCATTTCGGGCTTATAGTATATCAAATTGTAGAGAATTGAAAATTTAACGACCAACTCCGTTAACTTTTTTTGAAAGTTCTGTTAATTTTTTTGGAAATGACGAAAGTGCCCATGTATTTAAAAAATTATTGAAACTTTCAAATCACATAACTCTCTCATGCGAACTCCATTTCAGTCTCATAATATATTAAATCGAAGAAAATCGAAAGATCAACAATTTTGAAGAAATATTTTTTATTAATAATTAACATTATTCTAATAATTAATAATTAAAATAATTATTATTATTAATAATATAGAGGAGATATCAGCTACAAACCAATAAAAAATGTCAATACGTCCGAACTGTATAACATGCAGTGCAATGTTGTATAACTATGTAGAACATGTAGTGCAATGTTGTATAACATGTTGGACCCTACCACGTGTCACACTTGAAGATAACGCTCGTCTCATATCCGACGGTTCTACGTGGTTTGGACGTTTGGACGTTTTATATAGGTTTGTAGCGAAGTGTGCCCCTAACAATATATTTAATCATTAATAATATATCAAAACTTCCAAATGACATAACTCTCTCATATGGGCTCCATTTAACACTTATAGTATATCAAGTCGAAGAGAATCATAAGATCAAAAATTCCGAAGAAATAAATTTTTGTCCAAAATTTTATCCAATACAACAAATTTTTTATAATTTTTAAAATAATTTTAGTATAAAATTACTTTTAAAAAAGTAAATAATTTTTAAAAAATAAAAAATGATGTTTAAAATCTGTTTTTCATTTTCGAATAACATAACTTTCTCATACGGGTTTCATTTCAGACTTATAGTGTATCAAATTGAAAAGAATCGGAAGATAAACAACTTTGAAAAAAGAAGTTTTTGATTATATATTATTAATGATTGATTCAATTTTACTTGATAAATAATTATTACCAAAAATATTATTGATATAAATGATTAAATATTATTTTAAAGATTATAAAAAAATTTGTTGTCGTTGGATGATATTTTGGACAAAAACTTCTTTCTTTGAAATTGTTGATCTTATGATTCTCTTCGACGTGATATATTATGAGTCCAAAACGGAGCTCGTATGAGAGAGTTATGTCATTCGAAAGTTTTGATATATTATTAATAATTAAATATATTACTAATAATAATTATTATTATTATTATAGTTATTAATTATTAATAAAAAAAGTTTTTTTCAAAGTCGTTGATTTTTCGATTCTCTTCGATCTGATATACTATGAGCTTGAAATGAAATTCGTATGAGAGAGTTATGTCATTTGAAAGTTTCAATAATTTTTTTAAATACATGGGCATTTTTTTCATTTCCAAAAAAAATTAATATAATTTTCAAAAAAAGTTCACAAAATTCGTTGTTGATCTTTCGATTCTCTTCGATTTGATATACTATGAGCCCAAAATGGAGCTCGCATGAGAGAGTTATGTCAGTTGAAAGTTTCAATAATTTTTTAAATACAAAGGACATTTTCATCATTTCCAAACAAGTTACAAAATTAGACTAAGTGATACTTTAGAAAACCTAGGGGGCTATGAGTTAGCATCTTTTTTTCAAGGGATGTAAGTTGGATTTTTGAAAACCCATGTGGAGGTAAGTGGAATTTTCTCAAGGGAAAAAGACACTTTTGTGCACCTAAATATACACTTTTGACACTTTCATGCCCTACTTTTTTTTTTCTTTTTTTAGCACCCTAAATTTTGTTTTGAGACAACTTACTCCTGAAATTTTAAAATACCGAAATTACACATGAATTGAACTGAAATTAGATCTAGTCTAATGGAGAGATCCGACCCAATTATTAAAGAATGTAAAAAGACTAAATTACCTTTAACTATTCATCAAATTTTCAACTCAATGCCACCTTTTCAATTCCAATCCACAGAACCGCCTCCTCCGGTGCCGCTCTGTTCTCGACTAGTCGCCTCCCGTCCGCAGGAAGAGTCAAGCGCGGTGGAGGATCCGAGCTCGGTGACCTAGTCCTTGAGAGAATATCCACTCCGGCGCAGGAGGTCGAAGACACCGCGAATTGGGCCAGTCGAAGCACGAATTAGCGAGGTCATGGTGGAGGGAGAGAGAATCATGGCGGGTCTAGAAGTCTCAGAGGCAAAAAGCGGAGATGGGTTCGTTAGGGAGCTGGAAATCGAAGGTCTCTCGGAGGTGTTGTGCGAGTCCGATCCCGAACACCAAGAGTACCGATTGGCAACACGGCGGCGTTGCATCGGAGCCGACGGAGCTCGAAAACGGTTCGTAGTTCTGGCAGGAGAGGACTTCCATGAGATTTCGAGGACGTAGCTGAAGCCGATTGGGCATGTGGGTTCTGAAATTGCAGAGCGAGAGAGGTGGAGAAGAAGAATGAGAAGCCATGAAAGCTCGATTGGGTTCATAACTATGAATCAGTGACGAGATTGAGTTTTTGGAGATGGGTTAGCGGGAAAAAAGAGAACCCATTAAGAGGGTTTGATTGTTGCCGCCATTGATGAGCTTGGAGGGGACGCTCCGACCGGCTCAGTGACTTCGGGCTCGCGAAGCTCCACGAGCGGGGATCAAACCCGGGCACGACGCGCGTGGTGGGGACGCTCGTGTACCTGGCGTCGGAGCTGTCTCAGACCGAGAAGCCGGTGGGAGGCGTCCGGTCGAGAACAGAGCGACGCCGAAGGAGGAGAGCCGGTGGGTGAATTGGAATTGAAAGGGTGGCATTGAATTGAAAATTTGATGAATAGTTAAGGGTAATTTCGTCTTTTTACACTCTTTAAAAATTGAGTCGGTTCTCTCGATTAGACCAGATTTAATTTTAGTTTAATTCAGGGGTAATTTCGGTATTTTTAAAATTTTAGGAGTAAGATGTCCCAAAATATAATTTAAGGTACTGAAAAAAGTAAGTTATAAAAGTGTAAATGAGTATATTTAGGTACACAAAAGTATCATTTTCCTTTTACCCAAATAATATATTAACTTTAATGCAGCCTGTTTTTATGATGCTACTCAATCTAGTAGTTTTATTTAACCCTTCATGTTTTCATTTTGTTTTCATCTTGCAGTGCAGACCTCATGTTTGGTACAGTCCTAACCTTTTTTTCCTACTCACGAATTACGAATTAGTCGTTAAATTTATTTTTTTTGATAAAATCTTGAATCTGAGAGAAATTGATTCTCCCTAGTCAATAGTGACGTGATTTGGATAATGGATTAAGTTTATCCGGTTAAGTATCATTGAATCTGTTCCATGTAGCGTCTGTTTTGGTAAATTATATAACGCATTTGTAGGAGTAATATCTGACAAGGTGACAGGATAATGTTTTCCATTTCTGTTCATGCGAGGCGAGGCGAGGGAGGGTAATATTGGTAACTCCGAAATCCAGACCATCACAGAATCAACAAATCATCCACAGCAAAGAGACGAGCAACAACAAATGTTACAGTATGATCCACAAACACAAGGAACCCAAGGAATTTAAAAGGAAAAAAACAACAAGAGCAACAATTAAAGAGAAAAGCACATGACATGATCTGATCCTCGTGAAGATGGATATGATCATTGAACAAAGAAGGTGCTATGCAGCTCTGGCTGTACAACAAGGAGAAGAGGATTTGGATTTGGATTCAAAATGAGCATTATCGAGATCTCGATCCTGATTTGCAGCTCTCGACCCTGATCTGCTCAGCTCCTTCATCTTTATGGCCTTCCTTCTCCGATCATGATCTGCTATCCTGCACACAAACCCAAACCCAGTTCAAATCAGAAGCTAGAAATTGATGTAAAATAGAAGAGGAAGAGAAAGAGAAAGAAAAAGTACTCCTTTGAAAAAGTGAAGTGATGGGTGATCCCAGAAACAGAGAGAGGCAAGCCATAGGAGGAGCTATGGAGATTCATCATGGACTGCATATTTCTGAATGGTATTGCTTTTGGGTATCTGAGATCAATTCGATTTCAGGCTCACCATTAATATTAAAATAAAGAAGAAGCAAGTATGCTGTTTGCTGCTGGATCATGATGAGAATGGAGTGTTGAGATTCTTGATTTTGTTGGTTTCCAAGGGATCTCGTGGTCTCTGCCTCACGGAGATAACATGGACAATCGTGTTTTCAGCCGTTGGATGTGCACATTTTTGTCATTTGACTACTTTTTCCCCTCTGTTTCATCATTCCCAATCAAACAGCATGACAAATGGAATCTGGTAGTGGGGACAGAAACATGTCTTTTCTATTCATTTTCTCTGAATCAAGGCTCGCAAATCAAAATGATATTATGTATATTTCCTCCTATCCTGATATCAATTTTAAACACTATTTAAAATAATAAGAGTCAGCAGGTAATGAAGTGATTTCTCAAACAAACAATAACCAAATGACGGCGATATTTGAAACAAGTCATTTAACACCAGAAATTAGAGATTTAAGCAAATTCAGATCCATGTATAAGAGTTTCAACTTATAGAAAGGGCAATCTCATTCTCATCTCCCTCTAGCACAATACAGGAATGGTTCCGGGGAAACGAGTCTCCTATGAGAATTACATAACAAGTCGAGTCGGCTACCATGATCCTTCAGCACCCTGTGTAGGGTTGTGGAAAGCTGTGAATCCCCAGAAGGTCTTCAACGAGTAAGGCTGAGAAACAGTGACACCTTCTTCGGTGATTTTTGCAATCTGAATTTTCAACATCTCAAACATATTAGGGAAAGAGACACTATATATGAAACTAAATAGCATCTTATATTACAACACTGTCAACTTCAACATAAACAATGCAAATAATCTCAACTCATATGGCATAATCGTGCAAAAACACTTTGAACTGTAATTCATGTATACAAATTTGTCCACTGGTTGATAGAAATCCAACACTTCAACCATTACAAAAGGCTATGTTCAAGGAACTGCAATCATAATTAAAATTAATGTGAATATCATTTCACAAGGCACAAGAAGGAAATTAGAGTTAACCGTGCTTTTAAATGTCAGAAATATCCTTCTATGAGTTAGTTACACTCAAGGAGGGGGAATGTACAAAGCCTACTAATTTTTAATCATTGCAAAGAGTCAAATAGGACACTTAGTGACAGAAGGTGCAATAACATTTTAATTACTCCTCTTTCTATGCAGATTAAGTATTTTGGACATCAACAAAGAGGTCCCCAAAAATTTCTGTAACAATGAGGCAAGTGTATGGTGTTTTCACAAATCAGTAGAGAGATTACAGTATTTTACTCCAGAAGTTGAATAAAAACCGAGTGAAAGAAACATGTAATAAAATGACAGTTATCATCATATTCATTGCCATAACAAACTATCTGGGAATGCCCATAAACTCTGATACAATGAAGATTCAGCAACAAATACAAAGACTAAACAACAAAGGGGTTGCATATTTTGCTTAAATACTTGACACAAATGGCACCATTTTCATAACCTACAATTTAGGCATAAAGACTGTTAAGGACTAAATGAACATTAAGTGCTCAGAACAATGAAAACCATACCTGAAGCTTGTTCACAGCCGACCTATCACGATATAAGAGGACACGCATGCATTTCTCCAGTAACTTAACACCATCTTCAAAACTCAAGTTCTCGTGCCACTCATCACGGAGAATAGGACGTGCAAGGTGATTTCCAAACCCAGTTGCCACGTGATCATCCTCATAGTTCACACCGATCATAGAGACCTGGATTACCACCATTACATGTTAAGTCAGATAACAAAGCTTATTTAGATCGTCATTAAGGATCCTAGGGCAAGAAAAAAATAAAAAAGCCTACCGTGCCGAGATACTTCTGTCCATTCTTCACTCCACCAAGAACAAGGGAATTCCATAGTGGATTAAACTTGTTGCGCCTATTATACATCACCCGAGTCAGATAGTTGTGCACCTCTTTAGGCCCAAAAGAGTTTCCATCATCCCACATATTGTCATACAGGCTGTGCAGATCAAATTACCCAGAGTTAAGACAGTTAAGAAACTACAAGCTTTATAGAAACAATGCTTATAGAGTTTCCATCATAATACTTATACAACCATTACACATTCAAGGTGGGAATGTTTTAATGAACATGACATAATCCTTGAAGGAAAACAAAACAATGCTTACATGAGCTCATCAAGATAACGTAAAATTTCTTGAAAATCACTTATTTCCCCACTAGCACCAAGAAGAGAATGTTTCCCAATAGGCTTCATCCGCTCGACACTCTTATAGCGCAAGGTAGATCCATAGGAACCTGTCCATAAATCCCAATTTCCTCATGACGTGACTATAATTATAAAAAAAACTGCTGCAATCATCCATCTGAAAAATCTTATAATATCATGAGCAGTAAAAATTTTACTTGAACAAGATAGAGAAAAATTCCAACTTCTGATAATATACAAGACATACTATAATACATGACATGATAAGCATATTATATTTGTGGTAAAATAACTAGCATGAGTGCAACAGGAACATATTCAAAGAGATAAGCACATGCTAGCCAGAGAAACTCATATAAAGGTAATGGGGATTATAAATGCCCAACTAATCCTAATCCTATTGAGCATCTCGGGTTATGGCCACAACAAAACTGCAACTATATAGAACTTTGCAGTGTTACTGCTACACAACTAATCTGTATAATAAAGTATAAAATAATTTTCCATGGGAGATATTATTAGATTCCTAAGCAATTAATAAATTAACAACTATGTAGCTGTAATCCTATTCCAAATGTTGATAGTAACGAGTTACCAACTCTCTACATATCTATGCTCATTCGACCAATATCAGTAAACAGGCAGCTCAAAAGAGAAATGGTACTAAAAGTTCAATGATGTAAATTGTAATGAACAAGAAGCTACTATAATAACATGGGACAGATTAGTGTAGTGGATAGCATGACGGTGTATCATTGAAATAGTTTGTACTGTCCATTTAGCAAGGCCGTGCAATATACTAAAACCCAACACTAAAAATTGCTAAAAAACATAAGAAACTAATGAAGTATCATCCTGCTCATCCTCCATTTTCTCGGCAACCAAACAGTAGAGTCACTAATAACATTCACAACATAACACAAATTATTCAAAATAATGCCATAAACTTAGGGTAAGAAAATAACAGAGCGAGTAGAAGCTGACCTCCCATGTCAGCGGCCATCAAAATACCATCTTTGTATTTGATAGCTACAACAGATGTCCCAGTCACATATGGATACCTAGAAAAAACCAGTACTTGAATTGAATTAGGACCTCGCTCTGGAAATCTCAAAACGAAACCTAAAACCCCAAATTTGCAAGAAAACGTATACGCGCATGACATGATAAATGAGACCGTACAGAGTTCTCTCAGAGGAAGCTTGCGAGATGACCGGACCATGATTGGCTTGGTTCGATTCCATCAGCTGCAACAATGAACAAAAATACCGAGTTTCAGCGAACAATCTAATACCTTAAAAGAGAAGAAGAAAAGTAATTACATTGTGAATTTCCTGTAGATCCAACAATTTGATTTACAACAGCAGCGATCTATATTATATATCTCTTTCCCTTTGCTCAAGAAACCTGACTCGTTTGTTTTTTTTATTTTAATTCATCTCTAGTTCAGTTGATAATGGGCTGGGCCAGGATGCAATTATCAACATCTAGACCGTCAAATTATCTGGCGATCCAACGGCTCAGAGAGAAGCCCTAATACCTCATTTCTCTCCTCTCTCTCTCCAGAAGGTGGACTGAAAACACTAGTTTCGTTTCAGGTTCGGATCTCATCACTCTCTCCTTATTTTCGTTGATTTCTATTACTCTATCGATTACGTGTTGTGTTTTGATTCTGTGTGTGAATCTGCCTGTTCAGTTTCGTGTTGGTTACTGGTCGATATAAATCATTTGCTGGATTCGATCTTGTTTTGAATTTCATGTATCGATTATTCAATAGAGATGATTATGAGAACAGTGAATAAATTGCCTCTAAACAGGTGATTAATTTTGGAAAAGAAAAATGGTGGTGGTGAGTCCTTCACAGAAATGGGGCTATGTGCGTATAATCGGCGGCACTATTCTTGGGGGCGTTCTGGGTTTCTACGTGATGCACCGGATGGAGGTTAGCTACAAGGTTAGTCATGCGAACAGAAACCTGAACAATTGTTGTTTAATTTAATGTTTGATGCCATTAATACATACAGGAGAAGATGAACGAACAGCTGAGAATATATCAAGAGGAGTTGAAGAAGAAGAAAGAGTTGAAAGAGCTTGAAGTTGAAGATCCCCTCAAGAACTAATTGCTTTCCAACCCAGAGGATGTAAAATGTATATCCATTTCAATGCTTTTTGTTCTGATGCCATTATCAAGGAGTGTTCGTTTCTTACAATTCAAACTTGAATTTGAATCCAACAGTAAAAACTTAAGAACCCCATCTATCCCTTGGATTGCATTTGATCTATGGCTACCGCTGTTTCGTAACCATTTAATTATTAATTTGATTCAATTGTGTTTAGGAGAGTATAGTAATTGATTGCTCATACTAATTCACAGCCTTTTGGCTGTCATTACATCGTCCTGTATATTAGAGGGTGCATTTTAGGCCCGGAACCGGGAGGCCGAACCGAAACTTAGAATCGGAGAATTGACAACTATGGGTAAATGTTTCTTGTGTTGTATCCACCAAAGTGTGAATCATTATAAAAATTACGCAAAAGTTTGTGATTTCCTACCCTATTTTCAAACTTAAAAGGTATCTCATGTTGATGTGACCCTGAAATACATCTCATGCGGAGACAAATGTTTTACCAACAATGGCTCTTCTAAGAATACTTCTGCTCCATTTGTGTCCCTGCGTGAATTTTGGAGAGATCGGTGTTTGGTTGAGTGGTAGAAGGGAGTTAGGATGGATTTTTGTTTAGTGATAGTGGTTGGTCTTGTCTGACGTAGGTTCATGGTTTTCCAGGTTAATGTGTGGGTAGACGGTCTGTGACCGGTCCGGTTCCTGGTGTTTCCATAGAGATAGGGTGTCATATAGGCTGCATTTTACGGCTTCGTTGTAAACTGTACGCGCTGATGCTCGATTTTCGAGTGTGTGTTTTGTTTCTCCCGTGTTAATATTGAATGAATGAATTGTTCGCTTTTAGAAAAAAAAAACAATATCCCACCCATGAAAAACAACAATGTGTAACATTTTCTCTAATCTATTTATCTTGAGAGACTCATTGTCCTCCGACTCTGAGTCCTCTACCCTCTTTATGAGTTGCTTATGTTCACTATTTGCGCACATAATAGATAAACATGTTACATTGTTCATCATACACGATTGTAAATGTAACATAACGTCACAACTTTGCTTCCATGTTGGAATTATCATATCAAATACAATTGGGCATACAATTTAAATTATATATTTCACATTATTGCACACAAAATTTACAGAAATCGTTCATTTCCGTAGTATCGTCGCATCTCCAACATATTGATGCATTTCATGATACAATTAATCCATGAAATGGTAACTATTTTATTAAGTGCATAGTTTTTCATCATACTGTTTACTTTATTGAAACTGTCTATTATACGATGCATTTCATAATATAATTAATCTTTGAAACAATTATTGTTTCATTAAAAAGCACACTTTTCATCATATTACATATTTCATTGAAACTATTGGTGACACAATGTTGCATTTCATAATATCACTAGGAGATATTTTAGTGGAAACTTTACATTCAAATAAGAAAATACGAACATATTTCAACCGTTAGATGAGATGAGCAAGGGTGGAGATTGAATCGGTGGCATTGAGCGCAAATAATTCAAAGTTGTGTTTTTCATTGGTCTTTTAACATGTGAATGGGGTAATCATGTAATTTTTTTGTCTTCTTCTACAATTGCACAGAGCATCGTTCGATTTCAATCTTTGGATTTGATGTTCGTCTCTAGGTTCGATCTGTAGACAAACACCAATTGAAGATCGAAAAATATGAATCGAAGAACAACAATCAAAGAACACGAATAGAAGAACACGAATTGAAGAACACGAATTGAAGAACGCGAATTGCCATAGACGAATCGAAGAACACAAATTGCCATGGACAAATTGAAGAACAAGAATCTACCAAGACAAGTCGAAGAATACCAATCGAAGAGCACAAACTGAAGAAGTCGAATCGAAGAATGTAAATCGAGAAGATGCACTGCCATAAAGTTCTGGAAAAAAATAACAAACAAGAGAAAGTGTGAGAAGGTGCATACTGCAGTGAAGAAGAAGACTAAGTAACTGTTCGAAAGGTGTTTCAGACCACTCAAACTGTTGTAGAACGTATTTCAAATTTAAAAAACTTGCTGGTTTGTTTGGAATCTCTGTAAATAACTTCGTGTCAATTGGTTCTCTATTGATATGTATAAAGAAGAATTATTTAGAACGTGTATTCATAGGTTCTCGGTTATTTAGACGAATTGTAATATCGTCTTCATATGTTCTCAGTTACTGTTAGAAACGTGTTTCATACCACTCAAACTCTCTGATTTGTGTGAAATTTTTGTAACATAAACTGATGTCAATTACTTCTCTCTGCTGATATGTGCTCAATTCGTTGAAATTGTCTCTCCAAAACCTGTTTCAGTGTTCTTTCCTCATGAATTTATAGGTTCTTAGTTACTGTTAGAAAGGTATTTCAAACTGCTCAAACTCTCTAATTTTTGTGAAATTTTTGTAAATAGACTGATGACAGTTGCTTTATTTTGTTGATATGTGCTCATTTTGGTGACATGGTGTATCCAAAACCTGTTTCAGTGTTCTTATCTCATGAATTTATACGTTTCCAATTGTTATGGTGTTTCAGACATCTTAAACTCTCTGATTTTTGTGGAATTTCTGTAAATATACTGATTTCAGTTGCTTTCTTCTGTTGATATGTTCTCATTTTGGTGAAATGATCTCTGCCAAACCTGTTTCAGTGTTCTTTTCTCATGGATTTATAGGTTCTCAGTTACTGTTTGGAAGGTGTTTCAGATCACTCAAACTCTCTGATTTTCATGGAACTTCTATAAATAAACTGATGTCAGTTGTTTTGTTTTGTTGATATGTGCTCATTTTGGTGAAATGGTCTCTCCAAAAGCTGTTTCAGCGACCTTATCTCATGGATTTATAGTTTCTCAATTACTGTTAGGAAGGTGTTTCAGACTATTCAAATTGTTAGGAACATGTTTTAGACTTCTCCTCATTACACCCGAGGAACTCAAACTCTATGATTTTTGTGGAATTTCTATAAATAAACTGATGTCAGTTGCTTTGTTTTGTTGATATGTGCTCATTTTGGTGAAATGGTCTCTCCAAAACCTGTTTCAGCGACCTTATCTCATGAATTTATAGTTTCTCAGTTACTGTTAGAAAGATGTTTCAGACCACTCAAACTGTTAGAAACATATTTCAGACTTCTTCTCGTTACACACGGGGAACCCACATAAAATTAGGGGAACCCTCGTTATATCTTTTTTCCGACAGGTTTCACTTTCTCCCTAGGGTATAATATGGAACCCGGTCCCCTCGTTACATCTGGGGAACCCTCGTCACACCTTTTCCTCGACATGGTTCACTTTCCCCCTAAGGTATAGTATGGAACCCGGTCCCCTCGTTACACCCAGGGAACCCTCGTTACACCTTTTCCTCGACAGAGTTCACTTTCCCCCTAGGGTATAATATGGAACATGCTCCCTTCGTTACACCCCAGGATCCCCTCGTTACGTCTTTTCTCCGACATGGTTCACTTATAGGGTTTAGTATGGAACTCATCCCCCTCATAACACCCTGGGACCCCTCGTTACACCCCGAGACCCCTCTTTACACCCCGAGACCCCTCGTTACACCTTTTCCTCGACAGGGTTCACTTGTAGGGTATAGTATGTAACCCAGCCCCCTCGTTACACCCCCGTGACCCATCGTTACACCTTTTTCCCGACAGGGCTCACTTATAGAGTATAGTATGTAACCCAACCCCCCTCGTTACACCCCGGGAGCCATTGTTACACATTATTCCCGACCTGATTCACTTATAGGGTATAATATGGAACCCAACCCCCTTGTTACACCCTGGGAGCCCCTCGTTACATCTTTTCTCCGGAAAGGTTCACTTATAGGGTATAGTATGGAATCCAACCCCCTCGTTACACCCAAGAGACCTTGTTACATCTTTTCCCGATATGATTCACTTTCCACATGTTCAAAGTTAATGTTAGGAAGGTGTTTCACACTACTCAAACTTTCTGGTTTTTGTGTTATTATTTTTAAATAAACTGATGTCAGTTGCTTTCTTATGTTGATATGTGCTCAATCTGGTGAAATGACTTCTGAAAACATGTTTCAGTGTCCTTTTCTAATGGTTACATAGGTTTCAGTTACTCTTAGGAAGATGTTTCAGACTGCTCAAACTCTCTAATTTCTGTTGAATAAATATAAAATACATTGTTGTCAATTGATTCTCTCTCTTGATATGTGATCATTTTTGTGAAATGGTTTCTCCAAAACCTATTTCAGTGTTCTTTTCTCACGAATTCATAGTTTCTCAGTTACTGTTAGAAAGATGTTTCAGACTGATGTCAATTGCTACTCATGGTTATAGGTTCTCATTTACCGTTAGAAACATGTTTCAGACCTCAGAAAAACTTTGATTTGTGTGGAACAAAATCTGTTTATGAGAAATCACGAAGAACAATTAACAAAGACATATTCATTGTTCGATAATCACACAAAATTGGCATAAAAATTAAACAATTAACCGATTGATTGCTCAATCAAAATAAAATACCGAGAAGAATCACACAATTGACAAAGTATATTCAATTTCCGATGATCGATTGTTGAATATCGATAAATGAATTGGAGAAAATTAAAATTGTGAAAATCAAATGTTGAATATCGATCGATTGTTCGAGAAATGGCTCCAGAATCAGGAAGTTCTTCAACAATTTCAGCGCATAATTTTTTAGGTAAGAATGACTAATTTGCCTTTTATTATATTTATTAAATTAAATTTCAGCTAAAATTAGTTATCAATCATATTTATCGATTAGATTTCATCTAATGACTGACATTTGTTCTTATTTTTCTATTTGAATGTTGGTTTCTAGTTGAGTCCATCCCAATACCATTAACCCCACAAATTTTCACCAAACTACTTAATTGATTAAACTTAAAGTTACACATTTTTCAGTGTGCTTACAAATATGAGTGTGTTGATCAACCTAATTGTAATATGCTTATCAATATATCAATTTCGCCTCCCATGTTACCTTACACATGTACGAAATTGCAAAAGTACCCAAAGTGACAACACTTTTGACAAGAGAAAACCACGATTGGTGGGTGAGAATGTCTAGGTCTCTCTTTGACGGTGACAAGAACAAACAGCCGGAGATACTGATCGAGGTCGTCAGCGATGAAGAGATGGCTCTCATTGAAGCTTCTCTCGCAGCTGCTCGTTCCTCGGTACCGTCCTCCTCTTCCAATCTGTTTCCGAGAAATGTGAGGTCGATTCACTCAATTACTGATATCGAAGATTCGGACTGCTTGCCCCCCAAAAGGAGCAGAGTGGTCGATTCGTTGTTCAATCGGTTCAGAAACAACAGGGCCTTGTCTGTCACTGATATTACTGCCACGGTACCATTTTCTTAATCTTAGGGTTTCTTCTCAAATTTTGTAATGTCATTTATGGACTTGAATTTGAATTTCCCGTTTCCATTAGTGAAACTAAACCACCCTTTTGTTATTGCAAATTATGAACTACATTGGTTCCATGTTATGGCCTCATCAATGTCTCAAGTGTTCATGGCAGGAATGGTGTGAGAAACAAATGGAGTATGTGCTTCTCCTTGGCAAGAGAAAACCCAATGAAGCTATGCAAAGAGGTAGTGCTCGCCATTCAAAACTTGAACAAGAGGTAAGCTAATTTTAATAACTCTACATTTCATGAATTTGCTAGCTCAAGAGAGTGTGCTTGTACTTGAATTGGCAATTCTGTTTCGAATCTTTAATTTCATTCTTTGACCATGGGCTGTCAATTTTGTATTTTATCAAGCATTCACTTTGCTCCACATATGCACATTTGGAGCTTTATGGGTTCATCCATGTTCATTTTGTATGACTATATGGTCCTTATTATACTTCATGCCGATGCAGGTTATTACCAAAGTAAAAGTCGAGGTTGAATCATATGAAGATGCATGGGCTCTGAAGTTCATTAATTTCATTACAGGGGCAAATCAGTTGTTGTTTGATGGCTTGACACGCGAACTGCAGCTGTGAGTCTGATTTTGTGTCCAAATTTAATCTTTGGCTTGCATTGCCATTGATGTACCAATATTCCTACTTGCTGATGGGCCGTAATTAAACTATCAGAATAGGCTTTGTTGAAGGTGTATGGATGATTGGAGTAATAGATGAGATCAGAATGCCCATTACAGGAACATATGGAAACCCAGTGCTAGTGGACACTAAAACCCGTGTACGAGATGCACTTCCAAGTGAACCCCAACAGAGAAATGGGAGGTATGCTCATTCTAATTGTTCTTGTTTCGTCGGTGTTGAGATCATTGTTAGTAGGCATGCATCAATTTTTCTAAGTAGGACTAGGTTTATTCTCATGCAGACTTCAGTTAATGTGCTACAAGTATTTATGGGACAATTTAGTTGCTGATAAATTTCCCACCAAAGAGTTCTATGACTTCTTTAGCTTGAACCCTGATCTTATCTTATCTGAAGAGATAAGAGAGGGCACAACAAATTCAGGTTTCCCAGCAAAGGTAGCCTTTCTTGTTCATATATTATTAGTATTATGCGAAATGCACTACATTGTGATGATTACATTTATATTTGAGATTTTGACAACAATGAATACCGAACCATTTTATATTGCTGAGGGGTACTTATTGTTCATTGTTCTATTCAAATAAGACACCTCATATTTTATAAAAGCAAACAAAGCCTATTTTCATTATTTTTTTTCTTGTGAATATTCTGGTTCATCTGATAGGATACTGTTAAGTACTAGAGTCAATACTTGTAAAATTGCTAACTGCTAAAGACACTTAATATTAAATAAAAGGCAGTTACAGAGATCAGTAATAAATGATTACAATGAAGTTTGATCTCTCGCTACCATCTTGTTGTGCTCCGCAGACTCTCGATGATGTTGTTAAATACTACAGAAATACACTTAGCATCCTGCCGCTGGCTCACAATCAGCTTTTGTTGAGGTGAGGGCAAAACTTATAATGCCTAGATTTTTCCTTTTTTATGCTTTTTAATGTTTTGAGGGGGCATTTTTTAGATTAAGGTTTCCATAAAGAATAAGAATACATACGGTGGATACATCAAGTAATTGTGAGGAGAAACTGGCCTATCCACCAATGTCATTTATGTTTGTTCCTCCATATTTTGCCATGTTACTTTGCTGTTTTACAGTGTTCTAACTAGGATGATTTCTCAGAATGACCATGTTTCAACTTTCACGAGGAAATGTCTATTTGATTGAACCAGCTGGTTTAAAAGTTGAAGATTCAATAATAATATTTATGTATGTAACAAAAGGCTACTTTTGAATCGACTTAGGGGTTGTGTTGGAACAGAAAGCTTATGTGATGTCTAGGACTGGAACCCTTAGTCAACCCCGAGATAATATCTGGCGGGCACTTTTAAGCAGCTTAATTTAGCAAGACATACTATATCAGTTTCTATAGTGCAGATACGAGCTTCAAGATGACAATTCTGTCATTGGAGAAGATGAGTTCACATATGATTCAGATTGGGTGAAGAGTCAAATTCAGGGTTGTCTCGAGTTCTGGAATGGAGAGCGGGCAGCCAAATACACTGGAGAGGAAGAGCGATGGAAATGCCGCTATTGCGATTTTGCTTCTGCTTGTCCTGCCACAGCTATGGCACATCCTAATTCCTGAGAGAGGTAGAGCCTAACATTTTTCAAGATGGCTTAACTTCTTTACTGAGTTGGCACAATTCTACAAAGTGTATGTGTCTGGGAAAATGTCACATGCATCCCCTTAACTAAATACTGTTCGCATCTACACTCATTAACTAAAATATTGGCTTTAAGTCCCCTTAACTAGTATGCCATTGCACTTAGCCTTACACCGTTAACATTGTAGTTGAAATTGATGCACGTGAGTAACACATGGGATACTAATTTTTTGAAATGGTGAAATTGCCCTTTGAATAAAATAAAATTAAAAGAAATGGATGCTTGCTCTTTCCATTACCCATCCTTGCCTTTAGTGAAAAGAAACTCTGCAATCACAGTAGTAGTGGTATCTGTCTATAGACATTGATGCAGAAAATAAGCATGTGGTTTTTTGTTATATTTACTCTGGTCCTGTGAAGTAAGTTACTAAATGCCTGCTCAGTTTCCATGATCCTTGTTGTGATTCAAAGAAACATTATTTGGATTAAGACAGATCAATTTCTTTACAGTTAAACAAACTTGAATCTGATACTCATGTATGTTTCCATTTATAATGACAGCCCAACATTGAGGAATTATGTGAGAAAGTGTAACCAACGTAAATTTTGTGATGGAGCAGGCTCCGCCTGATCTAGCTCGAGAAGAAAACTCAAGACCATTGATGAAAAAGAGTAGATGCTCCAAAGGAGGGCGCACGTAAAGAAAAGAAGCAATCCTTCCAACCGTGGATGATGTTATTACTGATCTCCATCTTCGGGGCTCTGCCTCTGCTTGAACTCGATATCTAGCAGAACCGCACATGCTCTTGCAAGTCTTTAGTTTTTTGACATCTATGTATCCTAACTTGGTATAGGGAATTTGAATATTTTCCCTGGTTACCGTTGATAATTTGGATGTCTACGTTACTATATCAGTATTTGCTTTCAACTTTTCTCTTGATTTACGTGTCTGCTAATTTTGATTTGTCTATGTTTTTTGTTGAAAACAAATCCCGGAAGTGAAATTTGCAAACCTTAAGAGAGCAGCACCCTTTGGATGTTGTGGACATTACCGTCATTTTTGGATTGAGACGGTTCCTGAAATTGAAAATTGAATTGATTTTTTTTCCATTGAGATAGAAAATGATGGTGACGAAGAACGAAAGGAGGAGTGGTGTTGATGTTAATGGTATTGAATTGATGCTAAATTTGAGAAATATGCCATTGTTATTAAAAATGACAAGTATTTGAAAATTTAATTAAATTATAAAAGAGGAGTCCTTTTTTCAATCTCAAACTTAACTATTATGTTTAATGCAATAATTAATTATTCGAGGGCCCTAAAAACCTACCCTTCAGTTAAGGTGTACAAAAATGTAAACAATATATGCCAATTAATAGGGTTAATTATCGTTTTATCCCTATGTTTTATTCATATCCTATGCAATTATGCTCAAGACAAGTCTTTAATACCTTTTGTCTTTCTTGGTACTAATTGATCTCCGGTCATTTTCTCTTAAAATATTGTTTTTGTGTAATTGACAAAACAATTGCTTAATCATGGAAAAATCTTTCCTCACTAAATTGCAATTTAGAAACAAAGAGGTCATATAAAAATGTCTATATTCGTTTCTTTCAACTGCTATTACCTAACAAATACGATATATTATTGGTTTACTTAGTCGTATATAATACACGTGGCAGCTATTAGTTAGAGTAGTTGACTTATTTGAACATTCTAAGACAGTTAGGTATCTATGGAAGACATTGTTGCCACATGATTGTTCCTTCGTTTTCAAATAAAAATTCTATTTCCTACAAATGGAAATAAGTCTACTGCAATAGTGCATTTGACTATATATGTGTTTAGCAAAATTTGAAAATAAAACAAACTATTTATTTTGCCTTTTGATCCTTGACCAATGATTTTAGAAAAATATTACCTATTCTTTAGATGAGTATTATGATAGAAATATAATTACACACGTAACATATGATGCGATGAACGTGAATATATCACATGTAATTATATATATAGATTAGATGTCATGACAATTCTTGATTGAATACTAAAAACATAAATTAAGAAATAAAATATACATGTTCATATAATTTTTTGTAAACAGTATTTACTTTTTATTTGACTGCATTACAATTTATAAGTCCCAACTTCAAAAAATAATAATTTACAAGTCCCTACTAATTAAGATGTTTCTAGTAGACTAGAAGTAGTTAAAATTATAAGTCTACTAAGTACTTTTGGAGGGAAAATAAACTCTTGGATAAGATGATGTTTGGACTGTTATGTATACCATTAAATAATTAGAAATGTCAACTAAGGGGATCTTCTTTATTTCATGGTGACTTCTTTTAAGAAATTATCTACACATACGTATGACATATAATCCTAGCCCGGAATCATAAATTATTTCTGTTTCGTATGATAACAATGGGTATAATAAAGTGAGAATAAGATGTTCGGGTGAAAAATAAGAATTTCTTATAACTATTGTTTTTGAAAATTTGGATCATTAAAATTTTTGGTGATTCAGTCACCAATAATTGAGATAAAGTGTAAAATGCAGCTGACTTTCCTTTTCATGTTGCCCCAAGGTCTCAACGTGCAAATTAATGGTTCATTTCTATGAATAGCATAGTTAAAGAAAAATATCAAACAAGGGTACCATTATTTGCTCATATTTTTACAATACTTTCGAGATGACTTTTTTTATGCATGGAGTAGGTCATTATATCTCATCCGTTTATGTATATTTTATTTAAATGATAAAATTTAAGAGTATTATCTTTTTAAAAGAAAATCCTAATTTTAAACCTCTATTTTAGGCCTCAAATTTCATTAATTCAACCATATTTCATATGATAACAAGGTGTGTAACAACATGGGAATTAGTGAATTAAGACGATTAGAATTTTGTCAATTCATTAATGACATCTTATTGTAATTATTCGTAACTTGACTATTTATTTATTTTTATTTAATTCAAATATTTGGTATTTTCATATTTTTATATAATTAAATAATTTCTTTTATTAATTATAAATTTTTATTTACTTAATCGTGATTTCATTTATTTACCATTTCATTTCTACGATTTTAGGAGTATATGTTTCCTTTTAGGAGTATATGTTTCATTTTTGTGAACTTAGTTTCATTAATTAGTCAACTATACGTTTTATTACATACTTTAGTACAAGTTTCGGTTTTGTGGAGTACATAAATTTTTTTTATTAATTACTGTCTTGTATCAATTTTATTTTTACAATGATCGGTCTCAACCTGGTGCTATCAAGATTCTCCTAACTATTGCATACAGAGGCCATAAAAAATATATTTCATTGATGCGTACATATTTCACTCTTTTGAAACATTACATAGCATATGTCATGTGAGTGTTTTTTGAACTTATGACTCAAATATAGATAATTATTTGACTAATGTAAATTCAAACAACACTGTATACACCTAAGCCACAAACTTAATTGTCTAGAAACAATTTTAAAAATTTACAAAATGAGATACGTCAGTTCACTTCATATTAGGTGATGCGTCTTATAAAAGTTACAAATGATATAAAACTGATATAAAATCATCACATTCGTTAAAACTGAACAAAACTTCACAAATTTCAAATATATGCTAAATCAGTGCAAGAAATTTTTGCCGTGTCTAACTCGAATAATGTCATACTCGATATTAATTAAATCACAGTCTACACATAAATAACACATCCAAAACAACTGAGTCAGTCATGAAAATAGTTCTTATGATCTTCACTATGAATACTAATTTGTTTTTCCATACACGCCTGAAACCACATCACAAACTTTGTACTACAAACATGCTTGTCAAGGCCTTGCATTAATTTGTAATGAATGAAAACAACAAGGGATCACAAGCAATGCCACCAAATTCAATTCAATTCAATTGAAGCAATGCTTAAAATAATAAACAACTAGTGATGGGTGGTTTACCAACAAACTGACTATCAATGTCATGTCTATCCATACGACAACATTCCACCGAAACATTAAAATTTATATATATTATTCAATAATAGCAATTATGTAATTTATTAAATAAAAACCCTTAAAATTAAATGAGGTATTTTCGCGGAGTTAAGAGTTTTGTGTTCTTTCATTGATTTTGTAGATAGGTGTATTAATGCGACCAGAATCATAAACAATTATTTTTATTAAATTTTAGTGGGACACTTTGGATTATACATTTTTATAATACCTTATCTCTAAGAACAAAAAGTTGATACACTTGAAGATTAAAAAATTAAGACTTCAATGAAAAGATTGAATTGTTCCCATGTATCAATATATACCATGCCTTTATTTTTTGTAATACTAATAATCATCTAATTTCGAATTGGGTGTGATCTGAAATAGTTGGCTCACATTTGAGCTTTGAAATGATACTATTGAGGAGAAATAGTATATTCTTTTTTTTTTATCTAAAGAACATCGAATCAATTGGTTGCCGACAATAGTGAGTGTATCCACTAATATTTTTTCAAAATTATATTTGTTATATGTGATATTTAAAAATAAATATGATATTTATGTGTCAAATCCAGTAAAAGCATGCATTAACTTTAACTTCAAATTTAAATGTTACGGTAAAATTATCTAATTTTGTGTTTAAAATGTATTTTCAAAACTAAACTTAGTCAAATTTGAACTTTTTCCATTTTCTCCTAATCTAATAAATCAAGATAATATTTACTATCTGACCATATCTATGTCATGTTAACACTGAAAGAATTTTTTAGAGTTCCAATCAATTAATTTCATGCACATACAAGAAATTAATTTCAAAAGTCTATGTAAAATAAGAATTTTATATGATCATTGATTGATCATAAGATCTAGGCTAGAAAAGCAAATATGAAAATATACATTTGTTTTAAAATTTCTTGTCACTAAAATTAATTCAGTGACTTCTAGAGAACGTCCACACATGAAGAGCAATATGAAGATACTTGCTACGATCCTTGCTAGAAGACCGAAGCAAGCAAAACGGGAAGGAAGAGAGAGGGGCCGATCGGGCAAGTGAGAGAGAAAGGGGCCGGGGCTAGGGTTTCCCTTTTTTTTTCTTGAAAATTTTTTCTATGATTAAAATCTGAAATTTAAGGGCTTAAAGCCCAAAACAACCATTCTTAATTTTCGGTTTAATCCATAATAAATTAATTACTAATGCGGTTTATGAGAAAAATGTTAAGGTTTATAATGCACGAAAAACTTGTAAAATAATTGAAATCAAGAAAGATGAAGTGTCAATATTGTCAAATATGCAATCAACATGTAAAAATTCTTGTATGATTCAATGATCTCTGTTGATATACTGTCTCCAAAATGTGGACTCTCTCGACTTTTGTCTCTAATTTATTAAACCTTAATTAATTTTTATATTGATTCCATAATGAGTTGACATAATGTAGATATGATTATTTATTGAGGCAGAAAAGTCTATTCTAACTTAGGAAAGACTTAAGACGGTGATTAAATTTATTATTACCAACCAGCAGGTTCGTAAATATATGATACTATTTTTTAAATTATTTTTCTGCATATTAAGATGTTATCATTAATTAATAACCTCTTGAGACTCAAACTTTAATATAGTCATGACCACAAGTTCATGAACTTGATTAATCGGACAAAATTGATTTTACAGCTATTAGTTTAAAGTAAAAAAAATGAACATTCTCCCTTTATTAAATTGGCTCATTTATTTGACTTGCTCAAGATCACCGTAAAGAAACCCAAAACTAAAAGCTAGTTGGACAAATAATTAAAGAAACATTAACCTTGGATAGTTAAAGTAGATATGTAGGTGAGGTGTGACCAATATTCAAAATATGAAATTAAATAATAGTATGCTATTCGAGTATATTACCGAACTAGTAGCCTCAGCTTGCTCAAAATTCAATACGTGTCTTATTAAGATCGGTATTAGAAGAAAACGAGAGGTCTCTGGTGTCGATGGGTTAATCCGGTTAAACCCAATGACCTGGGAGGATTTGAATTTTGCGATGCCCATATTGATTGCAGGGTTGATCGAGGAAGCTGGTTTAAGTCGCTCTGCAGCAAGATCACGGGGCTTCTCCATCCGTATGAGTTGGAGGCCGTGACTCTACATGATGCTAAACGGGTTGAGTTGAACAACTTTGGAGGAATCATTAGCGAATGGTGTTGCGTAATCCATTATCGGAGCTTTTGTTCTTTGTTTTGTTCGTAATGAAATGGCTCACGAATTGACTATGTTTGTTTTAACTAATTGTAGCTGAGATTACGGTGAATGGTCTGTCCCACCATATGTAGCTTCAGTTGTCCGGCTTAATGTCGAGTTAGTTGTTATTTAATTAATAAAATTCGTTTTTTCTTAAGAAAAGAATAATAATAATAGTATGCTATTCGTATCAAATATTGCCGTTTACGTGTAAGGTGCCAAATTGCGATAAATTAATTTAGGTTTAAACCCTCATAATTTTCCCATATAATTAATTCCACAGCTCTTTCAAGTACATTATTAGAGTAACTAATAATTAAGGTCAAGTTTATTAACTATATATATAATATGTTTCTCCTTCCCATTGCGCAGTTTAGCAGCTTATAGTTGGGAGAATATATATCCCATCCGAACATTTGGCTAATACTAAAATTAAAGCTAGTAAAAAGGACAACATTATCATTACTATGTCCAAAGAGGTTCCCATGATGATGATCCACCAAGATTATTGTTGCTGTCTTCGAGGAACGAACTCGGGCTGTTAGGACCGTTGATGAAATGTTGATCAAGAAACGATGTTGAAGTCGAAGCCTGAGGAGATTCCATGCAGATTAAGGTCACAAGATTGGCCTGCTGGCAATGGAGGGTCACAACCTCGGCTTGTGCTTTTGCCAATTGGGCTTGAAGCTCGCTCACTTGTTTTTGTAGGTGACAAATAGCCCCGGCGCATCCGTAGATTGGGTCTCGTATCCTCGCGCTTGCCTCGTA
The DNA here is from genome assembly GCA_963920655.1 of Geranium rotundifolium. Taxonomy (NCBI): domain Eukaryota; kingdom Viridiplantae; phylum Streptophyta; class Magnoliopsida; order Geraniales; family Geraniaceae; genus Geranium; species Geranium rotundifolium. The sequence continues at coordinate 28,848,128 of OY987317.1, read as the reverse complement.
CACCATGCTGCTCACCGCGTCTGCCCTTTGACTTTCTGGCAATTCCTGCACGCAACAAGATAGTCGAGCCCAAGTCTTTATACGACTGATAAAGGAAAGTCGAACATGTGTAGGGTCATTTTGGGCAACATATATAAGTCAACTGTGCTTTATACTTTTCCCCTATATAACTAACTAACGCCACTAATTAAGGCAAACATTCCTTTCATTTCATATCTTGTTCTAATAATCTTTTGGTTATTGGGCCACACGACACCTAGTCCTATCAAAACGACAACTACTCATTTTGTCCAACGAAACCAAATCATGATGATTTGAATCAAGGAACAGTTCACTCCAATGCCTTGCTATACTTTTGTGAACCTAATTACTACAATTATTTAATCAACTTAAATTTAAACCCACTAAAGCTGCTCTAGTTGGTAGAATAATTTCATACCAGATATAATGTTTTAAATCATAGTGGGTCCACGGTTTTAGAATATGTGCTTAAAAAGAGTGGGTTAATAATTAAAACTTTAATATGATTATGTCAAAATTTTAAATTTATTTCGTTAAAGTAATTCATTTGAAAGACGTGAATTAGCAGATCAATTTGGTAGGTTGAGCTTCTAATATATTTCTAGTAATTTATAATGCTATATGAAAAATGCATAATGAAATTTTGTACATAGAGATTTGAGTTTATATAGAAAAACCTGCACGAACTTGATGATATTGCTAGCGCCAAAAACGCGATGAGCGATGGTAAATTTGGCAGGGTCCGTAGGTGGAAAATAAGGAGCCAAAACACATTTCTCAGCACATCTCCGCCTCAGAATCTTGCAAGCAGCGCAAGGGCTCATCACAACTTGGGGAGAGAGGCTCGTCGGAGACGACGGAGAAGAAGGTGTGCTGTTGGTGTTTGTGTTAGTGTCACCACTAATAGAGTACTCCATTTCTTAATTTAGGTATAGAGAGAAAGCTAAAGAAATCAAGAGGAGATTGTGATTTGAGCGTGAGTGTGTGGATATGGAAGTGGGGTTGGTTTGGTTTGAAGCACAAAATGTGAATATAAATAGGCCTTTAGAGCCCGGGAACGAAAAGGGTAGATGACGAAACGGCGTCGTTGAAAAATAAAAATGGTTTCAATACCATTGGGTGAGGCTGCTTCCTATTTCTTGTTAGGTTGTTTTTTTATAATCTACATTTTGGCTTTTAGCATGAAAACTCTACCACTTTGAACATTTCCTATACTCTAGAAAATTAAGAAAACTATTTTGTCTTTTCCTTATATTTTCATTGTAATAACAATTAATAATTCCATATTTCTATACTTTACATATTTCTTGGTGATTTATTATAACTAATAATATTGGAAGTGACAGTGGTAATTTGCACATATATTGAGAACAAAATGTAAACATCAGACATGAGAGCGACGGTGGTAAGTTGGTGTATTTATTTTCCTCTCTGCCCAATTTAAGGTAGAATTTAAATTAGTTATTGATTAAATAATGAATGGGCCCTCAGGCAGCAACTACTAGATTATGTGTACGCATTGTAGCATGCCACGTGCATTTGTAGGTGGAACTTGAAGTTGGAAAACAAAATATTAATATTCCTAAATAAATATTTAATTTACATACTGTTTCAGAGAGGAAAAAAAAAAGGATTACAAGTAATTAATGCTACCGGCAGCGAGACAAATTTTAAGAGTATTTAATTTACATACTGTTTTAAATTTGAAAAAATATTAGTGAAAATGATGGTTTATTAGAGTAAAATGACATTTCAGTGAATATAAATAATTACTTCTTAGAATCCATGATTTGAAAAATAATTAGATGTGGTTAATTTGTATGTGAAGATCCAATGATTATTGACAAAGTTTTCCACTAAATAGAAAAACGAAGAGTTAGAATGTTTGAAGTGGAAATGGAGTTTATATTCTCCTCCAAATCATTTTTTTCAGTCATTTTAATTTTCCACATCTTGCTCATAGGGTCGTTGCCGTGTAGACCAAATTAACACAATTATATACCCTTTAAACACTTTTATACTTCCTTGGTTTACTCAGTTACTAATTTAGTACACCAACCACAAAGTTCAAAACTTTCCTATCTTAACTATTTGAATACTGGGATTGATATGTTTATACATTCTAAACTCAACCAATTATTTTAAATTTATTATATATTCAAGCATGAAGGGGTTTAAGTTTTCTAAATTAAATGTTGATATTTTCCATTTATGAAAATCGTAATAATCGGAAGTCTATGAATAAGTAAGGGTGTGCACAATTTGGAACATAAATGGAACATACTAAGATCGACTTGGATTGAACCATTTGATCTCAAAATATAGGAACCAGATTTAAAATCATTATGTGAAAAATTATTTGATTTCGAGTCTAGTTTTGATTGGTTCAATTTTAATTCAACCTACTTAAAACCAATTATTTTTTGTCATGAATTCAGTTTCGATTTATGAGCCGATATAAATAAAATTGAACCTGATTTACAGTCAAAACATTAATTTTCAATTATAAAAAATACTAACGAAAATTGAATGTTAAGATTTAATAAAAATAAATTTTATAGTGAGATGGACACATTACGACGCAAACCGATTCGATTCTTACCAGTTATCCGACGATTCTAAATTTTGAGTCAAAACCGAACCAAAGATAATCTCGAATCAGAATTACAATCGAGTCATTAACCAATGTTTTAATTTTTCAATCTTTTATTTGGTTTGAGATTGATTCTAAGTCTAAAATGTTCACCCCTACACTGGATGAAATAAACACATCACGAAAGGGTATTGGCCATTTCAATTTTCAGGACGAAATAATACATCAAATTAGGTATATTTAGTTGAATACTGAATAGTATTTGCATGTAAACTTCCACCTTCTAAGTTGGCTTGTATTATACGCAATTTGTACATGACTTGTGTTACGTTTTCTTTGGTTGGCACATAACCATCATTGTCAGGAAATTTTAGGTTGCCAGTACAGAAGACCCAATTTAATAGGAGATTAAAATGGCTATATTGTACTCAAAACATTATTGACGAAGTATGTGAATTAATGACATCATTACTGGCTATGCAATGACGAGCAATACTCAGTATGATTGTGTTAAGTGCCAAATGACCATACATCTCAGAAGCTTCATATTCAGCAAGAGTTCCAAGTCATACAGATCATACTGCAAGTAGAGTTTTTCTTCTATGAATGATCATGACAAGTCACCCATTTTTGCTGACTCTTTGAAGCTACAGTATACAATGGTTTTGCATAATTCAAACTTGAATATCGGCAAAAATGGTTCCACCCACGTGGTTTTTTTTGAGGAAGGATCAAGTCAGTCTTGTGACTGAAATTGCAGCCATTACAAGCAAGACCTTTTGATGCTGAAAACAAAGACAAGCTCAATTGACTTCTACTATTTTGGGTGAATCAATAAGCTAAAAGACAGTTTGGTTCTATCATGCCCTGTAAAATGCATCTATAGTTGAAACCACACACTAAAAAATAGTCTGCAGCAATCCACACGGTTCATTTTCGTGTCCAACTGAACCTGTCTTCACTTGAAGTCACAGAAACATAAAATACAGCACACTTCCACTATTAAAATGCACTGAATCATGATGCAATGCTGACCGGGAAGAGATGCAACATATGCTAATGAGGTGGGAAATAATAGAAAAGCCAAACACAGGTAAAGTACTGCTTCCTACCGAATATTTTTCAAACTCGTACCATCCAAGTTGGAATAATATCTAAATTATATGATTACAACTTACTTCTGTTAGAATGAAATCATACTTATAAAATATATCATCTGCTGTTACAATGCGACTGAAACCAAGTGGCCAAACATCATATATTGATTATGATCTTGCAGGGGCTAATTATTACTAAATAATTTAAGAGCAGAAGGTCAATAATTTCGCCATTTGTTAAATGGACGACTAATAGTCAAGCACAGTCTTTCCAAAGTCTAGAGTGTGCTAGTTGGGTTAGGTTTGGCTTGACCATTACCTATAGAAATTCATTATCCTAACTAATTTAATTTTCTTCTCCTAATGGGATCAAGTCTATCCAATAGCACATTTCCGCGCACACAATTTTCAATAATTTAGTCCTCTAAATCATACCATCAAAACAGTTCAAATTGCAATAACCACTTCTTCATAGAGCAATGAGTGAAAGAGTAGAATATTTCCCACTAAACATTCAGAAAATATCAAAATTGAGCCTATCATATGCATACAACAGTCAATTTGGCAATTTCGCTCTAGTTATCAGTCAGTAACTTTTGACAGTTGGGCTGTTGAAAAAGAAACACATGGATCCAATCATTGTACAACCGAAAAAACCAGAAAGCAAAAGTTTCCAATAATGAGGAAAAAGCTTGAAAAACTATCTCACAACCGTGGTTGGTTCACCCCTCATACGGCAAACTTGTGTGTACAGTTCAATAGAGTAACTTGAAAATATACCAGAAGTGTTGGAAAGGATAGTTTATACTAAAGACATGTTGATGATTTAAAGTGACCCGATAATGAGATAAGAATTAAGAAGTTGTGTATGTTTGTAATAGAGCAAATAGTTAATACCCATAAACTAATTATTCTAGCTGAATCAGAATATGAGATATGTACACACGCTTCTAACAGCCCAAAACTTAGCAATATATCTCTCCAATATTAAGGGGAAAATCCTAGGGCACTTAAACAAATAACTTACTAAAAAGTGTGTCACAAGCAAAATTGATGAAAAGCAACTCAGAGAAGGAAAATACAAGCAACAGAACCTATCAGAAATGGCTAATTGATTCACAAAGAAGAAGAAGAAACAGACTGAAGGTTTTTACCACTTTGAGTAGTTACCTCAGCATGAAAGAAATCCTGAAGAGGAATCATCTTAACTGTGTTGGACTTCAAGCTCCTTATCGCATCCACACTTGCCAAAGCTCCAGCAACTGTTGTTATTATGGGAACTTTGTAAGCAAGAGCCATCCTCCTGAGTTGCCGCCCATCGATCTGGTCAACTGAGTCCCCAGAGCTCGTAATCACCATTAGCTGGATCTGTCCATTAGCAACCATATCACCTGCATTTGGCCTCCCTTCGTGCATCTTCAGAACTCGTTCTACGGGAATTTTAGCTAACTCAAGCATCTGAGCAGTACCAGAAGTGCAAACAATGCTAAACCCAAGGTCCAAAAAGGACTTTGCCATATTTTCAAGATGGGACTTCGTCAAGTCATTTAAACTGAGAAACACAGTTCCGAATAGTGGTAGTTTCTGCCCAGCGGCAATTTGAGCCTTTGCGAATGCAACTGGAAACTCATAATCAATACCCATCACCTCACCAGTGCTACGCATTTCGGGCCCTAGCAGCACATCACAGCCTTGGAATTTCTCAAACGGAAGAACAGCTTCTTTTACTGATACATGTCTAGGAATGATCTCTTTTGTGAAACCTAGATCATGCAGAGACTTCCCCGACATGACAAGGGATGCATACTTAGCCAACGGGTGCCCAATTGCCTTGGACACAAATGGAACTGTACGGGAAGCACGAGGGTTAGCCTCCAGCAAGAAAACATCACCACAAGTTGTGATCGCATACTGACAGTTCATGAGACCAATTACATTTAACCTCTTTGCCAATTTGGTAGTCCACGACCGGATTGTGTCCAAGCCGGAAGATGGGATGGATTTTGTGGGAAGAGAGCAAGCAGAGTCACCAGAATGTACCCCAGCTTGTTCAATGTGCTCCATTATTCCACCAATCACCACATTCCCAAACGAGTCGGCAAGCGCATCAACATCAATCTCAATTGCATCAGATAAGTATTTGTCAACCAACACAGGACGCTCTGGGTCTACCTTAACAGCATTTTCAAGATAAGTGATGAGTTTGTCGTCATTATATACAATTTCCATTGCCCTGCCACCCAACACATAGGAAGGCCGGACAACAACAGGATATCCTATGTCCTTGGCAATTGCAAGAGCATCGGCTTCACTTTTTGCAATACCTCCTTTTGGCTGTTCAATCTTCAACTCATTGAGTATTGCATTGAACCTCTCTCTGTCTTCAGCTGCATCTATGGAATCAGGTGATGTCCCCCAAATCTGTACCTTTCCAGCCCCACTGGAACTTACAAGGTTGTGCTCTTCTAAATATTGCTCAATTGGAAGAGCCAATTTCAAGGGTGTTTGACCTCCAAACTGCACAATGATGCCATCGGGTCTTTCCAAATCAATAACATTCAAAACATCTTCGACAGTTAGGGGTTCAAAGTATAGACGATCACTTGTATCATAGTCTGTAGATACAGTCTCCGGATTGGAATTCATCATTATTGTCTCATATCCAGCTTTCTGCAAAGGAATAAAATAGAAACAAAAAAGGGGAAGGGATTAATGAATCTATAGGCAAAGATGGATGACATCAAGGCAGGAAAGCCAAATACAAGCATGTAGCTATACATACAATATGCCTATTCTACAAAACAATTGGTTCAGTCTGGCGCTTAATGCATCATACTAAAATTTCAAAATGCAGGAATTGATTCAACCCGGTTCAAGCAGATATAGAACTAATAAAAGGTATCAGATATCGAATAGGTTTGAATTAAAACTATGATAGCAGAAAAATATGATTCCTAGTCCAGATTGCATTTGAGTTTAAACAAACAATATGCAATGAATTAACACAAGTAAAACGGTATCATCAATCTTTGATTCTGTATCGTTCTAGAGAAGAGCCTTCCAAAGTGAAATATGAAACTACCCAACCTTTTCAACTTAGATCCAATAATATCCAAACAGAAGTATCCCCTAAACACCCCTTTATTGCAATTGCCATAATATTTTGGATCGACATTATGTGAAGAGTTTAAAGGTGAGAAGTATGTGGTAAGCAAATCAGCATGTCAATGTGCGTGAATATTAGGGAAAGCTGAATCATGATGATGAGAAAACACAAACCTGAAGAGCAAATGATGTATGGCAACAGCAGTAATCAAACTCAATTCCCTGTCCAATCCGATTCGGCCCTCCGCCTAGAATTAAAACCTTTTTGCTTTGGGTAGGAGCTGATTCACACTCAAAATCATAGGAAGAATACATGTAAGGAGTATTGGCCTCAAACTCTGCTGCGCATGTATCTACCCGCTTAAATGCTGGGGTAACACCAAGAGAAAGCCGCTTGAATCTGACTTCTCTCTCAGTTGATTTAGTAGCAAATGCAATCTGTTTGTCACTGAATCCTCTTCTCTTTACTTCATAGAAATCTTCCTTTGTCAGATGAGACAATTCCCGAGCCATAAGGAACAGTTCAACATCTACCAGCTCTTTAAGCTGAGTAAGGAACCATTTGTCGATGAAACTCAGCTCGTGAATTTCATCCACCTTCATGCCCTTCTTCATTGCAGCGTATACAGCATGGATGCGATCAGGGTTGGGGACTCGGAGGCTGTACTTCAACTGATCCCAGTCCCAATCGAGTTCCTTAACCCGTGCACAACCCCACCCAAAGTAGCCACATTCTAATGATCGAAGTGCTTTCTGAAAAGATTCTTGGAATGTACGCCCTAAGGCCATGGACTCACCAACAGACTTCATCTGGGTAGTCAGTATTGGCTGAGAACCAGGGAATTTTTCGAATGCAAACCGGGGTATCTGCATCACCGATGTATATGAAAATAAATCATTGAATGCAGATAAATATGTAGCAAACTTTAAAAGGGTGATTGGCCAAAATCAGTCAAAACAGACATATTCATACAACCACCATGGTGATTTTAACAATAAGACACCATTATGAAAATGTCCAGCTCTTATATTCTTAGGAGGGGATGATATAAACAATAAGAAACCTTAGAGTCTGAGCATTACATGACTTACATTGCTCATACTATTAAAATCAAGTTCTCCACAAATTTAGCAAGTCATTCCAGTTTTCCACCTCAATAAACTATGTCATTCCATTATGTTATTAACTATACCTCTTCTATTTGTTTTATATAAGTAATATTTCATTACCTAGGCTACGACACCTGCCTAATTACTACAATTTGAACTAAGAAAGATGCAAAAAACATGAAGTACATGATGAGTTACTTGCCTTTGTCACCACATAATCTATGGAAGGCTCAAAACTGGCCGGCGTCTTTTTAGTGATGTCATTGGGAATCTGATCCAACGAATAACCAACCGATAACTTAGCAGCCATTTTCGCTATAGGAAAGCCGGTAGCTTTCGATGCCAAAGCAGAGGACCTGGACACCCTCGGATTCATCTCAATGATCATCACCTCGCCATCAACCGGATTAACAGCAAACTGCACATTGGAACCACCGCACTCAACGCCAATCTCCCTTATAATGGCAATGGAGTAGTCCCTCAGGCGCTGGTACTCCTTATCCGTCAGGGTTTGGGCAGGAGCCACCGTAATGGAATCTCCCGTATGCACTCCCATGGGATCGATATTTTCAATCGAGCATATGATCACCACATTGTCGGCCAAGTCCCTCATAACCTCGAGCTCGTACTCCTTCCACCCCAACAAGGACTTCTCCACCAGAACCTGAGACGTGACACTCGCCGCCAGCCCAGCCTTACAGATCGCTTCAAACTCCTCCTTGTTATAAGCAATCCCACCTCCCGACCCGCCAAGCGTGAACGCAGGCCTAATGATCAGAGGAAACTCTCCAATCTCACTAGCTATCTCGATGCACTCAGCCAAAGTGTTCCCAATACCCGAAGGGGGCGTCTTGAGGCCAATGTTCTTCATGGCCTGCTTGAAGAGCTCCCTGTCCTCGGCTTTCTTGATGGCGTCGAGCTTGGCTCCAATCAGCTCGACCCCGTACCTATCGAGAGCTCCGCTCTCGGCCAGGGCCACGGCGAGGTTGAGGGCGGTCTGGCCGCCCATGGTGGGCAAGATGGCGTCGGGGCGCTCCTTCTCCAGCACCTGCTCCACCAATTCGGGGGTCATCGGGGCAATGTAGGTCTTGTCGGCCAAATCAGGGTCGGTCATGATTGTCGCTGGGTTGGAATTTATGAGAATGACCTCGTAGCCTTCCTCCTTGAGGGCCTTGACGGCTTGAGTCCCCGAGTAATCGAACTCGCAGGCCTGCCCGATGACAATTGGTCCGGCGCCGAGGATCAGGATCTTCTTGATGTCGGTCCTCTTCCCCGATTGAGGAGCTGGAGCTGTGGCCGCAGAGCCGTTTTTGGAGGCGCCGGCGGGAGCGAGCACCCGCTCGCAGCGGATAGAGGTTTTGAGGTTCTGGTGGTGCTGAGTCCATGAATGGGGAGCGATGCTGTTGGAGTTGATGAATCGGGGTTTGGGGAAATGGGGTTTGTGTGAGGACGCAACGATGGAGTAGTTGATGCAAAACCCCATTTCTGTGCTGTGAGCTGAAATGGAAGATAGAAATGGAGAGACTGAGAGTGTGCCTCGTGTATTTGCTTTACAGAGCAATGTCTTTATTGGAGAGAAACAGAACAGGTACAAAAGGTGGCTACCAACATTATTAGGGTTTTTGGTCGTCAACACAAGAGTTTGAATTCACGAACGACTCCTACTAATTTTGGTGGGCCGGGCCCAGAAGCTGTTATTCTGCCTACGCTTTTCTTCATTCAATTTAGGACACAACTCTAAATTTTTGTTTTTGTATAAAATTAAGGAATAATGTCACTTAACTCCCTCGCCCGACAAATACGTTTTGAGAGACCCTCAAACTTTTTAAAATTCTTACAGAAGTCCAAACGGTGTTAGTTTTGTCGTGAAAAATCCAAAATACCTTCAGTTCACCATTCAATTTTCAAACTAATGCAATTGCTTCACTGTTCATCGCACTCCGGCCGGCCTCGTCTCCGACCCTCCGTCCGACCACCCCTTCTCGTCTCTGACCCTCCGGCTGGCCACCCCTTCTCATCTTGACCCTTCATCCTCTCCAAAACCCCAAAGCCAAAACCTCAAGCTCTCACTCTGATTTCCAGAGAACAAGAACCAGAGAGAGATAGAGTAGATCGCGGAGGTGGGTGGAGGTCGCGGCGGTTATGGGTCGAGCAGATCAGAGCTCGACCTCCGCCCAGAGCCGAGCTTCGAGCATATCAGAGCCGAGCTCCGACGATTGGACTACTCGAGCTCCACCTAGAGCCGAGCTCCGAGCAGATCAGAGTCGAGCTCGCTCCGGCGACTGGACTGCTCGAGCTCTGATCTGCTCGTGCTCCGGCCCTCCTCGAGCTCTGCCCACCTCCACCCAGAGCCGACCGCCCCTCCTCCTGTTAGGTATTATACAATAATAATAACAAATTGCGGAAATCAATAAAATATGAAATACTAATGAAATATGAAAATTACAAAATGATACATGAACCTTTACAGAATATTTGATACAAACTCGAGAATAGTCGAGGCGTGTTGAACACTTTCCTTAAAGTGTATTCGCTCTCCCTCGGGTGTTGGAATCAATGAGCGTACACCTCCCATAATACAACGACTTCGAACTAGCACCGTACACCAAAGGTCTAGTTCCGGCGAACTTGAACTTGTGACTTTCTCTATCACCATATCGTACAAACTTTGTAGAGAATAAATGTAGAAGAGAGAGAACAAGAACTCATGTTCTTGGTATTGAGATTGTTCTTAAAAGAGAAGAGATGTGACTATCTATTTATAGTCTTCAACTTTTCAACCAAAGGGCTTCTCAAATCAATGAAAATTAGGGAGATTAAATGAAAGGTTGTAACATATGTATTCAAGAGAATCAAATGCACATTATGTGCATTATCTCTCATGAATGAAAAACATTTCAACTTCATTCATTTAGGATTAATATAATATTATGTTATATTTTTCCAACAATCCCCCACATGAGTGAAATTGAGCGAAACCAAAAACGACACTGATAGGCATGAGTAGACTCGACACGATATGGTGATAGATTCTCCAGTCAATACCTGTATAAGATAGGTAGGGTGTACCTTTGAACCTTCCCTTGTGAAAACATGTCGACTTTACTAGCTGACCAATAGACGTGATGTCCTTAAATTGTTCTGTCATTTGTGTAAATGATAATATGTCTCACGCAGGTATCTTCCTGACCCAAGTTCGGTTCTCATGGTTATGTTCATTTTAGTCGTGAACATCGTCCTGGTTCTGCAAGAGTTTCTAAAGGATTTAACCCCTCAATCCTCCTTTGAAACGACCCCACTTCTCTCTCACATAGGTGATTTCTTATTTAAGAGTAATATGTTTTACTCCGCTCGAAACATCAATATTTTCGACACATAAGAATAATTAAAAGCTCGATCGCTTAACCTTTCCATACGGGTGCCACTGTTTGCATCATAGAAATATGACTGGGGGAACCCCCACAGTGACCTTACCAGTCTTAACAATTAGGTTGTCCCATTGAACCATGATCTTGGGATCTCCATTCAACATGGTTGGGTTTCCTTTGTCTCGACTATACAATTTCATGGGCTTAAGTCCCATTTCTTTAGATCCCTTCTCAACTTGGTTTTCAATTAACTAGTTGATCACTAGTTCCGCGGTATTTTCTTTAAACCTTATGTAGTCAATGCTCATTGCACCATAGTTGAAAAGTTGGTTAACAACATTATGTCTTCAACATATATGTCTAGACTTGTTGTGATTCCTTGCTCTTGATAATATCCTCCCACAAATATTTAGACTTTCATAGTTGTTTAGTCTTTTCATAAACTCATATTCCATTGTGAATCTAGTTATCAAAATTTGTTCGAAGGATTTTCATATCATGGTAACATCTATCCACCAAATGGATATAAGATATTCAACTTGTTTACGTGTACTCTCTTACACCTTTTGAATATCTATTATAATGTAGACCATAATAAATATTCAATTATAGATACATTAGTATTCTCATAATAACATTGTAATATCCAAATTTTAGATAATTCATGTATCTTGTTTGTCTACTTAAGATAGATGTAACATACACATGTAATGTCATTAAGTACATGATATTGCCTATCACTTTTGCATACTCATTTTTGAGAGATACTTTCATTTTTTATTATTTCACAAGTGTTAGCTTAAATCAATAGATTTTATAGCTAAACACCATCACATTTGTTGAATTTTCCAAAGTTTATCAATATCGCGTGACCGATAAGTTTGCTTTTCTTGCAACATTGATTCTCATATTCTTTTCACATATGTCACACTCATTGATAAAGAATCTAATTGACAACATAAAGATGTCAAATATTTTTCATGTCACTATTTAGGTGCATGTTTAAGTCTATCTCAGAACTTCACCAACTTGCACCGTTTCTTTCACATGTATGAGTTATATAACATTTTTGTTAGTGTCATATAACCTTCTAACATATAAGCTAGAAATTCATCAACTGAATTTATCACCTTGCTCTTTGGCTAATTCTTCACTCTTCTAGTCCATAAGACTCTTTAGAATTTTATCACAATTCTCAAGAATTCATTTAGATGATCTCAATTCATCTTGTTTGCCTGAATATAACAATTCTACACTTTGATATAATATTCTTGTGTGTATCGAGATTTTTTTTTCTCAAATCATACACATGAACTTTATATGCACTACTATTGCACGTTCAATGTAGGCACATTCAACAATTTTGTTCATATCCTTATTTTCCATGGAGTCGAAGTTAAAGCTTTTACTAAGCACCCCCACACTTCCAATTAATCGTAGGAAATCTTGCTTCCTCTTACTAACTCACTCAGAGTTTTTTCAACGTCCATTTATGTTACCTTATTTTAAAGGCAATTTGCTGAAAAATCATTGTCCCCTACATGTATTGTGGTGACCCAAAACTTATAGTTATCACACTTCTCTCATAGAGTGATAGTTTCTTTTCAACAACAACATTAGATTGACTATATGCCAACACGAATACGTATATGTCAACCATTTCAACATATTCATTTTAAAGTCATTTCTTCCTATGAACATGACAATGAATATTTATCCCCATTGTTGCTTTTAAGCAAATATACACAACAATATTTTGTACTATCAACAATAAAATATTTATTTACATCTCTTATTCAAGCGAATTTTAAATCACAATATCAATGTGAATTAGCTCAAGAGGTTCACCATTTATTCCAACACTTTGAAAGACATTCTAGATTCTTTGCTTACACAAAATTCACATTTGTGTTTACCGATATTAAAAGAATATATGTGGTCCAAGTGAATAATCTACATATAGAATTATATCTCACTTGACCAAGTCTATCATACCATTATATGACTCAACCATATAAATGAAAGACTCTTCTTTATTCGTATCAATCCACATAATGACATTTTGATTCATGTTCATCGTGTCATCGGTTATATAACCTTTATCCACATACATTGCATTTGGAACAATCAATTTTTTTTTCAAGGAATCAATTATAATTGAATCCATCAATAACAAGTAATATCTCCAATGAGATTATCATCAATTGCATTCTTTGGCATGCCGCACACACAACTTATTTGATCATTGTCAATGACATATTTCAAAACAATATTTTGAGGTGACATAAGCGCATATGTGCACACTCTCCCAATCATCAATAATCTTTAGATTAGAATTTTCAATCATATCTAAATAAGTATGACTTCAAACAAACATGCCAAGACAACCCTTTTTGGGATTTGATAGCACAAAATTTATTTTTGAGATTGCAACATAACTAGATCATCACTTATGTCTATTATGTTGATCTCTTTACTTTGTTGATATGATTTCAAACTAACCATTATCAACTCAAGAATGAAAACATTATTTCATTCAACTTATTCAACTTATTCATATTCATTTCATATTGATATGATTTATCTATTAATGAATCAAAACAATTAATCATATTCAAGTATGATTTTTTAACATATGAATAATATCGTTATCTTTAGATTGAGGATTCATCAATCCATGAAAGACATAGCCAATTTTCATTACGTTGATCGTGCCCAACTCATATTTATGAGTTCGTGAATGAGATCGTTACATCATTCAATTTACATCATTCATCACTTCATGATGATCGATTAAAAATAAGAAAAATTCAAATTAATCATATAATTATGATTTTCAATTAATGAATAAATTTAATATCCATTACTCATATTCAATTTCATTGAAATGATTAATCATTACATGAATAAACTCGTTATTTCATTCATGTTAATCAATTCATATGATTTAACAAATCATATTTTCCTTACGATTCTCCACAATTTTTTAATAATTTCATTCACTTGTACAATGAAAATTTTAAAAAAATATTAAACTATTCAATACATAGTTTAAGTACACGAGAATCGTCTCATATTTCATTTTCGAGGTTCTTAATTTGCTATACTTGGTAAACTCAACATGTTTACCATCTTTTCTCAGCTTATTTAAAAGATTAAATCAATAATCTGTTTTAAGTTCTTCGACATATTTCTTTTCTTAATTGATCATTCACAATCTTTTGTATTTCATGGTACACATTTTACACTAATTATACAATACATAGTTTTTAGTACAACATGATCAATTTCTTTCTCTTTCAATATTGAGGTTCTTTGTGTACCATACATGGTGAATCTAATGTGACCACCATCTTTTGTCGTCTTCTTTCAACAATGAAGCCAACAAATCATTCAAGTCATTTGACATATCTTATCGAAACAAAATCGATATATTAGTGGTAGACACTCGTGTCTTAAACCCACTTGAAATTTGACCCAAAGGTACATTCCCGACCTCAGCCATATTTACATATTGTCCAAAATATTTCTTAAGATGAATTAGACAAGCAAGCTTGTTGCTCCCATCACCAAGTTCTTGCTTTTAATAGTTTCTTCAAAATTAGACCGATAACAAACCTCGTTGTTTGTATTAAAAAATTTTCATGTTACCCAACTTCCATATCTACAAAATGAAATTCAAATCATTAGTATATGTAAGATTTAATATTCATAAAATTAAAAATTTAACCTTCTTGAGTTTCGCAACCTGTTAAAAACTCAAGAGAACGATACACTTTAAGATTGTTATGTATTATACAATAATAATAACAAATTGCGGAAATCAATAAAATATGAAATACTAATGAAATATGAAAATTACAAAATGATACATGAACCTTTACAGAATATTTGATACAAACTCGGGAATAGTCGAGGCGTGTTGGACACTTTGAATCAATGAGCGTACACCTCCCATGATACAACGACTTCGAACTAGCACCGTACACCAAAGGTCTAGTTCCGGCGAACTTGAACTTGTGACTTTCTCTATCACCATATCGTACAAACTTTGTCGAGAATAAATGTAGAAGAGAGAGAACATTAACTCATGTTCTTGGTGTTGAGATTGTTCTTAAAAGAGAAGAGATGTTCTCAAATCAATGAAAATTAGGGAGATTAAATGAAAGGTTGTAACATATGAATTCAAGAGAATCAAATGCACATTATGTGCATTATCTCTCATGAATGAAAAACCATTTCAATTTCATTCATTTAGGATTTAATATAATATTATATTATATTTTTCCAACACCTCCCTCCTCCGACCGAGCTCCGACCCTTCGCCTCCTTCCTCCGACCACTGGTCCTCGAGCAGATCGGAGCTCGATGTTGGTCGATCTGGGTTAGTCACTGGGACTCGATGCGAGCTTCGAGGCGGTGGCCGGACGGAGTAGGTGGCCGGATAGAGGGTCGGAGACGAGGCCGGTCGGAGTGTGGTGGCCGGAGTGGCTCCATGAACAATGTTGTAGGGAGATGAGGGTATTTTGGGCTTTTCACAAAAAAACTAACTGCGTTAGAGCTTTGTGAGAATTTTGAAAATTTCGGGGGTCTTTCAAAACATATTTGTTGGGCGAGGGAGCTAAGTGAAAAACGCGTAAACTACGAGAGAGCTAAGTGACATTTTCCCTAAAATTAAAAGTATAGTAAACAAAAAAGTATTAATAAATATTACGATTAATTATACTATATTTTTTAAAAATCAAGATAAAACAAACATAACTAGTGATTTCCAAGATTAATGTAGTACATATAACATATTAATAATTTTGTTAATTTCAACGTTAAAAGTAAAAACTAATCCTATAAAAATATTGTTTAGTTCAAATCCCAATCTGTTAGGGCCCGATTTTAATGTCACCACTTCATAGTCTTATTGAAGATTAATTTTAAATTTATGCAAGTAATATGACAGTACCTCATTAAATTTTAACCTTTTAATTTATTATTATAATTAAGAACATTTCTGGTATCAAAGAAAATTAGAATATGTATCACTCGCGTGATACCGAACATTGATTCTTTTGTTAATTTTAACCAATGGTACAATAAAAAGTTAACTGCGGTGATTAGCATTTTTTCTTTTACCGTAATTTTATGCAAAAAAAATTTATAATTTATCGTTGTAATGATTAACATTTTTTTATTGATTCTATACAAAAAAAATATATTAGTTTACCGTGATTTTATAAAATTACCCATTCAATTTAATTCTTAAAAAGGACATTTAAGAAAAATTACATCAAACTTCATCCATCCAAAAAAAATCATCTCACCCTATCATACTAATATTATATTTGTCCCTCCAGTACATTATTTCTCATATTCACTCAAACTTAATGTCAATGCTAATCCAAGAAAAAGAATATTATATTATTACTACTTTATTAATATTTAATATTAATTACATCGCCTTAAATACTATATATTTAAATTTTAGTTGATTTCATTACAATAAATTTAATATTATTATATTTTATAATTTATTTTTTCAAGATCAATTAAGAATAATTAAAATTATATTTAATTATTTCCTATTGCGAGTAGTTGAAATGTATTAATAGAGCATTTGTGGGACGGGTATTAATTTGGATAAATAATTGTGTTAAATTGTTAGTTTCAATTTAGAATTTTTTTTTTGCTTTTTTTAAGTGAAATGTTTTATAATCTTAAATTTAATTAAATATTATATCATTTAAATAATATTTATTATTTTAATTTAAGGGATAATGACAATTTGTTAAACCTAACTATAGCGAAATGACACTTTCATATCCTATCTACTTTTATCTTTTTTTTAATACCCTAACAATTTTTTTGTGATAATCTATACTAAAATGACTAAAATACCTCTTGTTTAAGAAATCAGAATATAACTTGTCCAATTTGATTTATCAAACCATATTTGAAATGGTTCAAATTTAATTTTAGATTTGGGGCATAATTGTAATTGCATCTTAAATATAAACCAAATTGAACCAGAGATAAACAAAATCAAACCAATTCAATTTATGGTATCTTAAATCAAGGGTAGTTTAGGTATTTTAGAGTTAGGTTGTCACAAAAAAATTGTTAGGGTACTAAAAAAGGGTAAAAAGTAGTTAAGATATAAAAGTGTCATTTCGTTATAGTTAGGTGTAACAAAATATCATTATCCCTTAATTTAACAATGAATTGTATACAAATATATGTTATGAAGTAACTAATAATAACTTGTAAGATCGAAATGATTCCCCATTTATTTTTCGAGTGCTCCAGTCTAAGGACTATGTGGGAAGCGACTGAGGTTCGTTCCACCTTTGTTATGCCGTTTGGATCAAACGTTATATCTCTGATTCAATTGGGCTCTCTCGATGGGATCCAGTGGGCTGCTATGTGGTCGTGGAGCGTTTGGGAGACTCGTAATAAGAAAGTTTGGTCCTCGACTCTCCTCTCTATTGCCACAGTCATGAATAGAGCGAGATGCTTCTGGTCTGAGTGGAAGAAGGCGCAGGTCTCGCCTCCGGCGACGCAGAAGGGTCGCGAATTAACCAGGTGAGAGCACCCTCCGATGGGTTGTATCAAACTAAACGTCAATGGGGCGGTAGGTTCAAATAAAGTTGGAGTTGGATTTTTTTCTAGGGACGCTAATGGTGTGGTTGTGGGAGGCAGGGGTTTATCCAGGATTGGATCGAGGTCGCCGGAATGGGTGGAAGCTTGGGAATCTTGCTGGCAGTTCAGTGGGCTCGGAGTACTTTCACTGGTCTGGTGGTTGTCGAGTTGGACTGTCTTGGTGCAGTTCAGGCGATCATAGGTTCCAGGAGGTTGTTCTCCACTTTCGGTTTACTTGTTGAGGAGGTTAGAAGGTTGCTTAGTTTAAATTTGGGTATTTCAGTTGTGTTTATAAAACGCTCAGGGAACAGGGTGGTCCACTCGCTTGCGAGAGTTATATTGTCAGGTTCTGGGTGTGTGTTTGACGGGGGAATGTCCTATCTTATCTTGCTAATGTTTATATGGCTGATCTGTTGGGATTCCACATGTGAGTACATGTCCCACATCGAAACTGTACGGGGTATAAGGAGAGTATATACACATTAGACCCAAAACCAACTAAGCTAGTATTTTGGGTCAGATGTGGGCTCTAAATGTGTATATGAGCTTTCTTGGTGGTGTGCTCCTCCTTATTAAGGTCTGGTTCACCCCAACATGATCTCATCTAATATATAGCCGTTTGTCCCAAAAAAATAATGATTTATACAATAAAACTAAATACATAAAATAATGATACACTAAAGTAATACATTTCATATTTTTTGTATTATAATGATATTAAAACGACATATAACAAAATAATATAATTTGGAATATAATATCAGATCAAAATTAAAATTATGCCTTATATCATAAATTTTATGTTAAATTTAATATATGTTTTGAAACTCTCAACACGATCTAATCCTCGACTTCAATACATGAATTTCACTTCACCTCTCTCTTGAAAGGTGAGGTCAAGTGCTAGCAATTTTGCATCGTTTCAGAGTGAGAGGATGACAAGTATATTTTTCTCTTTAAGAACAATACCTTTGGTTAATACTTTATAGTAAAGTATTTGGTTGACCATGTGTGAGAATTTATTTACTCTAGTTCATTCACTTGGAAAGTTATGAGAGTGCAACAGTAGCTGGAATTGGACTGAAGGTCTATTCTCATATACGATTGCTATTCTTCCAAATAAGCCTCTAAATAATTTAGTGCATACAGGGAATAGGGGGTAATGTCCACTTGAGGACCATTTTAATCAGGTTACTCTATACGTTAATAGCATTTGCATAACAAAATTAAAATTATTTTTAAACCGTATTTTCTTTAATCTTAATTACGATTAATAAATGGAAACAATTGGTTTAGTTTTTTTTGAAGGAGTTTTTTGAAACAATTGGTTTATTAATTTCAATAAAGTATAAGGTGCTTAAAAATAAAAAGTAATTGTATAAAATTTGAGGTTACTTGTTTGACTTCATTTTTGGCTTTCAGGCCGAGCACGTGGGCTGGACGTGCTTCACTTTTTTCCTGGACAAATCCTATTAAGCAAGGCAGGCTCAACTCTTGGGCCTGGAAGCTTCCTCAAAAACCGTCCTCTGAGCCGTCTAAAAATAATTTTAGTTTTCTTAACATAATAATAATATATTCAAAATAAAATAGTTATATACGGTCGAAATTGACTTCATTTATGCCCTTTATTGATTCCTATCCATATTATCCATTATTCAATCGCTTCTGATTTTATTAAATTTCTGTAGAAGAAAACAACCATAAAACTTGCGTGTGGGGTTGAAGATGGCAAATATGTGGCTTCGTTTTGGTTGGAAAAAAAGAGTATAAAAGAGGCGCAATAAAGAGAGGCATGGCCTCGTCGACCGATCCCGCGTCGCTCAGAGAGGGAAAAGTCGACACAAGCTACTAGTCAATTTCCATCTGCGAGTCCTTTCCTTCTCTTTCTCCCTCACGCGCTTCTTCACATTCGCTCCCTTTTCTTTATTATTGTTATCGCTCCGATTGATTCATCACAGATTTGCGGTCATTTATTCTTATCTGAATCGGGATCGGATTTAGGAACTTTTGTTCGCAGGAATGGTCCAGATCAAGGAGTTGTATCCTTTTCTTCTTTTTTATTGTTTCTGATTTTGTTATCTGTTTCTGTTTTGTTTTGTTTGGTTTCTGGGAAAATATTGGAAATTGCCCTTTTGTGATTTGTGAATGCCTGACAGGGATGATATGGATTTTATGATTTGTATTGTGTTTCCTTGACCATTATTCTTCTCTTGTCTAGCCGGATTGTCATGCCCATGTCATTGGATGAGGTAAAAGGAACTGCAATTTCCTTATATTTGCAATAGATTCCTTCATCAACATTCTATATTCAGAAAAGTAATGGGTTGTGGATTATTGCAGTATCAAAGAGCTCAGATGTATATGGTGAGCAAGATGCAGCAACAGAGTACCAGTGGCAATGAAGGAGTGGATGTCTTGGAGGACAGACCCTTTGAAGATGATGTATTGGGCAAGGGCCAGTACACTTCCAAAGTCTATCATCTCCAGAGGTAAATTTATTATAATCTCTCGCTGCCCATTTTGGTATGGTGTGTCTTGCATCTTTATTTTTTAAGTTTTCATTTTAATGAAATTCAATCTGCACCTAACCATACAGTAATGCCCTATTAGTAGTTTATGTTTCTCATCAGCTGTTGCTGCATGAGGATGTCAAATAATTTATTCCACGGGGACTATAGTCTATTAGGTTAATTGGTCAATCCTTGAGGTGGATATTTTGTTTGGATTTGAAGCTTGACATCTTAGTATATGTTGATAGTTGATGCAGAGCTATGGAACATATGCTTCACTTATGAACTATTTCCCTAACTCTTGCATTTGGTTTACAGCAAAGCTCCTGCGTGGCTTACCACTTTTGCACCGGCAGATGCACTTGTCATGCACGAGGAAGCCTGGAATGCATACCCAAAGTGCAAAACAGTAATCAAGGTAAGAAATGCGTGTTCTTTGGGTATAACTTCAATTATACGAACGTGCAAGCTTTGGTAATTACTATATTGATTCGTTTTTGTAAATTTGCAGTGTCCATATTTTACCAAGTTTGTTCTCACCATTGAAACTGTCCATACTGCCGATAATGGGAAATTGGAAAATGTAAGTTTCTCTGCTAGTAGTTCATTGACCGTGTTTCAACAGAGTTCATGATCACGTATCAAATTAATGTAATTAAGGTCATCCTACATTCTATTGTTGGTTTTCAATAGCCTCATTTTAACTGTGAATGTGATAAACTAGGTTCATGGTCTAAGCAAAGAAAAACTAGCAGCCAGGCAAGTGGAAGTTGTTGATATAGCTTCACCTGCAAGGGATGCTTGGAGCCACGTAGTTGGATGTAGCGATGTAGACTTATCTAAATTCAAGTCAGTAAGAAGTGATCGTGGTCCACTCCTCGAGGGATGGCAGGTTGGTGCATTATTAATCACTAAATTTGGCGTGTTATCGTTCATTTATGGATGCGGTTAAACTTAAATATTACCATGTAGGCTTATTCTCCTACCCCATCATGGTTGTTAGGAAAATTTGAAGTTCTCTCTTGTCAACTTGGCATATAATACAATTGTAGAATTCATAAGAGCATTCTGTATTGACATCTCCAGTCATACAGCAGACACTTATTTTGCTTTGTTGCATTAACAGACTTGTCTTGGTTAAGCTAGTTTTTCGTTTTCTCTTATTCACAATACCTTGTCTTGCTTCACTCTTGGTACTAAATAATTTGGCCTAGTGCGCTCTTCTGCTCTTGTATCGATCATACAGCCTCCATAACATTTGCTTGCCTTTAGTATTGTAAAGTAATTTAGTTAACCGAGATCATGGTATGCCGTTTTCTTAAAAATATCATACAGATATAGTTGATAGCTCATTAGATATGATACTCAAATATTTGCAGGATAGATGTGATCCAGTTATGACAGCATATAAGTTGGTAACTATAGATGCACCATACTGGGGCTTCGGTGGTCGAGTCGAGCAAGCTTTGCTAGCGGTAATACATTCAAACAATTTTTTGAGGCACTAGTTTCAAATGTGATTTTGGCAGAGCAAAACTAACAAAGCCTTTTGCTCCAATTCTCCTTTTGAAGGGTGAAAGAGCTCTTTTTATAGAAAGTCACCGGAACTGTTTTGGTTGGATCGATGAGTGGTTTGGCTTGACTGTGCAAGAGATAAACGAACTTGGTCAAGAACAACAATGTGCTGATTCACCACGTGAGGTAAGTCTATCTGAACTTGTTTTTAAAAGTTTTGCATAATTGATGACGAATCTTCAGATATGCGAGGATATGGTTGTTAGTCTCGTGTTTGAGCTTATTCCTAAATACATGCTTGTTTGTTCTGTGAGAAACAGAAAGGCAGGAAGCTGACAGGGAAGACTAGTAGCGAGGAAGAACTCGAGAGGAGGTTTTCGCATGACAAAGATATTTATAAGACCAGGCCTCAACCCATCAAATCATGAGGAGGAGAAGGAGCTTGCTCAATGTTCTTGCTGTGGTGGTGTCATTTTTTGCAGCACAAACACAACACCAAAGCATGTAGATGGAAACTTAGCTAACAAATCACTCCCATGAGGAATTCTTTGTTTAAATAATCCCAGTAACTCATTAATTTTAATATATCTCATCACATTTGTGATACCTTTTCCTTCTCTGGCTACTGCTCTCCCTTATAATTGTTCATGTCAGCTTCCAATTTATTTGTGTGATATAATCATGTTCTAGTTTGTGTTTCAACCAAGCAAATTTGGAATCAAATTGATGTAACCGATTTTTTGTATTTTTTTCTCACATGAAAAAATTGAGAATGACGTAAAGGAATTAGAAAGGAAAGGATCAACAATCAAATTTGAAAAAAAAAAAGTTAACACACAAAAGTGTAGAGACAGGTAAGCACAAAGGTAGATAGAAACATGATGAAATGGCATGTGAGTGTCCCATATCCACACGAGCACCTGTACTTGTGTTCTTGTAATTTGTAGCCGTCTCTTGCTCGGTTGATTCAAATCCAATCCTCATAATCAAGAAGTAGAACACAAATTTACATCGAAATTGAACTTCATTAGTCTATTAATCGAATAATATTCCCATAAAAGAAAAACTTGAAATTAAAACTGGATCCTACTGGGGTGCGATTTGGTCATTCGAGCCTGGCCATAAGGCTCGTCATTATCGATCCGACGGTTGTTCCTGAAAGCGGCACAGGCGATGACATAGACAATGACGAGGATGATCAAGACGACGATGTTGATGACAGAGACCTTCCTCCAGCTCTTCTTGAGGCTGGCCAGAACACCAGCCTTGCAGGAGTCACAAGTGTAGCACAACTGGGCCTGCTCGTTGCTCCACCTGCTGCAGTCCAGGTTCGCCCCCGCCAGCCCACCGCCCGGCCCCCACACCGTCTCGTTCACGTACACGTACCCACACTCCGTTGGTGGCTTGCAACAACCAGACTATATATGCACATAATTACAACGGGAATGGCGTCAAATCATGTTCATGTTCATGTTCATGTGTTGCCCACTATTATATTTTATTTGTCGGCACCGCTGTGCTGTCCGAAATTAAAGCTTCGTTGACCTTATTGCATCTTATAAAATTATAAACCTTTGGGAGGTTTGTTTGTTTCCTCTTACAATTACCATAAAATGCAATTTAATGAAAGTCACATCTACCTACCTATACTATAGCGGACTCCAAAAGATAATGATGAGAGGTTCTTTATTTTTCAACAATTTGAACCAACATGGTTATACTCATCATTCGCTTCTTTTATTTTCTGGGACCAGTGCATATATCTATTCAATTATTCATGCTGTTTACCTTACTTTATTTTATTCGAAATTTGAAACTACATCCAAGCCATTTTCAAATGGATCTGGATATTCTTTGAAAATACAGGAAAAGAGAGTATATTCCGGTAAGCAAAAGTAAAAGCACACTATAATTGGCAGGGGTTGAAACTAGCTTAATCGAATCTCGATTTTGTAAGTTTGGTTTGGGTTCTAACGACCTTACACGAATCAATTTGAGTTCGATTATGAATAAAATATAAAAATTCGAACTCGGCTAATTATATTTGCTTAATTTTTAATATAAAAAGTTCATTAAAATTTTATATTTCATAAAACTTACACAACGAAATTTAAGTAATTATTAGCATATGGGACGAATCAAACTCAAATATTGACCCTACGTATATTTTTTCAACATACATGTTTTATAATAATTCTAAAAAAGAATATTATACTACTGGATTTGTCATTCTATTCTATTATTTTCACTTTATTTTCCCTTGGAAAATATATCAAAACTAAAATACTTGATCATTTTCCAAGTGAATAATGTAGCAATTAATACAGGGAGAGTCAACCCATAAATTCCGGGTTGCTCAGTTGCCTGTTTATTATTAAATATGTACAGTCCCACCAATAAGTATTATTAGGTTATTTAATGATAAATGATTTAGTAGAGGGGCAATAACGTAATTAAATAGTTATACCTGGAGGGGGCTGAGTTTGCGCTGGTAGAACATGTCAGCTGGCTCCGGCACGCCGCCATCAACGGTCCTCCGGATCTTGGAACAGACCTTCGAGTCCCTGATACACGAGGCGATCTTTCCCCAGTAGGAGTCGTCGGCGACTCGGTCCTCGAGCCAGCCGGAGTAGTCCTGGAGGTAGTAGTCGAGGTAGCCGCGGTTGAGGACGGCGCGGCCGGAGCCCTTGTCGGTGACGGCGTAGGCGAAGACGATGAATCCGATGAGGGCGGCGATGACGAAGAACATGACGAAGAGGTAGGACCACATGAGGAAGGTGTTGCGGTAGCATGCCCCGGCGAAGCCTGCGAGCGAGACGACCATGATGGCGACGCCGATGACGATGAGAGGCCACTGGAGGAACTTGAGGCAGTCGGTGTTGTTGGCGCGGCTGCTCAGCCATATCCCGCCGCCGAGGATGGGGATCGACAGCAGGAACGTCAGGAAGTTTAGTACCCCGATAAGGTGGTTGCTGCTCCTCATCTCTCTCTCTCTCTCGATTCCAATGGAGTGGAGTGTAGTTATTATTATGGGATGTTACTTGTCAGTTAAAGCAACAACTCCACTCTGATCTGATGAGAGAAGCGAGGTTCTTGCTACTGCTGCTCGTTATTTATTGGCTGGGATGGGTGGGTGTGCGTAGGCTTATGGGCGCGATCTGCTACTCGTTGTTTTTCTTTATTATGTAAAAAGACTAAAATACCCTCGGATCAAAAATGTGGGGAAATGTGAACGGAGGGCAGTGTTAACCTACCAAAAATATAGTTCAAGAACTAAGATGGGATTTTATTTGAAAATCAAACCCCAAAACTGTGCTGTGTTGTACACCACATTTGTTATGATATATGTACTCTAATTTTTCTGAAATTAATGGAAATATATGTATCTAAAATTAAAATAAAGGTGAATATTCATTAATATCTGATAATTAATGTTGAAGGCCTTATAACTCTCTCAGACCTTTTGTTACAATTTACTTTATATCTTTCGAGAAGACCTTTTTACCTTTTATTTTTATTACAGAATTTTGATTTACCTTAAAGGCTTGTATAAATAGGTACATCATAAAATGAATAAAATCAGGTGGAATGTTCACATTATTTGAATTTTCTACATGGTATTAGAGCAGTTTCGATTTTAGTTTAAATCTCTTAGAAATTTTAGTTTTGCCCACTTGTTGATTATTTGTGATTTCGATGGGTGGGCAAGGCAAATGAGATCGCTTACACACCATTTCCGTCCATTCTATGCGAACAACACCACCACCGAAAAACTCCTCAGCCGATTCTCCTTAAGTTGTTGTTCAAGGCCACCTTCATAATCAGTCCGACCACCCTCCCGCCGTCGCTCCACGAGCTCCAGTTGGTAACGCACTTGAAATTTCAGTCGAACTGTATTGGTTTCGCCTTCAGATCTAAGATCTGTATCGTCATGGAGTATGCCCACGGCGGTTCCATTGGCTTTGTCTCAGCCCGCTCCACAAGCTGCGGTAGGTGTCATCGTCGGGTTCAGTGAAGGTCAACGTTGCTCCACGAAGTTCTTCTCATCCCAAATTTGGTCATCAGATACTGTTCACCAAAAAAGTAAATCTTTTTTCAGTTTTTTATGTAAAGCGTAATACTTGCACGGGACCGGCTCCACGAGCTACTCGGCAAGTTGGAGCATGTATAACAATTTGCACCATCGTAGTTGTAGGGTCGAAAGAGTACGCGGTCACAAGTAGTACAATTTATAATCCGGTAAGTAACAGGTCGATCCACAGGAACTGATGAAGGTCTTTTGGTCGAATTAGCGTTTGTGATTGAAATTCTCGAAAAACTAATCTTTTTGGGATTTTTGAGCTTTACGCAAGCTAGTAAGTAAACTTTTGTATAACAATTTAAGTAAGCGCCTAGGGTGCTAAACAAGTGTAACTCGAATTCGTCTTAACAAGAGATATTCTTCCTAATGGTATTTTGGTGTCGAACCTATGCCTTGAATACCAACCTTACCTCTCGGCCTAGAGACTGGCCTAATCTCGAGTCGCCCCTTGTTCTCTCTCGGGTTAAGAACTAACTTGAGATTGCATTGGCCCGATAATTGTCGGCTAAGGGTTGATCTGAGGGGTCAAAACACGGTTTCGAGCCTCCAACCCTCGGTGATTCCTAGGTCCGAGATTATTAGTCCCTCTCGGGCAAAGACTAATCTACTAAACATGCATTCTTAGTAGACAATCACTATGCAAGTATAATATTAAAGAATTCACACAATAACCATAATTAGACCTAGAACTAATACCTCATATTAAGACATATTAATCAGGTTATAGAATGTTTAGCACCCATGGCTAAGGGTTTTAGCCCTCAACCATCGGGCTCAAATAAAATATCATCATACATGTAGCAAAAGTAAGCATAAACATCAAAGTAAACATGAAAATAGGGTTAAGCATTTCTCTTGGTGTTCTTGAGAAATATGGCTCTTCAAACTTGATGGAATGGGCTGAATCTTCTTGTATCTTGG
Source organism: Geranium rotundifolium (assembly GCA_963920655.1). NCBI lineage: Eukaryota > Viridiplantae > Streptophyta > Magnoliopsida > Geraniales > Geraniaceae > Geranium > Geranium rotundifolium. The sequence goes on along the minus strand of OY987317.1, from coordinate 28,821,177 downwards.
TGAGCTAATGGTTGAAATGTCTTCCAATCCCTCTCATTGGCTTCACAAATGGACTCTTGAAGAGAAATCCACTTGCAAGTCTTCCAAGTCTTCAAATGATGAAGTGATGATGAAGAACAAGGCAAATGAAATGTCTCCCTTTGTTGAAATGACAACATAATCTGATAGGTAAGGATGTAGGGCTCCCAAAAGCTCCTCCAATCTTTAGGACACTTGTCCTTTTATATCTGCTGAAATCGAGCTTGGTCACGATCATGGGCGTGATGGTCACGATCGTGACTCAGAGAGGGTCACGATCGTGCATGGCGGGGTCACGATCGTGACTAGGCAGGGGGGACCAATTTGACCGGGTCAACGCCACGGTATTTTCTCTTTGAGCACGATCGCCTCTTCAGTTTGAACTCCATGCACGATCGTGACTTCCTCTTGGTCACGATTGTATCCTGATCGTTACTGAGATCGCAGAAGCTCTCTGTAAGTTGAGCAGAAAAATACCACCGAAATATTCATTTCGGCACGATCGTGTCTATGGTGGTCACGATCGTGCCTAAATGGGGCACGATCGTGCCTAATCTATCTTGCACCCTTTTCTAGTTTCTTTCTCTCCAAGTTTCGCTTTCCCCGACCCTCGAACCTTGCCATTTTTCTACTATTTCCTGCACATGGTCTTGAAAACACCGAAACGCATAAAATTATCCTTTTTTGACCCTATATAGCCGTTACGATGCAAATTAGCATTTAATTGTGAGGTTGGGCGGGCTCAAACGGAGACCGTTCGACCCCACAACATTAGTTGTTTGAGAATTCTCACAATGGGACTTGACCGGCTTCACGAGCTACTCGAAAAAATCGTATCCCTTGAGCGCAAGACGCCATAAAGACGAAACCTTAGAGTGTTAGACGCCAAAACCGAAGAGCGCAAGAAACCATTGAACTAAAGTCAAAGAGCGTATATGACGCCATAGAGCTGAGTCCAAAGTGTGCATACATATTTTTGTTATCGTGAACTTACTCGGCAAGTTGGGCATTTCAACCATTCATGCTCCAACAAGAGGGGGAGTGTTGAAGACCTTACAACTTCAAGACCTTTTGTTACAACTTCCAAGACCTTATGACTTTCGAGAAAACCTTTTACTTTTCATCTCCATTACAGACTTTTAATTTACCTCCAAGACTTGTATAAATAGGTGCATCATAAAATGAATAAAATCAAATTGAATGTTCACACTATTTGATTTTTCTACATTTAACTATTTCACTTCCCTTCCTATTTTTTCGTCAGTGGTTGTGCTTTGGTGGTTCGAAATGATTCAGAAACCCGATCGCTGCTAAGAGCCTTGTATGTGCAGGGGCGCTTGATCTAGACGTGGTGAAAGCCCTTGTGATCAATCGTTATATCTAAGGTGTCTCGTTCTTAAACATTATATTTGCATATTGTATTTATTTACATTCATTTTTAAAGTTGGTTGTTGTTTCTTATAATAATATGTCAGCGAATAGAGTAGCTCATTTTCTCGCTAGAACAGCTCTGCCGAGTTTTGACAAGACATTGTGAGAAACTTATCCTCCCCAACTTTGATTGATTATGATGATATGTGGACCTAAATTGAATATATTTGATTTTTTTATAATATGAAATGGTTATTTTGAAAACAACAAGAATAACTTTTTTTTGAATTGATATTAATAAACTAATAGTTTTGATTTTTATATTAATTATAAGCTTGACTCCTCACCATGGAACTTGGTTTGAGTGTAGTTTTCGTCACTTCTCAACCTTGAGTGAACCTAATCTGGGTTGCCTTCCCTCTTCATTCTTTGACTTCTTTACTTTACTTTATTTTCAAATTTCGATTTCTAACGCTTCAAACAAAAGAAAAAGGATATATGCACATAATTCTCGAGGTTGGAGTGTAATTTTACTCAAGTAACGCCAGCTGCCAATGATTTTCCTTTTCTCGGTTGAAATGTTATTGGTCAGGGAAAGGGCAACGAGGACCATAAAAAACTTCAATCCAAATTCGAAGCCACCTATGTAACATGAACTAAACAGGTAAGAGTGAGTGAAGTGACGACTGCCATGTAATTTATTTAAGGTAGTCTTTAACATGGCTGGTGTGAGCAGGCCAGCACGGCATGTGCCAATAATTGCTCTTAGATAGTGAACCTTTTCTTTTTTTTTAGGAATCAATTATAATTAGGATTGATTGGTATATGTAGACAAAGAGATATTATTATGTTTATTTGTGTCTTAAAACTAGTGTCATCTGTTTGTGAATGAGACGCCTCAAACAAGTATTCATAATTTTAAAATTTATTATGCAAAAACTATTATTTATATGTTATATTAGTTAATGATGGACCACCACTCTATTAATTATTACATGATATGTAGTGAGGTATAAGAACATATTAAGAATTCACTTCTTACATTAACCATGTGAGATGATTTTAATGGAGTGCCTTATAAAAAGTTTGATAATTTGTAAATCATCTATCTTTTTGTTGAGTTGTTTAAGTTCAGTTCGTTAAATAATCAATTTGAGCTCATTATGATGGAGTTTGGTCTGAATTAGAGTTTATGCCTACACTTTCTTAATAAACGAGTCACCGAGTCTACCATCTCGTTAAACTTGTGAACCAATTCGTTTATATTTGTTTAATTATATATACTTTATTTAAACAATTAAATGAATATACATATATATGTAGAGGAGATATCAGCTACAAACTCCAAAAAATGTCCAAACGTCAAATCTCGTGTATAACCGTTGGATGTGCGCGTGAGTGTAGAGATGCTGACGTACACCTGACGTGGACGAAAATTCTTCTCACTTAATACAAACAGACGGAAAATGAAGAGTAGTCCGGTCATTTCGCCGTGAATACTTATATATTTCTCAGGTTGACTTATAATTATTTCTTACTTAAATATTTGCAATAAATACTCAATTAATTTGGAAATAAATTTTTAATTAATCATCAATAGATTTGGAAACAAATAGTTAATTAATTTTGCATATCGATATTTTTGGAAATACATATATTTAATTTATATTCTTCAATATTTTAGTAATTTTGGAAATATGGATTTGTTATTGGACATTGACTTATTTAATTAGATGATGTGCAACAGCACATAAAACGATTACTCACTTCAAAGATTTATGTGTAACTGTATGACTGGTTATGTAGAACATGGTGGTGTACCATCGTTATATATATATTACGATTACCCATTTCAGAGGTTTATGTATAATTGTCATACTGTCTATATATAACATGTCGGTGTACCATGTATAACATGCTATTATATATTGTATAACCAGCTTACTTGGATAATGTTCAACAACACATGAAACGGTGAATGATCGCTATATGGATCTAGCCTTTTTTTAATGTGAATCGCTGAATGATCGCGCTTTAAATGCACGATCGCGGTTTGAATGCACATATTTTAGTGACTACCGCTGAATGATCACGTTTTAAATGCGCGATCACGTTTTAAATGCGCGATCGCAATGACGAGCATGCCCTCAGCTCTCCATCAATTTGTGACTAACATGGTCAGCGAACCACTCCGTCTCGTGTCGCTCGCAAAAAAAATGAATGGGCATGGACGTTTTGTTAGAGTTTGTAATGGAGGGCATCGCTACACATACAATAAAACTATATTGAGTAGTTTTGTTTATTGATAACTGTATTAAAGAAATGCATGCGCTGCATTCTTTTTCCCATTCAAGATTCAATTTTTTTTTATAAGTTTGCTTCCATAATTAGTAACAAAAGTTTCAGGACATAAAAAAATTAAATAAAATAAACAGTGACAAGTGGAGCAAAATTAACTGGGACTCAATATGGTAACCAAACCAGCCTAATATTTATATTACAAATCACCCCAACCTAACTTTTTATTGTTAGGACTTTAAATTTTATTTCTGAAGATCCTCTGTCTTTATAAAGCCCAAAGGTCAATCCACACAACTTACAAATATTACCCAAAATCCAATTTTCATATCATAGTAAATCGGCTTGAACTCCTGAACATTCGTCAAGTAAAGTCATTTTGGACCACTGCGCCAAATATACTTTTTACACGTAAAATTTTATTTAATCAGATATTTAAATATGTTAGGTTTATGCAAATTGATTTGTCTAAACTTATGACCGGATTAAACCTGACTCGTTTAGTTTAAACAAAGATCGGAGCGGGTAATACATAAATCAAAATAAATGAACTTGTATCATTTTATAACAAAATATGTCCCGAGTTTTGAGGCCCATGCTATCACATGTTGTACTTAATCTGTTCGTGAATAGTCACAGTGGCGGTATGGTTATTCTTGACGAACCGACCACGCCCACACATTGCTTTCCACTTTAGCATTTCAATTCATTTGTCGTGAATATAGTGAATTAAATCCAGCCGCCCAAACTCTAGATAGCCTTCCACACAAAAACACAACCTAGTTAATTTGTTTTTTTTAGATTGTGTCGGTTAAAAATGCTTTACTATAAGTAGCATTCTATTTTTTCTTAGGATGTGGGTCATTCATTCCGATATAGGCTATCAAATACGTGTTTATGTTTGAATTCATAAGACAATACAATTAGGTATAAAGTGTAAACGTTGATTAATTATCTTTCAATTATTGAAGCGGATAACCAAATGGGTAAAAATTGATCGCTAAATCACTTCATCGTTAATTTTGAAGCAAAGAAAAGTAAAATAGATCTCAATTGAGAAAATTTTGTTTATATGTACTGTAATAATCGCCTGAAAGAAGCTTAAATTTTGAAAATTTTGTTAATATTTATGTATTTTTCAAAATTAGTAATGAGAAATAAATGAAGTTTAATATTCATTTTTCTCTTCTATTTATGTAATTTATCATCATTCACTCTTAAACACATATATTCTGACCAAAGAATCAACTCTTTTTGAATGGAGGAGAAGGTAACTTATTAATATGATTTTTTTGTATGTCTTTATGGTTTACACGTGTATCGATCTAATGGATGTTCGAAGTCACTTTGATGACATCTGATGGTTTCATATATCGCCTGATGTCAATCCAATCCCATTCGATGAGCTCTCAACTCTAATTTTGCTCGAGGCCATAGAATAACAAATAAAGTTAGAGTGTAATTGTGTATATATCTAAAGGGAATATCAAGAAATGTTGTATGTTGGAGTTTATTGTTACTATGAGATTGACTATTTTGTATGATGGCAGGATGTCCATTCACATGTTGCGACCTAAGCCGCCCGATGCTAAAATGGAAAGATGTTTATCCAGGAGTCTCACCATTAAGAACCAAACATCTCAAGAGACGACTTTCTGCATTTCCTTTATTTAGAAGATCTCCAAATCAAAACATGATTCGATCCGATTTAGCTATGTGTCAGCTTGAGGAATCTTGGAGAAAAAGGATCGGGACGACGCATGACCTTTTAGGAAACCCTAAAGACGATATGTTCATCTCTTATAAAAGGTCGTCGGCCTCTCCCTTAGAAGGTGGTGCTTGTAGAGTATCTTTTTGCTGAGTATTCAGAGTTTCTAAGCTTGTTGGACTTGCATGTTGGGAAGCTGAATGCTTTGAAAAAGAGTAACTCTTGTGTGTTCATTCAATATTCGAGAAGAATGATTGTTTGAGTGATTCGGGTTGTGCTTGCATGATTGAAGACTTGTGCATCCATTGAAGAGCGACTAGAGATCAGAGCAGAGAGGATTGCTCAAAGAGTAGACTCGGGTGAGGAGCTTGAAGACAGGGGGAGACCCTGGGTTATGTTGTCACTAGTAACAATACCATAGTGCTTAGATTTGTGTGACAATTGTGAGAAACTTGTATGTGTTGATTGGTTACATTATAATGAAACTTGTTCACTGGCAGAGTGCCCCCAGACGTAGATGACGTTGCACCGAACTAGGTAACAAACTTCTGTGTCGTCTACATTTTGTTTGTTATATTGTTTACTGACTTTGCACCAGCAAATGTCTATCTCTTAGTCTTAACATTGTGATAGACATCTCGCGTTTAACCAAAATTTTAATTGGTAGCAGAGGAGGCACCTAACTCGCTAGGTGATTTCCTGTTTGATAAATTCTGATCATTAGTCATGTCAGGTTCTAGAGAAGAAGGTTCGATCAATAGACCCCCGGTACTAGATGGATCAAAATAAGGGTACTGGAAGGCTCATATAACTGCGTTTCTTAAAACACTCGATCACAAATCTTGGAAATCAGTGATAAACGGATGGGAAGCTCCAACTACTACTGATGACGAAGGTGTAGTTCATATCAAGCCAGAAAGCGACTGGACCCCTGTAGAAGATCAAGCAGCTCTAGGTAGCTCATGCTCTCTTAACGCTGTATTTAACGGGGTTGACCAAAATGTTTTCAGATTGATCAACACATGCATGGTCGCGAAAGATGCATGAGAGATTTTGGCTACTGCATATGAAGAAACGACCAAAGTGCGTGAGCAGAAGCTCCAATATCTCATGACAAGTTTCGAAGCATTATCCATGAAAGATGACGAAACAATAAGTGACTTCAATTTGAGAATTAGAGATCTTGCTAATGAATCGTTTTCTCTTGGAAAACTCATGACGGATGAAGACCTGGTGAGAAACACACTGTGATCTCTTAGTCCCAGGTTCAAAATGAAATCAACGATAATTGAAGAAATGCATGACCTAAAGAAGCTTTGATTCGATGAACTTATGGGATAAGTAATGACGTTTGAGCTCTCCCTTTCAACTCCTGACAAAAAGCTCAAGGACCTTGCCCTCACCAGCTCAACTATTCTCTCTCGAAATCAGGTAGATTCTGACTCTGAGAATGATATTGAAGAAAATATTGCCTTGGTGGTTAAAAATTATAGCAGGATTATGAAAAGATTTTCTAAGGGAGTTGGGAAATATGTCTCTCAAAATGTCAAAGACAATCAGCTGCTTAAATCCCAGAAAGACGTCTACACCCTTAAAGGTGGTCGAAGCTCAGAAAAATCTAGAAAAGGAAAAGGAATACAGTGCCACAAATGTGAAGCTTTGGTCACATCTAGAAGGAATGTCCTAACTTTCTAAGGAAACAAAAAAGGAGTATAACGCTTCCATGTCTGATGATGAAGAAGAGGACAACGATGTAGAACAGATAAGTAACTTTGTAGCTTTCACAGCGCACTCTTCTAATTAGCCCTTTACTATTGATGAATCAGAACTATTGTCAAATGATGCTATGAACGATACGTACAACCAGCTGTTCACTCAACACATTGAGGAATAAAAAATTCTTGAAAAGCAGAGAGACATTATCCTAACTCTTACAGAAGACAAAACGAGACTACTAGTAACCATTCTCAACCTAAAGAAGGAATTGAGCCGGTTAAATGGTGAAATCGATCGATTGGCAAAGTCTGTGAGAATGATGAATCCAAGTACGAACATGCTAGACACTTTTCTCTCTATAGGAAAACCTGCCAATAAAATGCAGGGACTTGGCTACACTTCAGAGACATCCACATCCGAAACAGTGTTTGTCCCTCAAAAGAATAAACATCCTATGTCGAATCAAATGTCCTAGACATCTGGAGCCCAACAAGGTCAACAACATCATCTGTTGAAACAATGTCAAGAACATTATCCGCAACATCATGTGCAACGACAACATCAACAATATAATCAAGGATGAAATCAAAATCATCAACAAACCCATTCTGTTTTTCCTTCTCTCCAAAGTCGATGGGTGTGTCACTTTTGCGGACAAAAATGTCATATTCGACCATATTTCTACCAACTGTATGGGAAGAGACATACTCAGTCCAAATTTCAAGGAAGGAAATCTCCCAAACTAGTATGAAAGGTAAAAAATGTTCCTACCGAGCTAATATTGCTTACACTACCTTGTCTGCTTCCACATGAAAGGACTGGTACTTTGATAGTGGCTGTTCAAGACACATGACAGGGGATACGAGCCTGCTGGTCAACATCAGACCATGTTTTATAGGACATGTAACTTTTGGCGATGGAGTCAAAGCCAGAATAAACGGGAAAGGTCAACTCAAACTCCCAGGTGTTTCATGCTTGAAGATGGCCTTGCTAGTGGAAGGGCTAACTGCTAATCTCTTAAGCATTAGTCAATTATGTGATCTTAATTTAATAGTTAACTTTACTCGTAACAAGTGTTCTGTGGTCACAGTCAATTGCTATCTATGGACGTCCACTTCAATAGGTACAGGGCCTACATGCATGCTCTCCAAAGCTGATGAGGCTAAATTATGGCACCAATGACTTGGTCACTTAAATCTAAAAAGCATGAAGAAAGTCATATCTGAGCAAGCCATAACGGGAGTTCTTTCACTTGAAATAACTGAAGGAATGATATGTGGTGGATACCAGATCGGGAAGCAAGTCAAAATGTCTCACACAAGGTTGCAACATTGTACTACGTCTCGAGTTCTGGAACTGCTCCATATTGATTTAGTGAGTCCTATGCAAGTAGAAAGCTTGAGAGGAAGGAGATATGTCTTAGTGTGTGTTGATGACTACTCCAGGTATGCATGGGTAGAATTCATTTGAGAAAAGTCTGACACATTTTCTGTTTTCAAAGCCCTATGTAACAGAATACGTCGAGAACAAGGGGAAAACATTGTCAAGATTGTTCGACTTCGTAGTGACCACGACAAGGAATTCAAGAACAACAAGTTTTCTGATTTTTGTGGTGAAGAGGGGATAACCCATAAGTTCTAGGCTCTAATTACTCCTCAACAGAATGGAGTTGTGGAAAGAAAGAACAAGACTATCCAGGAGATGGCCAGAGTTATGCTTCTTGCCAAAGATTTGCCTACACATTTTTGGGCTGAAGCGCTCAATACCGCTTGCCATATTCACAACAGAGTGAGTATTCGACCAGGTACGAACACGACATCTTATGAAATATGAAGGGGGAGAAAGCCAAACCTCAAGTACTTTCGTATCTTTAGCTCGACATGTTACATCTTAGCAGATAGGGAACCAAGGTAGAAATTCGATCCGAAAAGTGATGAAGGGATATTTCTGGAATATTCTCGACATAGCAGAGCATATTGAGTATTTAACAAACATAAAAAAACCATGATGGAGTCTATCAATGTGGTCATAAACGATACTGAACTTATCTCTGAGAATAACGGTGGTGAAGAAGCAGATGTGCCACATGTTGTTGAGGATGTAGAACCGCAAGATGTCAAGACAGATGTCGTAGACAAAGAGATAGGCAAATATAGTGACATCGGTTCCGACATTGTTGCTACCCCGGTGCTAGATCAGAGAATTCCTTCTAGAAAGGTACAAAAGGATCATCCAGTACAAGAAGTGATTGGAAATATTGAAGACATAGTACGTACTAGGAAAAAAGCATTAGTGAATTACTGAAAAATGATTGGGAATGTTTGTTTAGTGTCCAAAATGGAGCCCGAAAATGTCCAAGAAGCTATCAATGACGAATATTGGGCTAACGTCATGCAAGAAGAGCTTTTCCAGTTTAAAAGAAATGAAGTTTTGGAGCTAGTACCCTAACCTGACAATGTTAATGTGATAGGCACAAAGTGGATCTTCAAGAATAAGACATATGAGCTTGGGAACATCTCACGTAACAAAGCAAGATTGGTGGCCCAAGGGTATACTTATGTAGAAGGAATAGACTTTGAAGAAACTTTTGCCCCAGTAGCTAGGCTTCAAGCTATAAGACTCTTGCTGGGAATTTCTTGTCACCTTCAATTCAAGCTATACCAAATGGATGTGAAGAGCGCGTTTCTAAACGGTTATCTGAATGAAGAAGTGTACGTAGCCCAACCTAAAGGGTTCGTCGATCCAAGCGCTCCAGGCCACGTTTACAAACTCAAGAAAGCCTTATAAGGGCTTAAACAAGCTCCCTGTGCCTGGTATGAAAGACTAACTCAATTTCTAATGCACAATGGATATGTCATGGGAGGAGTGGATCGAACACTGTTCGTAAAGAAGGAAGGACACAACATCATGATAGCCCAAATTTATGTAGATGATATCGTTTTTAGTGGGATGTCTACCAAGATGGTGGAACATTTTGTGGGGAAGAAAGAGGATTCTTACAGTCTGCCAAAGAATCAAACTGGGCAATAGGAGCTCCTAGTTCCTTTGGATGAGTCTAATTACCAGTTTTAGAGTACATCTCATATGCAGTCCGAGTTTGAGATGAGCATGGTGGGAGAATTAAACTACTTATTGGGGTTCCAGATTAAGCAAATGAAGGATGAAATTTTCATTTCCCAAAGCAAATACGCCATGAACATAGTAAAGAAATTTGGTTTAGAGAAAACTTCTCACAAAAGGACTCCTATTGCTACAACAACCAAGCTCTCTAAAGATGAACAAGGAGAGTCGGTGGATCACAATATGTATAGAAGCATTATTGGGAGCCTGCTATATCTCACGGCTAGTCACCCTGAGATCAGGCTGGTCCCAAAGTAAGCCATTTGTCTCAAGCTAAGAGAATTCTGAGATTTGTCTCTGGAACTGCTAATCGGGGTTTGTTATATTCCTCTGATACATCGTCCGATATGTTTGGATACTATGACGCGGACTGGGCGGGAAGCACAACTGATCGAAGAAGTACATCTAATGGTTGCTTCTACCTAGGCAGTAATCTCATTTCATGGTTCAGCAAGAAGCAGAATTGTGTAGCCCTATCCACTGCTGAATCATAATACATCGCTGCTGGAAGTAGTTGTACTCAATTGTTATGGATGATACAAATGTTATTGGAGTATGATGTCTATCAAGATGTCATGACATTGTTCTGCGACAATGTCAGTGCGATTAATATATCTAAAAATCCAGTGCAACACAGTAAGACAAAATATATAGATATTCGACACCATTTCATATAAGATCTTGTTGAAGTGAAGAAGATCCAGCTCGAATATATTCCCACAGAAAGGCAATTGGCTTATATATTTATAAAGCCCCTAGACACATCAAGATTTGAAGGCCTTCGCTCATCCCTAGGTCTGTGCTCTGTCGAGCTTCCCTCGAATGCCAAAAATCAAGGAAGTGGGAGTAGTGGATCAAGATGTTTATGATCCACGACGCAGTATGGACCGATTTCCGCTCCAACCCATAAGAAAATGTGTTCACATTGATCTGTAGTCAGAAAAAGGAAACGCAGAGTTGATTCTGAAAAGTCTCCAAGATCTTCCAATATTTTTGTTCCGAGTTTGCCTAAAACTCTACAACTGCCCTATTTTTTTTCCTCTTCCCTTTTTGCTCTTCTAAATGTTCTCTCTTCCAAAAAGCTTACAGTTTGTTTCGTTCCTCTGTTTGCATTCTTCACCATGGTGGGAACAAGAAGTGGTAGAATTGCAGCCAACTTTGCAAAGAAGAAGGCTTTGAGGCTAAAATCTATGTCTCTACCAAAATCAGGTGTGGAGAAGAATGTCGAGAGCAACAAGCACAAAGTCAAGGTTCATGGTCTCTGACCTAATTGTTCCAAAAAGGGCATCACTATTTCAGAACCATCTGATACTCCCACTGTTGAGGTGAACGTTGTCATTGAAGAAGCCCCACCTGCTGACCCCTTAATCGATTGCATGCAAGGTACTTCTGTGCATGTTCTCTCTTAAAACCCCAATACTCGTGATACTACTGGACCCTCTCGTCTAGAATGTGTTATAAAGGGTTTGGGTGTGGATCAAATCCCGAAGGATTGTCTTTCCTACCGATGAGGTCGGTACCGATGCTACTCAAAAGATCCAGGAGAATACTCCTAAGACTGCTGATCTCTACCTGTGGAATTAGACGAAAACCCAAATCAGTTCCTCAATGTTGTTAAATCTACTCCAAATGAGTCTCTGGAGAAAATTTGGGTCAAGAGTCAGAGGTTGTTGCGGAAAGAGAAGTTCAGAAAGTTTTAACTGATGAAGTGTGTAAAGATGTTCTAGCTGATGAGCCAGAAGATGTTCAGAATGATGTTCAGGACAACGTGCAACAAGAGGTTCAGAAGGAGGTTTTGAATGATGATCAAGATGATGTCCAAGAAGATGTTCTAGAGGAAGTTGAAGAGGAAGTTCATGAAGTGGTTTATGTTGATGTTGTTGCTGAGGTTCTCACCAATGTAGAGAACAATGTGGAAGTCAGTGAAGCAGTTACTCTTTCTGCTGAGAAAAATGTTGCAGAAGATCTGTCTGGTGAAGAAGAAGTTGTTGTGAGGGAAGGTCTGCCCTCAGATGAAGAAGATGTTGTCCTGTCTAGTCCACAGGTTGAAAAATCTAAAAAGAGAAAGAAGAAAGACAAAGAAGTAGTTGTATCGGTCAAGAGGCAGCCAAAGGAAGGAAAGAAAGTGTCTACTAGTAAGAAATACACAAACCAAGGAAGCAAGAAAAGAAAGTCTAGCAGTTTGTCCACCCCATCCAAGAAGAAACAAAAGAAATCTAAAGAAATGTCTTGAAATCTGATCGATGAATCGTAGAAATTGTGGAGAAGTCGGTAAGTGAGCCAAAGTATGTAGGAGGTCAAAAGCTTCCTAGAAATGTGCCTATAACTCCCATAGAAAACATCTTATTCCAGCATGTGGAATATGCCCAGAAATGGAAGTTTCTGGTGCTGAGAAAAATCTTTCCCGAGAGAGAATTATCTCCGGAGGCTCTGAAGATGGAGGAGATTGTTGATCTCATCTATGATGCTAGACTACTCTAAAGTGTCTCGAATATAGGTATCTACTACATCTCTTTAGTTAAGGAGTTTATTGTTAACCTCTCTCATAAGTTCGAGATTCGGTCGAGCTCCGAGTTCAGAAAAGTGTTTGTAAGAGGCAAGGCTTGCATATTTTCATCTCTGATGCTGGATTGCTCTAAAGTGTCTCGAACATAGGTATCTACTACCCCTCTTTAGTTAAGGAGTTTATTGTTAACCTCTCTCCTCAGTTAGAGAATCAGACAAGCTCCGAGTACAGAAAAGTGTTTGTAAGAGTCAAGGCTTGCACATTTTCAGCTGAGGTAATTAACGGATTTCTGGGAAGAGATACTCCAAATGAGCCAGATAATGTTCCAACAATGAATGATGTTGTCAAGAAGATAACTGGAGGAGTTAGGAAGTCCTGGCCAGCTAAGGGAAAAATGTCATCGTCCGTCCTCACCTCTAAGTACTCAGTCCTATTAAGAATTGGCATTGGAAATTGGGCTCCTTCTTCTCATGGCTCTAGCATCATTCCAGAACTTGCACGCCTCATCTATCAAATAGGTACGCGGTCTGTCTTTAATTTTGAAAACTTTGTGATTGATCATTTGAGCAAGCATGCCAAGTCTTTTGCTATGAAAATGCCTATTGGTTTCCCCTCTCTTATAACTTGAATAATCCTGAGTCAACGTCCCAAGATGTTACGTGACTCTGATATTGTTGGAAAGAAACCTACTGTTCTTACCTTTAACCCGAAGTTATTTGAAGGGACACATGTCAGAGACATTGTTCGTCCCTCTGGAGAGGTATCAAGAGCTGCTGCTACAACAGGAGATGTCCAGAAGAATGTCGAGAAGGAGCTATAAGAGGAAATCACTTTCCTTGACAAGACTATCGATGCCATGTTTCACAGGAAGACCATCCGTGAAAGCTTGCTCCAAGACGTTCGACAGGCTCGTAAAGGAAAAGGCAAGGCTGTAGCAGTGTCTGAAGAGGAGAAGGAATCAAGTTTAGAGAGCATTTAGCTCATTCCAGCTGGTTATTTTTTTTTCAAACTCTAGTTCGCAAGACTTTTAATTTTTGTTGGATGACTGTTAGCTTTTAATCCCTCGGGGACTGTCTGAGATTACATTTGAGAGGTTTAATCTCTCACTCTGGTACTTTGTTTATTTTTCATTCGCTTACTCTATTTTGTTTGTGATATATGCATGCTATGTTTTCGTGATTGCATATGGCCTTTGGCATATTTTTTAGGCAATCAGGGGGGAAGCACGTGAGAACGTCAAGAAGAAGCACGCGGAGAAGCACTCTCCTATACTTGTTATTAATAATGACGTGTGTTATACATAGTTTGTTTGTAATTGACATCTTTCTGGCCTCATATGTCTAGCCACATGTTTGGACATCTCTCGGCTTGAACTACTCTCAAGAAAGATCAAGGTTCTCCCTCTGGATCACGTGAAGAAAGATGTGCTTGCCCAAAAATAGCCAAAGGGGGAGATTATGGTTACTATGAGATTGAATATTTTATATGATGGCAGGATGTCCATCTACATGTTGCGACCTAAGCACCCCGATGCTAAAATGGAAAGATGTCTATCCAGTAGTCTCACCATTAAGAACCAAACATCTTAAGAGACGACTTTATGGAGTTTCTTTATTTAGAAGATCTCCAAATTAAAGCATGATTTGATCCGATTTAGTTGTGTGTCAGCTTGAGGAATCTCGGAGAAAAAGGATCGGGACGACGCATGGCCTTTTAGGAAACCCTAAAAGAAGATCTGTTCATCTTCTATAAAAGGTCTTCGGCCTCTCCCTTAGAATGTGGTGCTTGTAGAGTATCTTTGTGCTGAGTATTCAGAGTTCCTAAGCGTGTTGAACTTGCGTGTTGGGAAGATGAATGCTTTGACAAAGAGTAACTCTTGTGTGTTCATTCAATATTCTAGAAGAATGATTGTTTGACTGATTCGGGTTGTGCTTGCACGATTGAAGACTTGTGCATCCATTGAAGAGCGACTAGAGATCCGAGCAGAGAGGGTTGCTCGAAGAGTGGAGTCGGGTGAGGAGCTCAAAGACAGAGGGAGACCCTGAGTTAAGTTGTCACTAGTAACAATACCATAGAGCTTAGATTTGTGTGATAATCATGAGAAGCTTGTATGTGTTGATTAGTTACATTATAATGAAACTTGTTCACTGGCAGAGTACCCCAGACATAGTTGACGTTGCACCGAACTTTGTAACAAACTTATGTGTCGTCTACGTTTTGTTTGTTATATTGTTTACTGACTTTGTACCAGCAAATGTCTATCACTTAGTCTTAACATTGTGATAGACATCTTGCGCTTAACCAAAATTTCAGAGTTTAACGACTACAAAAATTTACCCAACACAAAAAATTGTCATCTTATTATCTAAAGTGATGGAAGTACATTTGTGTATCACCTCATTAGCCTCAGCCGTTATTGGGCCCGTGAGAGGTGTTTTCGAGGGCGTTCGATTATGCGCAACTAACATGGCCGTATAAGTAGTAAAACTCGATAAGCACGGGGTTGTAACTCACATTAAATACTTTCTCGCCCTCGAGAAACAAAGTAAAAACATAATATGCCAACAATGTTGATTTAAACCCCCAAGTTTACTTTCATAGGTGGAGTTTGGCTTCTCCCTTGAATTTTTAGGTCCAACCTGCACTATCACTACACAGTGTTAGAGCTTTAGTGCACAACTGGCATGAAATGCATTTAAAGAGATACATAACATCATAAAGTAACCAAAAATCAAAGTAATAAATAAACTATTTGTTTTCAGCACAAATCGTCATGTTATCAATGTATGCTCTCAACCGTACCAATCTCTTTTCACATGGAGCTCATAGCTCATATGTTAGTCGAGTGGATCCTTTTCCACTAGTAGTAAAGACCTAGTTTCTCGAGTAAATTTATGTATAGGACTTTTCAGGGCTTGTAATATTGACTTGGGTTAAATGTGTGGATCAAATAGTCAAAAGAGTCTAATCAAGTGCATTTATTTAATTGCTTCTCCTCACACTATTTCAAGTACTACACTCACGACCCTTACTGCATTTAAACTTTAAATCGTCCAACTCTCTCACATTAACCACTCATATCAACATTTTATCACAACCATTTTTAAAAAATCAAAATTTTCATCAAAGTAGCTTTATTTTTCAAGCTCAACATTTTGTTCCTTTTTCGGCCTCGGGAGTTTTCTTTTACTTTTTTCCTGAGATTTTGGCTGATAAAGTTAT
Organism: Geranium rotundifolium; assembly: GCA_963920655.1. Classification (NCBI taxonomy): domain Eukaryota; kingdom Viridiplantae; phylum Streptophyta; class Magnoliopsida; order Geraniales; family Geraniaceae; genus Geranium; species Geranium rotundifolium. Next base: position 28,805,218 of record OY987317.1, on the reverse strand, counting down.
TGAGCACTACAAAGGTCGTCTTGTTGCAAGAGAATTCTCTCAAGAATATGTGATCGATTATGAGGAGACATTTGCACAAGTTGTCCGTCTCACGTCAGTTTACAGTCTAATTGCAGTTGCAGTCGGGCGAAAGTGGAACTTTTTTTAGATGGACGTCAAAAATACTTTTCTCAAGCATAAAAAATACTCGAAGGCATTTTTACGAACATCAACTCCAAAACAATGCAATCAGCCCCAATGCAGTTTGTCGTTTCATTACAATTCATTTAAAAACCTACTTTTGTTACCACACTTAGTGAAACAACTAAATCATATGGTGCGAGAGTTCAAAACTAATGAGGAGATCAAGAAATGAAAGACATGTTGTATTCCAATGTCGGGTTCATGAATGAAAATGCTACATACTCAAATGGGTGACTATATATGGATATACATGTTGGGTAGGCAATTTAGCTCAAATAGTCCAAGGATAACCTACATTTTTTCCCAAGAAACTTTCTCGATAGTTCTGGAATCAATTTATTAAGTAGGATCCAAGGTATGACATGAAGTCACACATCAATATACTCAAATAAATATTAAATTTAAATCACAAAGACTATAAAATTTTTAACACTCAATATGCTATACACAACAATAACTTATTCATTAGTCTCACCCTATCTATCTTGACGATAAATCAATAACCCATTCAACACCCAACACTCCTAGACGTCAACAACATGTAATCATCGATGTTAAGTATCAATGACTATAACTAGAGAAAATTTTATGAGATAGCGTAAGAATGTATAAAAATGAATATATTTTGTTGCTACTTAAATTGAAATATGATAATGCAACTAAATGCAACACATGCACTCCACACTAAAAACTTTCACAACCCCTCATGCGAAAATAAGAACAGTACAAGCATAAGGACTTAAGACTGAGGTCCAAATACAGGACAACAAAATTGCAGGACTCATACACATGAATGTATATGATCCTGCAAACTGCACCACAAAACCTGTGCTGGGTATTTTTTGAACACCCTTGTCGGAGTATGAGAACTCAACTTCCCTTTCTCTATTTCCACGGTATTAACTATTAAATTTATGTTGGGCCTTGAACTGTAGAGGAGTAGTCCATAAGTAAAGTGAGCCGAGGCAGGTGCTTACCAGTGGATCATCATTTTATCGTAGATGGGCTGACCCATTACGTTACACGTCATCATCCAACGGATGGGAGGGTTGGGCCAAGAAGATGAAACAAGATTCATAGACCTATTGGCACAACTTTTTCACTACTTTTTGATGGACCCACTTACTTTATTTTGAAATTCAAATTAATTAAAAACAGAGGGGCATGACGCGTGATAGCATGAAATTGAAGAAATTTGCATGTTCATTCCTTCAAAATTGAATGGGAAAAAGCTCGGACCAAAAAATCGAATCCGACAGGTACTCAATATCTCCGGCTTGATTAGAACGGGGTTACTTGAAAACGAACAAATAAGGGGTACATTCGTCGGTATTTTTGCGGGTACGGTTTAACCTAAACTAAATAAATTATTATATTTATTAAAAAATAATAATCCTCATCTGAACAAATATGCACATGTTTAATTACTTTATCATGGATAATTTGTGTATGATTGAAAACTTTGTTACAGACAATTTACATATGTTTGAGTTGATTGGGTTGGAAATTTGGACATTTGTGTCTTTCCCACATTGTCACTATAGATTTGATTTCACCATATGATTTCACAACTTAATTGAACACAGACACATTAAAACCGACAATCAAAACTCGCTTCTATGAAATGAAAGCAGAACAAACTACTACCACCACTCTAACAACTACATATAAAAATTGTTGAATCATTGACCACCGTATCCATCATTGTCTCAGTGAGCTTGAAAGCATACACTGACGATGAATCTAACGGACCGATGCAAAAATTTTCAAATTGATTTGGGGTCGAACCAATCAAATCATAGGTGTGCGAGTAAGGTGAGATTGGGATATCATAACTCGATGGTCTTTAGTTGTTGAATACTATCTAGGGGAAATTGTTGATCATTACCATGTACTATGCAACTTTTGCATGTCAGTACCCTCTACTTTTTTAGTTGCACGTCACCACGGTAAAGTTTCATTTAATTGCACCGTCCATCACAAAGTTAAGTTTGATGTAAAATGTCCATAATACCTTTATATTTTAAAAAATTCAAAAATTCAAAATATATATTTTTAAAACTTTTTTTTTAAAAAATATTTTTTATCACATAAATAATAAAACACTGATTTCAAAGCTAGTTTTTAAAACGTTTTTTTTCAAAAAAATATTCAAAATAAAAAAACCACTTTTAACAACGCTTTTTTTATTTTTAATATTTTTTTTAGAAAAAATATTATTTTAAAATAAATAATATTCAAATCAGTTTTTTATTATTTATTCCATAAAAAATTTATAAAAATAAAATAAACAAATGATTTTTTTTTTCATTTTTGTAAATAAAAGGGTATTTTAGTCATTTAAATATTTTAGTTTCAAATTTTATTAAATGACTAAAATATCCTTATATTTAAAAAATGAAAAAAAATTATTTTTTAAACTTATGTTTTTATGGAATAAATAATATAAAACTGATTTGAAAATAATTTTTTTTATAAAAAAATAGTTTTTTAAAAAATAAAAAACGTTGTTAAAAGTGGTTTTTTATTTAATACTTTTTTTGAAAAAAACCCATTTTTTTAGAAAATATTTTTGAAATCAGTTTTTTTTATTATTTATCTGATAAAAAATATTTTTAAAAAAAAGAGTTCAATAGTTATTTTTTATGAATTTTTTTTGATGTAGGGGTATTATAGATATATTACATCAAACTTAACTCTGTGATGGATGGTGCAAATAAATGAAACCTTACCGTGGTGACGTGGAATTAAAAAAAGTAGAGGGTAATGACATGCAAAAGTTGTATAGTACATGGTAGTGATAAGCAATTTCACCTAATATCTATCATTCTTGGTTCATTCCTTATTGTTGATTTTCAGAATTACCATCATTGTTCAATTGCTTGCTTACTTTTAATAGTTTGGAAGTGATTTTGATATTGACTTGACTACTTGTTGGTTATTATTTGTTCAACCACGTATATTTGCGTGTGTCTGGGAAGTATGATTTCACACTCACACTTTTCCCCAACACTCAATTTCTTTTCTAATTCTCGGTCCCTCCACTTGCTCTTATTATTTCTTTATATTTCTCACCTCTCGCAATTTCTTTCCTTAATCTCGCTTGTTTTACGATTCAAGTTGTCGCAGTCCAAGTTCGTGTATCTCATGTACCACTATCTTTCTATTGGGATTTTGTGCCCTAGCACAATGTAATTTCAATCTACTTATGTAATAAGATTATTAGTTGAAATAAAATCGGCATTCATATTACTAAGTGTTGTAGTAATATCTTAAGTATGATTTGATTTGTATCATTGATGTGTCAACACATAATAGTAGATCTACATATCAGATAAAATCTTACTTAAGCAGTCCCCGGATCAGAATAGCTTCATAAGAAGCGACTGGTATGAGGCTAACTCTAAATGATCACGCTCTATTGATCATGGCAAGAAGGGGGGCCTGAGTTAGGTCATAGTATCACCAGACATGGGTGATATAGGACGAACCGATCATGAGTATGTTACATAGACACGGTCATGAACATACTCATATGTCGGCACATGAAATCACATCCTCAGACGTAAAGATCATTGAGGTCACTATGTAATCAGTGACGAGTTTGACTCAGTCTAACGTCTCCTGTAAAAGGGTTACAATAACGATTGTGATTGGCTCGATCACGGGTTACATGAGTTGACTCAATAGATCACTGAAGGATTTATCCCTCATACGGACGTATGAACAGATATCTATTTAGGCCACTTGATGAGTACAACTGAAATACAATAGTATAGCCATGTAGTCGATACGTAGTATCAGTTACAATTCAGTTAACTCAGATCAAGAAACAGGACAATTGAACGAGGATGACTTGTCTATGCCTCGTGGTTGTCAAGATATCAAGAGGATAAAATGATATATTTATGTATGACAAGGTTAAGTCCAAATTTTGATAATCAAAAGCGTTGGGTAATCATGATGTCTTGCTAGAGGCCATTCATGATGGAAAGGGTAAAATGGTAATTTTACCAGTCCACCGACGTGTCGTGAGCCTACAGGGTCACACACTAAAGGTTGAGTAAAACGGATGGAATCATTTAGAGGAATCATGAGAGAGACAAAATCTGGTTTTGGATTAAACCGGATTAGACCGATTTCGTTTTCCGAATTAAACCCGAAATCAAGAATAGTTTAGCTGGACCAATTAATTATAATCTAAATAAATAGATTTAATTAATTTAGCTAAACAGGGCCTAGCCAGAATGGGTTTCTCTACATTAATTAATTAAAAGATTTGGGCTTTAAGCCCATTAAGGCCTTTAATTAATTATTGCCTAAAAATAGTTATAAAAAGAAAATTTTCAGATCTGAAAATTAAGGAAAAATTTTCCAAAACCCTAATCACTCTTTCTCTCTCCCTCCCTCTTTCTTGGCCGACCGGCCCTTCCTCTCTCTCCTCCCCGTTTTGCTTGCTTCGATCTTCTAGTAAGGATCGTTATAAGTATCTCCGGATTGCTCTTCCTGTATGGAAGTTCTTTAGAGGTCACTGAATCTTAATTAGTGACAAAGAGATTTTGAATCAAGGTAATATATAAATTTTATTCTAGCCTAGATCTCATGATCAATTCATGATCATGTAAGATCCTTATTAAACATGAAACTTTAAAGTTAATTTCTTGTATGAGCATGAAATTAATTGATTGGAACCCTCAAATAATATCTTCAGTGGTATCAGAGGCTTGGTTACATATGATTTTTTACTCGAGCATGATAGGCTAGATTTATTTTTTCAATTTATTTCAGTGTTGTGAAATTAAAATTGCAAATTCTATGGTTTTTGGTTAATGAATTAATTGATGGAATTTATTTAATTGTTGCTGAAAATTAAAGTTTGATCGAGTTAAATCAGGGTCGAGACCCGCGGAAGGCCGAGGCTAGCCGAGGGGCTAACCCTGGCCAAGCCACGGGCCGACTGGCCGGAACGGGATGGCCGAACAGATATGCCCGTGGCAGATCTGGCTGAGCCTCTCGGCTCCGGCCAGGGGAAGGCCACGGCCCGACCAGGTCCGACCAGGCGGCCCGCCACGGCCAACCCTCACGGGCTGGTCGGTCATGGCGCGGCCAGCCCTGGCGGCTAGGGTTTGGCCGAACCCTAATTGGCCCTCGGGTCAATTTTGGTTCGGTCAAACTGGAAAGGATTCGGGTCAGAACCGACCTAGAAAATTTCTGATCGGTTTAGTTTCGATAAACCAAAGCGTGAACTGATTTAATTTAGAAATTAACCGGTTCAAAATAACAGTTTCGATAAACCATATTTTATGATTTAAATCAAGATAAAATTGGAATTAATATGTTTTCTTGATAACATGCTTGTTTGACAACATGATTGTTTGATAACACGGTGTTTGCAACATGATTGCTAAGTTAGCCCGAATTTAGAATTTAATTTCGGTTTGCAACCTGCGAGTTGCTTTTGAATTGTAATTTAATTGTGACATGCGAGTCATGGCATTTATTTTATTTTAAATTAAATGTAATTACGTAACTCTAAGACGAGAAGTTTTGAAGAGAAGGACGGTAATCCCGAGGAGGCGTGGAGCCAGTGGGAGTCTAGGAGAATGAGGAAAGACAAGACCTAGTATAGGTTTTAGTTTATTCCAGTAGGGTAAGCGGGCTAGCTAAAGTAAGTTTACATTTACGTTCATGAATGTATGGTTGAATGTATGATTTAATTTTCATAAGATCATGTTAATTAGATCATCACCCACATGTGTAAAAATTAATAATAATGAGTTAATCACGCACATGTAAACCGGAATTGAAAATATCTCTATATGGATTTGTAGAAGATAATTTCAATTTAAGATCAAGTAATGATTAGTGAGAATGGACATTTAAAAGGCAAGTAATTTCAAGTCAAGCTAGATACCGCTCACTTTTCATCACTTCCATTAGTTCACAGACCCATGGGTGGATACGATTAACGTGGATCCATGGGAATGGGTTTTAATAGAAGATGGACAATCTTGCATGGATGCGTGCGCATTAGCGTATTAACCATGCAGATTGGACCATGCGTTGAAAAATGGTTGACTTGGTTGCGATTCTTAGATGATCTGAGCCAGGGTATCAAATATAGGGCAATACCGTATACATACAATGTATAAGCTCTAGCCAAGAATCACATGGAATTGTGAAAGGACTGGACTGTCCTACTCCAATGTCCAAAATTGGGGCGATGAGATTAACTCACTTCAGTTTTGGGTATGCGAAGATCTTGGTTTAGATTCAGACACAAGAATTAGAAATGTTCATAATCAAATATCTCTCACTTCAACTCAATTAATAATCTGATTGAATTTATTTTCATGTGTAGATTAATGGCACCGTCGCAACCCAAATCAACATGTTCTGGCAGTGAAGCCTTAAAGTCTCTTATGTCGAGTGAGAGGCTGTCAGGGACCAACTTCCTGGTTTGGGAGAGGAACCTGAAGCTTTCCCTTCAGTATGACAGACAGGAGTATATCCTTACGGATAAGCCAATAAAAGTGCATGCAGATGATGTCATCGAGGCTGATAAGAACGCTTATGACAAGTACATAAGGGATCGACAAGATGTTGGCATCCTCGTGGTCGGGTCCATGGAAAATAACACCCAGGACCAGTTTTTGCATCTCATGGATAATCCGCAAGAGATGATGGAGGAGATCAAAGTATACTACCAGAAGAATGCTCATGTCGAAAGATACGACACTCTTAGGGAGTTGTTCTACAGCAGGCTAAATGCTGGTGAGGCAGTGAGCCCACATGTCCTCAAGATGAAGTGGCTCTTTGATCGCTTGGCCAGTCTAGGTCACAGCTTCACATAGCAGCTGAAATCAGATATAGTCCTGATGTTGCTTCCTAAGGTTTATGGAGATGTGATCACAAGTTACAATCTCCATAATATGGAAAAGACAATCAAGGAACTGCATGGGATGTTGGTGATGGCAGAGAAAAATCTCAAGGGAAAGACCCCTGAGGTTCTGATGGTCTATAAGGATGTCAACTTCAAAAGAGCTGGCAAACCTACTGGCAGGTCACCAGGACATCCCAACAAGGGCAATGATAACATTTTTGGGTATGTGGAGATCTTGGTTTAGATTCAGACATAAGAATCAGAAATGTTCATAATCAAGTATCTCTCACTTCAACTTAATTAAGAATCTGATTGAATTTATTTTCATGTGTAGATTAATGGCACCGTCGCAACCCAAATCAACACGTTATGGCAGTGAAGCATTAAAGTCTCTTCTGTCGAATGATAGGCTGTCAAAGACCAACTTCTTGGTTTGGGAGAGGAACCTGAAGCTTGCCCTTCAGTATGACAGACAGGAGTATATCCTTACGGATAAGCCAATGACAGTGCCTGCAGATGGTGCCAGCGAGGCCGATAAGAATGCTTATGACAAGTATCTTAGCGACCGACAAGATTTTGGCATCTTCATGGTCGGGTCCATGAAAAATGACACCCAAGACCAGTTTATGCATCTCATGGACAATTCACAAGAAATGATGGAGGAGATCAAAGTATACTACTAGAAGAATGCTCGTGTCGAAAGATACGACATCCTTAGGGAGTCATTCTACAGCAGGCTAAATGTTGGTGAGGTAGTGAGCCCACATGTCCTCAAGATGAAGCGGCTCTTTGATCACTTGGCCAATCTAGGTCACAGCTTCACAGAGTAGCTGAAATCAGATATAGTCCTGATGTCTCTTCCTAAGGTTTATGAAGATGTGATCACAAGTTACAATCTCCATAATATGAAAAAGACTATCAAGGAACTGCATGGGATGTTGGTGATGACAGAGAAAAATCTCAAGGGAAAGACCCCTGAGGTTCTGATGGTCAATAAGGATGTTAACTTCAAAAGAGCAGGCAAACCTACTAGCAGGTCACCAGGACATCCCAACAAGGGCAAGGAACCAGCAGTGGCGGGTAAAGGTAAGGTGCCAATGCACCTAGCTGGGCAGATAAGATCCAAGCGGTTCCTAGAACCGAAGGGAATACTTCGACCTCAGGGGTAGTCTGTTACTACTGCCAGCAGCCAGGTCATTGGAAAAAGGATTGCAGGCAGCACAAGAAATATGTGAAGAGCTTGCAGAAGGGAGGACACCCTTCAGGACCTGGATAAGGTATTTACGTTGTTGAGTATAATCTCAACGTTACTTTCTCAGATACATAAGTAGTTGATACCGGAGCAGAAACTTACATTTGTGTTAATCTGCAGGATCTGGAAAGTAAGAAGCTCATTGGGAAAGGCAAGCGGGATCTGATAGTCGGAGACAACGGTTCGGTGTCAACGACGGCTGTCGATTCTGTTAGTCTTAGGATGCCCAGGGCTTATTTTAGTTTTGGACGATGTATTATGCGTACCTACTTTTAGTAGGAATATTATTTCAGTGTCCAGTTTGGACAAACTTGGTTTTGTATTTACCATAGACAATGGTTTATTTACTTTATCACGAAATAATATTGTTTATGGCACTACATCTATGGTTGGTGGTTTATACATTTTAAATGTTGATAACTCTAACTATAGTTCTAACTATAACCTAAATAAGAGGTTGAAGTCGGATGACTTAAACCAGACAATGATGTGGCACTGTCTTCTGGGCCATATTGGCGAGAAACGCGTCTCGACACTTCACAAGTGTGGGCTATTAAGTCCATTTGAATTCACATCAATCGAGAGATGTGAATCTTGCATTATGGGAAAGATGACAAAGGCGCCTTTTGGCGGCTTAGGTGAAAGGGAGAGTGATCTCCTGGGCCTAATACATTCAGACGTATGTGGGCCCATGAGCACACAAGCCAGGAACGGTTTCAGATACTTCATAAACTTTACCGATGATTTCAGTAGGTATGAGTGTGTTTATTTAATGAGACATAAGTCGGAGTCCTTTGATAAATTCAAAAAACTCCAGAATGAAGTACAGAACCAGCTTGGTAAAAGTATAAAGGCACTTCATTCTGATTGACGTGGCGAGTACTTAGATCAAGATTTTCTCAGTCACCTAAGGGATAACGGTATACTCTCGAAATTAACTCCGCCAGGAACCCCTCAGCTGAGTGGTGTTTCCGAACGGGGGACCAGAACCTTGCTTGACATGGTTCGTTCCATGATGAGTCACGGCAACCTTCCAGTATCTTTCTGGGGTCATGCCTTAGAAACGGCCGCATTCATTTTGAATCGGGCACCTACAAAGGCAGTGGAGACCACTCCATTTGAGGTTTGGCAAGGGAAAGCTCCCAAGCTGTCTTTCCTTAAGATCTGGGGGTGCGACGTTTACGTCAAGCGATTGCTTGGTGATAAACTCGAACCCAAGGCAGATAAGTGTGTCTTTGTAGGGTACCCTAAAGGAACCATGGGGTACTACTTCTATAAACCCGAAGAGAACAAGGTTTTTGTTGCTCGAGGTGAGGTTTTCTTGGAAAGAGAATTCTTATCCAAGAATCCTAGTGGGAGTCCTGTGCTTCTTGAAGAATTTCGAGAAGACACATAACAGCCTACAGAGGATGTAGAGGTACCCGATGAGGTAAATGATCCAAGTCCTATTCGAACATAAACTCCTGTAGGACCAAGGAGGTCTGAAAGATCTCGTCAAAACCCAGTCAGATATGACTTCTTAGCCACAGAGGGTAATGACTTGATCGTTGTGGATCAGGATGATCCCGCAACAGTTCAGCAAGCCTTGTCTAGTCCCAACTCCAAAGAATGGCGGAATGCCATGGATGAGGAAATAAAGTCCATGGAAGACAATCAGGTCTGGAACTTAGTAGACTGCACACCTGGGATAAAACCCATAGGGTGTAAGTGGATATTTAAGTTAAAGACAGATATGGACGGAAAACCTCAGACTTACAAGGCAAGACTGGTTGCAGAAGGTTATCGTCAAGTTCAAGGCATGAACTATGATGAGACCTTTTCGCCAGTAGCCATGATTAAGTCAATTCGGATGATGTTAGCCATTGCAGCATATTTCAATTACGAGATATGGCAATATACGTCAAAACCGCGTTCCTTAATGGGAATTTGCAGGAGGATGTCTATATGACCCAGCCAGAAGGTTTTGTCGATCCAGATCATCCCGAAAAGGTGTGTAACCTGCAACGATCCATTTATGGATTGAAGCAAGCTTCCAGGAGTTGGAACTTATGGTTCAATGAAGCTGTAAAAGAGTTCGGGTTTATCAGGAATACAGATGAACCCTGTATCTACAAGAAGAGCAGTGGGAGTAACATAATGTTCTTGGTGCTGTATGTTGAAAGGCGAAAAAAGGTCTCGCCCTTTAATCGTTACAAGCAAATGTGTTTCCGGCTTTGCCGGGTCGAACTCTCGAGGATTGACGTGTGGGTATTTGAATATTAACCGGATGGTTCGGTGTGTTGTAAAATAATTGAAACTACTCAATTGTAGGGTGGTGGATTGTTTGATTAAGGTCACAAATTGTAATGTAAATACTTCCTAACTCACAAATTCCAATCCAAAGAGTTCCTAACACGCAACACTTACAAGTTTTTCTCGATTAAGCTAGGTACCACGGGTGCTAGACCAAAGACAATGAGATAAATCAAGTAAAACAGCATGCAAGCACATTTGTGAACGATCTAAGTCATATCTGCTTAGCCTCTCGGATAAGCTTTTCCTAATGTCAACGACCCTCTCGGGATGTTAAACTGACGTTTGAAAAACATTAAGTACGACTATTTTCGAATCGAAGCGAGAAGCTAGGCTTCTTAGCTTTGATTCTACTTATGGCTCTTTATGACTTTCCTCTCGGACAAATCTTTAGCTAACAATCATGCTTCCTAGTGTCACACATTCTCACATGCAAGCAATAAGAAACATTCAAGTATGCAAGACTCCACTTATATCCTCATGAGCTCTCACTCATAACAACATAACTCAAAATCAAGCATTCAACCAAGTAGCTCATTCACATATGCATAGGCATGACTCTTTTACTCAATGTTAACAATCTCAATGTTCATACAATGTCTAGCACCCATGGTTGTAAGTGTTTAGCCTACAACCATGGTGCTATGAATGAAAAACAAGGCAACATAAACAAAAGTAGCTAGAGAAAAGAAGAAAAAGCAAACTATGGCCCATGATGGGCTTGAGATCTTCTAAGATTGATCTTGTGCTCCTCTTGTTGAATCTCCTTGCTACAATGTTAGTGTTGTGGAAGTAGAAGTGTTGGGTTACTCAATGGAATAGTGTTCTTGTAAGAAGGTGGTGGCAAGCTATGGAGAGAGGCTGAAAAGTCTTGGTCTTCTCTTCTCCAAAAAGTGGGTCTAGCTAGGTCAACCTAGCTCTTGACTATTTATAAAACCGCAGAAAACGCCTTTGTCTCGATCGTCCTACTTAGCGTCACGATCGTGACATCGTTTGAATATTTCGGGTCCGTTGCGCTCGATGTCACGATCGTTGTTGTTCTTCATGCTGGCTCTGTCACGATCGTTACTATAGTGGTCACGATCGTTACTGCTTCTCATGGCCTTGACACGATCGCTCCTAAAGTTATAACGATCGTGACTTAACTCTTGTCTTTTATTGTCACGAAGCTGTCACGATCGTGGCAAGTCCGTGACAGCTCGGTTTCGCCTTTGTCACGATGATTTGCCACGATCGTTGTAGTGATCGTGACATAGCTCCTGTCGAACCAAATTTGTTGTCGTCACGATCGTGACGCTGGTTGTCACGATCGTGACATCTTCCTTTTTTCAGTCCTTGGTTCCTTGAGCCGCAAGCCACCTCCTTTTTTGCTTCGGTTCTGCTCCTAACACCTTCCAAAGTTGTCCCTGCACACAATTCAATTCCACGGTAGATCTCCGCACTAAACGACCCTAAAACGACCGAAACGAGGGAAAAACGTGCTAAGATGGGGGACATTTGGGCTTGGAAAGGAGCATAAATGCCCCACATCAAACCACCCCACACTTAGCACTTTTCGTCCCCGAAAAGAAAAACAAAGAAAAAGCACGGTTTTGCCGAGTTAGGCACCCCGTGACCAACTCACGTGGGGGGAGCTCGGCTTCTCCCGAGGGTTTCAAGTCCAACACCCTCAACTCAAATCACTAAAGAAACACAATTAACAAACGTGTTGACGACTTGCTTGATTCTCATGGTCACTTGAGCACTTACAATGGCAAATAGTCTCAGAACAACCAACATGGGAACACAATTCTACATGACAAGGCATATAAGCTAGTGAAGGCATATGACATGCAAGACACGGGAAATGCATGCTTACTAATCTTGAACCAATCCATTATGCATGTAACACGTATCATAGCACTTCTTGCATCACTTCAATTCCCTTTCCCCTCGTGCGTTGGTGTTCATAAGCTAGTGACTAGACCGGATCCCCTTGATCACATGGTTGGAGACATGAGGACTTAGAACCACTTGCGTAGGGCTTTTATGGCTTGTAACGTTAGGCTTAAGCTCGGGTAGGAGTTTTAGAAGATCAAAACGGGTAAATGGTGCATCACCACAAAGTTGCTTTTATCCTCACAACCCGAATTACATAATCGCTCCCCGAGTATTCTTATCCTAAAAATGTGCTACCCCTCAACTCACTCGAATCCCTTACCTTTTCATTCCCAAAATTTGGCTCTTATTAACGAAAATGTAAAACTTGCAAATTTTCGACTTTTAAAACCAAAATGCTCATTTTTTTTTCTTTGCCTAAATCCGAGAACTTTTCCAATGCAAGCATTTTCAAATCAAGTTTAGATAAAAACATTTTCCTCGAACCATTGTGGTTCGGTAAATCATTGTGTCAAGCCAATTTCCTCAAAATAGTTAACCCGTTCTCATTCCTATACATGATATACTAATTCCAATTTCAAACCCACACTCATAAGCAACTAAGCATGATGCAAGGGTTCAAAAATACAATGGATATAGAAACAAGAGGGTACATAAGCTTGTAATGTTTTTGGTCATCAAATTGGCTTTTTTTTTGCTCTGAATGGGTACTAGAGATACAATGTAGTCCGGGTAGGCTCTTTTAGGCTCAATCGGTCAAAAGAAGGCCTACGGTCCCTTCTCCACAGTCTCTAACCCTTGGTCCGAACCGAGTGTGGTCGAGTTGTTAGTTCTAAACACGACACACGAGTGGGGATGCGAGAAATGTTACAATTGTGCAATGGATTTTAATCGAGGTTCAAAAGTAAATGCAATTCTCATGTGAAGCATCTCATATAAACTCATCCAATCCTATATACTTATCATGCACAATCATAATTCTCAAGTTAGGAGCAAGGTCCTCATTGGTATTCGTTCCAAATGGCTCAGAAACACAATTCATCAAAAGCAAATATTCAACTAAAACAATCAAAACTTAATGTTCACAAGTACTCAAACCAGCATTATCACCAAGAAAACCACCAAAACAGTGTCCAAATATCAAAAGTACTAGGGAGCCAACTCCAAAGGGCTCCCAAACCAAACATCATCCAAATAACAAGTTCAAACAAGGAAAAGCATCCGAAGTATCTCAATCTAAAAGCAAGCAAGAAAAGCAAGGAGAGGTTATACCTCTCAATCATCATTGTCGGGAATGAAGTACGCATTCGGGTCGTCCTCCTCGCCCTCGGGATTAGCCTCATTAGCTTGCTCATGAGGAGCGTAGCCGCCTTGCGGGTCGAAATAGGCTTGTCCTCCCGGCAATTGGTAGGCCCTCCGCATATATCCGAGCATCTCTCCAATGTCCCGTGCCATCCCGTCACATCGCGCCGTGGTCTCCTTGTGGTGGTCTTCTTGCGTCTTCATAATGGCGTCAATGCGGGTGTGCACTCCCTTGAATTGCTCGAGCAATTCTTGATATTGATCGGGAGTGAGGGACCCCGCGCCTCCTGCTGGGTTACTGCTTCCCTCTCCGGTCGGTTCAGAGGCTACCGGTGGTGGCGGCCTTCCGTCCAACTGCTTCCCCGCTATGATCTTCTCTAGAATTTTCTTCAACCTCGGCAGGCATACCAAATCCACTATAGCATTCATGGACCCTTCCAACATAAACTGCCTAACTTCGCTCTTCACCCAAATCTTCGGGCCATCATCGAATGCGTCGATCGACATGTTGAAGGCAATTTGCGATACAATGCAGCCACAATATAGCTCGGCTGCAGAAGGTTCCTTCAAGAAGGATCGAAGCTGGTCCCAGATAATATCCTCCCATGGCGCCCTCAGATTTCGCTTGTAGGCCGTGAGCACCCACAACTCTTTCATATTCACATCATATTGGGTATTTTTTCTTCCAAACAATGTCCCCGCTAGGAACTTCTGCAAATAGATGAGCTCGACCTCGCATTCAGGAATTTTGTGTGCCTTGTTTAGGGTTCGGTAACCCACTTGGCCAGTCAGCTCATTCCACAGATCAGTATTGTCCTTGAGGTCCCATTGCTCGGTGTTCGTTTCAGTGAACCCGAATATTCGTGTCAAATTGTGTAATGTGATTGCAAAATTTCGGCCACACAATTGGAACCGGAGCCGGGTCATGTCACTGGCGAGCATGTGAAGAGTTGCTAGGAACTCTAATGTCAACGCTTTATACACTGGGGGCTGCCATTGAAGCATCCACGGCCAACCTAGAGTGACCGATTGCCTCTCCAATTTTCTCCAAATTTTCAGCTCAGAGCAAAGTTCTCGATCGAAATACCTGTTCTTCTTCATCGGGAGGTCCTTGAACGCCTCAAACCGCTCCCGTTGCTTGGCTATATTGAATATGTGGCATGGCACGTTTGGCACCCCGACCTCGGGATCTGGAGGCACTGCTCGGAGAGGGGGAAGTCGCACAATCACCTGTGGCTGTGATGGATTTTCCGGATCACGATTTCCCGAACCCGAGCCCCCAGGCTCGTTGCTTTTCTTTTGCCTCTTCTGATTCGGAGCCATGGGTGATGAAGGGAAGGTTGAGTATGGTGTTGGAAGTAGATGTGGGAGGTGTTTATGTGGTGAAGATGGAGTTTTGTGGTCGTTAGTGGTGGTTTCCGGCGAGAAAGGTCGAGAGAGGAGAGGGGTAGGGTTTGTGTTTTTCGCGTGGGAGAGAGAAAATAGTCTGATTTCTGTTTTAATTGCAGGTGTCACGATCGTGACATGCCGCGCGCCACGATCGTGACACCGCGTAGACGTCTCTTGGATAAGGCTGTCACGAAGTTGTCACGATCGTGGCAGGTCCGTGACAGCTCAATTTTGTCTTCGTCACGCTGTTTCGTCACGATCGTTGTGGGGATCGTGACATTCGCTCTGTTTCGTTCAATTCGTCTTGTCACGATCGTTCTACCTTCTGTGACGATCGTTGCACTTGACCTTTCCTCTTCTTGTCACGAAGCTGTCACGATCGTGGCAGATCCGTGACAGCTCGATTTTTCCCTTGTCGCGCCGTTTCGCCACGATCGTTGTGGGAATCGTGACACTTTCTCTGTCCTATCGACATGATCGTGTCACGATCATGTCGATCCTTGCCACGATCGTGACGTTCTGCCTGGTTTTGATGTGTCACGAAGCAGTCACGATCGTTGCAGATCCGTGACAGCTCGATTTGGTCTTCGTCACGCCGTTTCGTCACGATCGTTGTGGGGATCGTGACATTCGCTCTGTCGTGGAGATTTGTAAGTGTCACGATCGTGGCACCCCTTGCGACGATCGTGACACGTTATTTTTTTTTAATTTTCTGCCTCCTTTCATGGTGATCAACTCCTTGTTACTCCTTGTATTCAATTCTCTCCCTTCCTGCACACACTTGAAAAATCATTAAAAACAACTCGAGTGTGGTGTGTGATTATCACACACCACACTTAGATTCTCAACCCGACCTCACTTTGATACAACTTGATTGTGGTGTGTATGTACTACACCCCACACTTGAAGCCCTTGTGAAGGATTGTGCCAACAAGACTTAAACCTAGCCTTAGTGTGGTGTGTATAAGATACACACCACACTTTGGGCTCATCGTACCATAAAAATAAACGAAAAACGAAACCATGATATTCCTCTTTCTTTCAATGCACTAACCCAATCAAGAAGACCTTTCATGTAACAAAATGAAGGTGATCAAACCTTCTCGGATGTCTTGTGGTCCAAGTTAGCTTCTCGACTTGTGTGTGTATAGTATAGGTAGCAACACCTTTTGCTTTGTGCTTCTCCTTTTAGTTGGCGCCATGATCTACCTTCACCTATAACGACACAACTTGTCAAATCATTAAGAGGTACTAACATGGGTAAAAATCTAACCTACAAATTCATGGATTCACAAAGAAAGTTAGAAGTTGGGGTGCCTCTCAATAGCGCTTTTGTTTAACGTCGTTAGCTCGACGGGATGGTTATCAATTCATTCTATCTCCCCGAGATCAACCATAACTGTTTCAATTTCCCTTTCCGGTGCTACCACACCGCCTTCTCGATGTCCGTCTTCGCCGTCATGAATGTCCACTTCTCCATCACTTCCGAGATAAGTCTTTACTAATTGTCCATTTACCGTAAAGGTAGACTTGTCTTGTAAGTTTTGAAGCTCCACTGCACTACTTGGCAAACATGTTAAAATTCTAAATGGCCCCGACCATCTCGACTTGAGCTTGCCGGGGTGAATATGCAAGCGGGCATTATAAAGTAACACTAATGATCCGGGTTCGAGAGTCCTTTTAACAAGATGCTTATCATGCCACGCTTTAGTCTTTTCCTTATAAATGGCATTATTTTCGTAAGCCTCCCTCCTCCACTCTTGGAGTTCTTCGAGTTGCAATAATCTCTTGGATCCCGCCAATTCAAGATCCAAGTTGCAACGAGTGATCGCCCAATATGCCTTGTGTTCTATTTCAAGAGGGAGGTGGCATGCTTTACCGAAAACTATGCGATAAGGTGACATGTTAAGTGGTGTTTTGTAAGCGGTTCTATAAGCCCATAGCGCCTCATCGAGCCTTAATGACCAATCTTTGCGAGTGGGGCTAACGTTTTTTTCGAGAATTCTCTTGATTTCCCTATTCGCAACCTCGGCTTGACCGTTGGTTTGAGGATGGTAAGCCACGGACATTTTGTGCTTAACCCCAAACTTTTTTGCGAGTGCCTTGAAAAGCTTGTTTCTAAAGTGCGAGCCTCTATCACTAATGATAGCTCGAGGTGTACCAAACCGAGATATGATATTTCGCTTAACGAATCTTATCACGGTTTTCGCATCATCGGCAATGCATGCCTCCGCTTCCACCCACTTCGAAACATAATCTACGGCAACTATGATGTACAACTTGCCAAAAGATGACACAAACGGCCCCATGAAGTCCAAGCCCCACACATCAAATAACTCTACTTCAATGATATTCGTGCGGGGCATCTCATGGCGACGGGAAATTCTTCCCGCTCTTTGGCCTTTGTCACAACTTTTGGCAAAAGTGTACGCATTTTTAAAAATCGAAGGCCAATAGAATCCGGATTGTAAAATTTTAAAAGCAGTTCTCTCACCCGAGTAGTGACCACCATACGGGGAATCATGACATGATGTTAAAATAGATTGTACCTCGTCTTCCGGGATGCACCGTCGGAAGATTTGATCTACTCCTTGCTTGAAGAGATAGGGCTCGTCCCAATAATAATCCTTGCACTCGTGCAAAAACCTCTTCTTTTGACTTGAGCTCATATCCGGGGGTATAATCCCACCAACTAGGTAATTAGCTATGTCCGCGTACCATGGCCGGCTCACCGATACCCCAAATAGTTGCTCATCCGGGAATGCTTCTCGAATACAACACCCTTCTTTCTCACTCGGTTGTTCAAGCCTTGAGAGGTGATCGGCTACTTGGTTCTTCTTTCCTTGCCTATCCACGATTTCTACTTGAAATTCTTGCAAGAGTAAGACCCAACGAATAAGCCTCGCTTTAGATTCCTTTTTTGAAAAGAGGTACTTGATAGCTGCATGATACGTGTGAACTCTTGTCTTTGCCCCGATGAGATAGGGGCGGAATTTCTCGCATGCATAGACAACGGCCAATAGCTCCCTTTCCGTCACCGTGTAGTTGAGTTGTGCTCCCGAGAGAGTTTTTCTTGCATAGTACATGGCCCGAAATATGTTATCATGCATTTGCCCAAGCACGGCTCCAAGTGCAAGATCACTTGCATCACACATCACTTCGAAAGGGCGTGTCCAATCGGGAGGCATTACTATAGGCGCGGAAACCACCATCTCCTTCAATCTTGTATAGGCTTCCATGCACTTTTCGTCAAAAATGAACATTGATCCCTTTCCAATAGTCCACTTAGAGGCTTGGCTATTGTGGAGAAATCTTTTATGAACCTTCTATAAAAACCTACGTGCCCTAAGAAGCTTTGAATTTGCTTAACCGAACTTGGTGGGGGTAGCTTCTCAACTGTCTCAACCTTGGCTCTATCAACCTCGATCCCCTTCTCGGATATCATGTGGCCGAGCACGATTCCTTCTTCCACCATGAAATGGCATTTTTCCCAATTTAGCACAAGGTCCGTCTCTTCACATCTAGCTAAAACTCTTCCCAAATTATTGAGACAATGGTCAAAAGACTTCCCAAACACCGAGAAATCATCCATAAATATTTCGAGAAAGTCTTCCGTCATGTCGTGAAATATCGCCATCATACATCTTTGAAAAGTCGCAGGAGCATTACACAATCCGAAAGGCATTCTTTTGAAAGCAAAGGTGCCAAATGGACAAGTGAATGTAGTCTTGTCTTGGTCGCAAGGAGCAATGCATATTTGATTGTAGCCACTGTACCCGTCAAGGAAGCAATAATACTGATTTCCCGCAAGACGATCTAGCATTTGGTCGATGAAAGGAAGCGGGAAGTGATCTTTCCTAGTTGCCTCATTCAATTTGCGATAATCCATACAAATCCTCCACCCCACAACTGTTCTTGAGGGCAAAAGCTCGCCTTTGGCACTGGCAACAACCGTGATCCCGCCCTTTTTAGGCACACATTGCACGGGGCTCACCCAAGAACTATCCGATATTGGGAATATGATTCCCGCATCGAGCCACTTGATTAGTTCCTTCTTCACAACCTCTTTCATTGCCGGGTTTAGTCTTCTTTGATGCTCGATGGACCCCTTCCTCTCGTCTTCAAGCACAATTTTATGTTGACAAATTGAAGGGCTAATTCCCTTGATGTCCGCTATGCTCCAACCAAGAGCTTTCTTGTGTGCCTTGAGAATTTGCACTAGTCTTTCCTCTTGCATCGTGCTCAAGGATGAGGAGACAATTGCTGGGAGAGAATTGTTTGAGCCTAAGAACACATACTTGAGATGCTCGGGGAGTGCTTTTAGCTCGAGGTCGGGGGGCTCAATAGTAGAAGGTTTCTTCATTGGAGTAGTCCTAGACTCGTCATACAAGGTCTCAATCTGTAGGTATTCCACCCCCTCTATGGTAGTGAGTTCCCGCAAGAGTCATGTCTCCGCCTCGCTACCTTTCTCCACTACCATGGCATTGATGTTATTGTCGTCTTTCATTACCATTGCTTCTAGATGAGTGTTCACCGCCTCCTCGACTATATCCACCACCGAGCATGTGGGTAGATCCGCATTAGGGTTCTTCATTCCCTTGAAAATGTTAAAATAGATTGTTTCGCTATCAACTGTCATCTCCAAGATTCCCGCCTTGACACGGATAACGGTGTCTGCTGTTGCGAGAAACGGTCTACCGAGCAATAGTGGAACATCACTGTCGGGAGGAAAATCAAGTACTACAAAGTCGGCCGGAAAGATGAATTTCCCGGCCCGAACTAGAACATCTTCAAGAACTCCTTCCGGATTCACAGTGGATCTATCCGCTAGGTGAAGGATAACGGACGTTTTCTTCATATTACCGATCTTCATTTTGTTATAGAGCGACAAGGGCATTAGGTTGATGCCCGCACCAAGATCACACAACGACATTAATCCTTGGTGATTTCCGATTGCTACCGGGATAGTGAAACTACCCGGGTCCTTGGCCTTTGGGGGAAGTTTGTTTTGCACTATCGCGCTACATTCTTCACTAAGCTTGATCTCCGAACATTCTTGTAGACGCTCTCGCTTAGCAAGGATTTCCTTAAAAAACCTATGGTACTTCGGCATCTCCCCCAATGCTTCTATGAGTAGTATATTGATTGTGACTTGACGGAGAACAACGAGGCATCGAGCAAATTGTTCATCATCTATCTTGCTCTTCCTTGGTTTTAGCGGAAATGGAAGTCGTTGATGAGGAGGAACATAAGCCTCAACGGGCGTGTTTTCCTCGGCCGGAATTTGTGCAACTTCTGGCAATTCATCTTCACCTTCCACAAGGTTTTCTTTCTCTTGGGGCTCTTCGCCTTCTTCTTCTTGCACCGCACCCGGACTTGACCCTTGAGGACCCGGAAGCAACTTTCCACTTCGAAGGGTGATAACCTTGACATCTTTTCCATGAGGTCGTGGCCTCTCCGGATCGCTTGGCAAACCTCCCACTTGCCTTGGCGCATGGGTTTGAGCTACTTGTGTTTCCAAATTGCGAACGGTTGCCACTACACTTGTGATATCTTGTCGGAAAAGGCTATTTGCTTCCACTTGCTTCTTCATGAACTCAATGAGCAAGTCCTTAACTCCTCCGTCACCGGCACCTTGACCCGATGATGAGGCTTGGTGTTGGTAAGCTCCATTCCCGTAGTTCGAAGGCCGACCTCCGTCATAGGCATAATTTCGGTTCCCATTGTTTCTTTGATTGTTCCAATAACTTCCGAAATTATTGTTGTATTGTCGGTCATTGTTAAAGCTGCGATCGTTGTTGTAATTACGATCGTTGTTGTTGTAGCCACGGTCATTGTTGCTACACTGGTTTCCATAGGCGCTTCGCCCTTGATTCCCATTATTGTAGCCATTTACCGAAGCTCCGTAGTAACCCCGCTCTTGCCTTTGTGGCCCACCTTAATTCGTTGTCACTTGATTGAATTGTTGATTCTTCAAGATTTGTTCATTGACATAAGCCACACCTTGTGTGTTGAGCCCACATTGCTCGTATCCATGACTCGGATCTCCACATATATCGCATCCTCCTTCTTGCCGAGTTGCATCCTCCTCTCTTGGTAGGGGATTTGCACTTCCACTCCCCTTTATGTACTCGAACATTTCTCCCAACTTGCTTGAAATTTCCGTCATGGCTTGGTTCTCTCTTACCGCGGCCACTTGTCGATGAACGGGCTCTCTTGGGGATTCCCATTGGAAGTAATTGTTCGCGCATCTCTCTATTGCCTCATAAGCCTCGGTGGGGTTTAGATCTAATAGCGCTCCACGTCCGGCTGCATTGAGAGCCATTTGAGCGGTCGAATTCACTTTTCGGAAGAAGATCTCATTCAACCCCCGGTCGGATATTTCATGGTCCGGACATTTCTTCAATAATAGTTTGAACCTTTCCCAAGCTTCGTGCAATGTTTCTTGATCCAATTGCCTATAAGAGAAAAGCTCACTTCTAAGGTCCGCGGTCCTCCTCCTTGGGAGGAATCGAGTGAGGAATGCTTCTTTCAACCACTCCCAATTTTCGGCTTCAATGTTAGTGAGATTCAAGTACCAGTCAAGTGCTCGCCCGGCTAGAGAGAATCGGAAGAGGCGACTACTCAATAGTTCGATAGGGATGTTGCCTCCCATTGAATCACAAATCCCGATGAAGTTTTGCAAATGGACATGAGGTTGATCACCATTGAGGCCGTTAAACTGAGGGATTGTAGCCAAGAGACTCAACATAATTGGTTTGACTTCAAAAGCCGTTCGAGGGTATTGAAATTGCACCATGCGAGGTCCTTGGGGAACGTTGAAATTCCTTGGTGCTTGATTTCTTGGTGCTTGATCCCCTCCTTGAGGAGGTGGTTGAAAGTGTTGTCTCGGTGCTTGTTCCCCACCTTGAGGGGGAGGGTTAGGATTCCCATGTTGTCCGATTCCTCCTCTCGCTTCGCCCAAGTTAGGGTTTGCATTCTCTCGTAGAGGATTGTCATAGACTACACTTCGATCCGGATCCATATCAAGGTTCAACTCGGGTGTTCCCTCTTCTTCACCGATAATGACGGTGCCGTGATGCGACATTCGCCTTCTCCTTGAATTGTTGCTCCTACAAGTAGCTTCAATTTCCCGATCAAGTGCAAATTGAGGCGGTCCAGAGGAACGGGTCATGCACTAATCGCTACCTATGAAATCGAACAACGTTAAGTTAATTACGCTACTCAAGTTAGTAAAAAGAAAGAGAAAAAAGATAACACACAAAGACGAATTACTACTCTAACACTCAAACACCGTCGATCCCCGGCAACGGCGCCATCTTGAAAGGCGAAAAAAGGTCTCGCCCTTTAATCGTTACAAGCAAATGTGTTTCCGGCTTTGCCGGGTCGAACTCTCGAGGATCGACGTGTGGGTATTTGAATGTTAAGCGGATGGTTCGGTGTGTTGTAAAATAATTGAAACTACTCAATTGTAGGGTGGTGGATTGTTTGATTAAGGTCACAAATTGTAATGTAAATACTTCCTAACTCACAAATTCCAATCCAAAGAGTTCCTAACACGCAACACTTACAAGTTTTTCTCGATTAAGCTAGGTACCACGGGTGCTAGACCAAAGACAATGAGATAAATCAAGTAAAACAACATGCAAGCACATTTGTGAACGATCTAAGTCATATCTGCTTAGCCTCTCGGATAAGCTTTTCCTAATGTCAACGACCCTCTCGGGATGTTAAATTGACGTTAGAAAAACATTAAGTACGACTATTTTCGAATCGAAGCGAGAAGCTAGGCTTCTTAGCTTTGAGTCTACTTATGGCTCTTTATGACTTTCCTCTCGGACAAATCTTTAGCTAACAATCATGCTTCCTAGTGTCACACATTCTCATATGCAAGCAATAAGAAACATTCAAGTATGCAAGACTCCACTTATATCCTCATGAGCTCTCACTCATAAGAACATAACTCAAAATCAAGCATTCAACCAAGTAGCTCATTCACATATGCATAGGCATGACTCTTTTACTCAATGTTAACAATCTCAATGTTCATACAATGTCTAGCACCCATGGTTGTAAGTGTTTAGCCTACAACCATGGTGCTATGAATGAAAAACAAAGCAACATAAACAAAAGTAGCTAGAGAAAAGAAGAAAAGCAAACTATGGCCCATGATGGGCTTGAGATCTTCTAAGATTGATCTTGTGCTCCTCTTGTTGAATCTCCTTGCTACAATGTTAGTGTTGTGGAAGTAGAAGTGTTGGGTTACTCAATGGAATAGTGTTCTTGTAAGAAGGTGGTGGCAAGATATGGAGAGAGGCTGAAAAGTCTTGGTCTTCTCTTCTCCAAAAAGTGGGTCTAGCTAGGTCAACCTAGCTCTTGACTATTTATAAAACCGCAGAAAATGCCTTTGTCACGATCGTCCCACTTAGCGTCACGATCGTGACATCGTTTGAATATTTCGGGTCCGTTGCGCTCGATGTCACGATCGTTGCTGTTCTTCATGCTGGCTCTGTCACGATCGTTACTAAAGTGGTCACGATCGTTACTGCTTCTCATGGCCTTGACACGATCGCTCCTAAAGTTATAACGATCGTGACTTAACTCTTGTCTTTTATTGTCACGAAGCTGTCACGATCGTGGCAGGTCCGTGACAGCTCGGTTTCGCCTTTGTCACGATGATTTGCCACGATCGTTGTAGTGATCGTGACATAGCTCCTGTCGAACTAAATTTGTTGTCGTCACGATCGTGACGCTGGTTGTCACGATCGTGACACCTTCCTTTTTTCAGTTCTTGGTTCCTTGAGCCGCAAGCCACCTCCTTTTTTGCTTCGGTTCTGCTCCTAACACCTTCCAAAGTTGTCCCTGCACACAATTCGATTCCACGGTAGATCTCCACACTAAACGACCCTAAAACGACCGAAACGAGGGAAAAACGTGCTAAGATGAGGGACATTTGGGCTTGGAAAGGAGAATAAATGCCCCACATCATATGTCGACGACATATTGGTCATGGGAAATAACGTCCCAACCTTGCTTGAGATCAAAGCTTGGTTAGGGAATTGTTTCTCCATGAAAGACTTAGGAGAGGTCGCTTACATTCTAGGGATCAGGATCTATAGAGATCGATCCAAGAGAATTTTTGGTCTAAGTCAGAGCACCTACATAGATAAAGTGTTAAGAAGATTCTCAATGCTTGACTCTAAGAAAGGGAACCTCCCAGTAAGACATGGCATCAAGCTCAGCAAAAGTCAGTATCCTAGAACACATGATGAGCTGAAGAAGATGGAGGGAATCCCGTATGATTCGGCAGTGGGATCCATTATGTATGTCATGATCTGTACGAGGCCTGACGTATCGTTTGCCCTCAGCTGTGCCAGCAAATTTCAGTCTAACCCAGGCCTAAGATCACTAGACTGCCGTCAAGTGTATCCTCAAGTATCTGAGGAGAACAAAGGACGCCTTCTTAGTATATGTCAAGTGTATCCTCAAGTAGAGATAAGCTACGTTTCAACACATGATAATCTGGCTGACCCCTTAACTAAGGCACTACCGCAGCCCAAGCATGAGGAGCATGTCAGGGGAATGAGTTTAGATTGGAATACCAATTAGGTCTAGGGCAAGTGGGAGACTGTTGGGATTTTGTGCCCTAGCACAATGTAATTTCAATCTACTCATGTAATAAGATTATTAGTTGAAATAAAATCGGCATTCATATTATTAAATGTTGTAGTAATATCTTAAGTATGATTTGATTTGTATCATTGATGTGTCAACACATAATAGTAGATCTACAGATCAGATAAAATCTTACTTAAGCAGTCCCCGATCAGAATAGCTTCATAAGAAGCGACTGGTATGAGGCTAACTCTAAATGATCACGCTCTACTGATCATGGCCAGAAGGGGGCCGGAGTTAGGTCATAGTATCACCAGACAGGGGTGATATAGGACGACCCGATCATGAGTATGTTACATAGACACAGTCATGAACATACTAATATGTCGGCACATGAAATCACATCCTCAGACGTAAGGATCATTAAGGTCACTATGTAATCAGTGACGAGTTTGACTTAGTCTAACGTCTCCTGTAAAAGGGTTACAATAACGACTGTGATTGGCTCGATCACCGGTTACATGATTGGCTTGAGGATTTATCCCTCATACGGACGTATGAGCAGATATCTATTTAGGCCACTTGATGAGTACAACCGAAATACAATACCATGGTCATGCAGTCGATACGGAGTATCAGTTACAATTCAGTTAACTCAGATCAAGAAACAGGACAATTGAACGAGGATGACTTGTCTATGCCTCGTGGTTGTCAAGATATCAAGAGGATAAAATGATAGATTCATGTACGACAAGTTTAAGTCAAAATCTCGATAATCATAAGCGTTGGGTAATCATGATGTCTTGCTAGAGGCCACTCATGATGGAAAGGGTAAAATGACAATTTTACAAGTCTGCCGACGTGTCGTGAGCCTAGAGGGTCACACACTAAAGGTTGAGTAAAAACGGATGAAATCATATAGAGAAATCATGAGAGAGACAAAATCCGGTTTTGGATTAAACCGGATTAGACCGATTTCGGTTTAGGATTAAACCGGAAATCAAGAACGGTTTAGCTGGACCAATTAATTATAATCTAAATAAATAGATTTAATTAATTTAGCTAAACAGAGCCTAGTCAGATTGGGCTTCTCTACATTAATCAACTAAAAGCTTTGGGCTTTAAGCCCATTA
Source organism: Geranium rotundifolium (assembly GCA_963920655.1). Classification (NCBI taxonomy): domain Eukaryota; kingdom Viridiplantae; phylum Streptophyta; class Magnoliopsida; order Geraniales; family Geraniaceae; genus Geranium; species Geranium rotundifolium. The sequence continues at coordinate 28,779,291 of OY987317.1, read as the reverse complement.
AGACTTTTAATTAATTATTGCCTAAAAAGAGTTATAAAAGGGAAATTTTCAGACCTGAAAATTTAGGAAATTTTTTCCAAAACCCTAATCACTCTCTCTCTCTCCCTCCCTCTTGGCCGACCGGCCCTTCCTCTCTCTCCTCCTCGTTTTGCTTGCTTCGATCTTCTAGTAAGGATCGTTGTGAGTATCCCCGGATTGCTCTTCCTGTGTGGACGTTCTTTAGAGGTCACTGAATCTTTTTTAGTGACAAAGAAATTTTGAATCAAGGTAATATATAAATTTTATTCTAACCTAGATCTCATGATCAATTCATGATCATGTAAGATCCTTATTAAACTTGGAACTTTGAGGTTAATTTCTTGTATGGGCATGAAATTAATTGATTGGAACCCTCAAATAATTTCTTCACTTTCTAGTTTGGAGATAGATTCATCAAAAACTTCACGACTACTCTTTTTGAAGACTTTCGTTCCAGTCAGAGCATTCAGTCTCTTCTTGCTACGACTGCAGGGGCATGTTAGATATTATTATTAGGGATAATTCATGTTCACTACGGTGTGCTATAACACATTTTCACGTCAATACGGTGAACTATTTTAATAGTAAGTTCAATACGAGAAACTATATTTATGTGTCATCATTTCCCTAACTCCGTTAAAATTGACATAATGAGATCAATTATTATAAATTACCTAATCTACCCTTATACTAAAAATTTAAAATTTAAAAAAAACGATAAAACAAAGAACACAGAAGGACGAACATCTGGAGGTGAAGACTGAGAGCTTCTCTGGGATCGACCCGTCGAGCATGTTCGACGAGAAGTTGAATTGATCCAATTTCAGATCTAGTTTTGGGATCAACCCGATGAGGCAATTCTCCTCTAAATTGAGTGTGGTGAGCCTCGTGAGGTCCCCAAAATTGGGCGAGATCTCGCTGGAGAAGTTGTTACTAGCGAGATTGCGGCGGACCAAGCTATGCATCGAGGTGAGAAACTACTGAATTTCGCCGGAGGAGAGGTTTCTTTGGAGGGAGAGGCACCGAAGGATGATGACACATAAAAATAGTTTCATGTATTAAACCAACTCTTAAAATAGTTCACCACATTGACGTGAAAATGTGTTATAGCACACAGTAATAAACATGAATTATCTCTTATTATTATTATTATTATTATTATTATTATTATTATTATTATTATTATTATAGTTTTCTATCATGATATTAGAGTTTAGAGTTTACTTTCACATGTTAGTATTATATTTCCTTATACTATCGTAATTCATAATCGATTATTCATCAGTAACTTCTAAAGAAGTTTTACACACTTCAAATATTTAGTACAAAACTAGAGTGTGAGGTGAGCACGAATGTAGTAACACAGTACATTTAAAAGTTAAGTATAGTATTATAGTACAAGTGACACGTTTAACAAATAACAGTTAACATACGAAACGTGGATATGTTATTTATTTTTGAATAAATATAATTTTTGTACACTAACGAGAAATTCCACCCGACCTTCTTGGTGAAAGTTTATTGAGGTATCTCATAGATAACATTCACATTTTCTATAATTTGTGAGTCGAAGTAATTAATTAATGAGTAGAGTTAGCAGAAGATATGGGGATGGAGGAGTTAAGAGATAATGAGAATGCCTATAGTCTATAGATCTAAAACATAATTTAAATCCCAACAACTACCTGAGACTGAAACGACAAATCTGAACTATCCGTTGTGCAGTGTAGTCGCTTTTCCTATCTAATTTTCTTGGCAACACGCTCGCTCGCTCTCTCTCTCTCTACCACTCCACACACTTGGAACCATAGAAAAGAAAAGCAGAGCATCGTGAAGTGCTTCAAGGAACCTGGAGTGGAGACCCTTCTTCATACCGGCATTTTTCTACTGGGTTGGGTAAGAAGATAAAGTTACTTTTAACTCTTTTTTGAAACCCTTTTTGTTTGATTGTTGAGAAAATTTGGGAACTGAAGAAAGTGATGGTTTCAGATTACCAGTTCTTACTCGTCTGAGCTATGAGTTGTGCATTGCCCTTACTTGAGTCTGATTTCTGTTTCTCTGATTTAATCTCGATTTCCGGGAAAGCTTCTTCACTTAGCCGGTGCAGTACAGTGCTCGACATCTAGAGCTTCATGTGTCATTTTTTAATGACTACAAAAGTCACTACGAATCTCCAAAACGCTAATTTATACGTCTGTCGTCATCAGCTTTTCTTGCTCTTTTATTCGATTTTCAAGCTGCATGATTCGAGTTTTCTTTTCTTTTCTGATTGTAATTTATGTTTGAATTTGATTCCTGTATAAAATGATTTTCAAATTTGTACCAGAAACAAACAAGCTGATAATTATGATTGTTTTGAGACATTTTGCAGACAAAAGTAATGAAAACTTCTCAATGTGTGTACCCTTCATTTTGCCTTGTTGTTCCTTTTTTCACCGCAGCAATGGAGGAAATGTTTACACCCTCATGATCAGAAACACAAGAAATGAACATTACCACCCCAGTTTTTGTGATGTTTCTGTTAAAGTTAGTATGGGAGTATATATGTACCACTCTTGTGACAGTAATAATGGTTATGACTATGAGCATGTGTCGAATGGGAAGACAACTATCACCTGGAAGAGTGTTTATGTACAAAATGATGATATTGTTGTGTTTTAAGGCTGCTTCTGACATTATCATTTGTCTCTTTATGGCTCCATGTTTGATGATGATAATTGATGGGAGGGCTCTGCCCAATCCATATGATTTCATTTATTTCAACTTCAGCTACAATTATTTCTTGTTACATGGCCATAGCATTATTTTGCCTCAACATGTGATTTCTTTTGTCTATTTTACTACAGGGCTTGTGGGTCAGATAGCATTTAAGTGGTGAGCTTTGAACCAGTGTTGGCTCCGGTTATAAGAAATCATGCAGACTCCAAAGGCGAGGTAATTTCAAGTGCTATTGTGATTGGTCTATGCTATATGATCTTTAATGTGAATGTCTTGTTAATGTAAAGCAGTCCATCATCAAAGATCATCTTAAAACATTTGCTATTCAGTCAAACCTAATTCTAGTCATTTTATAATTATTTTTTAATAAAATTACAAAACCAATCAAAAGATAAAAGATTTGTTTCCCAAGAGGCCTCAACCACCACAGCCACAGGAGTATAATAGTAAGTTTAGAGATTCCTTTGAACCATAGGGTATTGGGCCTGAAGGTATAATCTCTGGAATCCTAGAATTGACGACAATAACTCTAGGCATATGAAAGGAAAAGAGTCAAAGTTTATTATGAATCCTCTGGATCCCATCATGAACACCATCCAACAGTTTAGTTTCTTTTTTTTTTGAGGGAGCAGTTTAGTTCTTAATCAAATTGAGTAATCAATATTAAATAATATATTTAAATCAAATAATTTGAACAAGATGAAAATAGACAGTAGAGGTAGCTTCAATAAATGTAGTAATGCTATGAGAGTTTAATGACAAGCTACTTTAATATAGACATTTTGAATCTTCATAACATGTCTTAGTCATTATTGAAGGTTTGGAGATTTTCTTGAAGATTGAATGATCGTGTAAGGGTTAATGGTACAAAAGATGATGTTGAATATGTTCGATGCCCAAAATTTCCAGGTTGATCTTTGGCGGCTTAAATGGTCATAACTATTTCCATAAAATCCAAATCAAACAAAATCAGCAAGAAAGTTCTTGTTTATCTTCCTGATGGTGTAACCTGTGATTAGTACTATACACTTCCAACAAAGTCAAGTCTATAGTTTACTAAAAAACATAGTTTACCTCAAATTTGATGTTTTTAGTTACACTTTTACCAATACATTGTTGTATAAAAATGGAAGGTCAATGAATTAGAAAGTAAACCGTCCAACTTTTCAAAACATTGAATTAATTATAATTTGATTTATGAAAGAAGACGAACCCACATTCAATGTAAGCACAATTCAAGATGATAGGAAAAAAGTATATTCACAAATAAAATTAGAATCAAAATAACAATCTATTATTAAATCCAAAACCAGTGTTGCAAAAGACGCTAGGTGCTAGTTGGGCGGATAGAGCCTTAGAGAATTAATCAGGGACTTGTAAGGGATTAATCAAATTTGTATTTTTTCAGTTTCATATTAAATAAATGAATATACATACTCAGTCAAAATATGAATTATGCTATATATTTAGTTACATTTTTATACTTAAAAAATAAACATATATCACTAAAAGTACGAATCAGTATAAATTATTTTAGTTTTAAGTATTCTTTTATTTTCTAAACTGAAGTTTTTTTTAAACAATTGCCTAAACCAGCCTAGCCAACTTAAACCGCCCAATCATATAAAATTGGGATGGTGTTGTAAAAATCCCGGCATAGACCAATTTTTACAACATTGAACAACACAAAATGTCTCAAACTAAACAACTTGGAAAAGTTCTCCCAAGCTCAATTAAAAGCATTTCTAGATCCTCAAAATAGTATCATTAGGTGTATTTAAGAGAACTTTAAAAAATCATATGAAGTTTAAATCTGAAAAAATGGATGGGTTGAAAATGTAGAATTTGGTTATCATTAATTCTGTCAAACCAGGTATGACATTTTTTAGGTCAACCTAATTTAAAAATAGCATTTTATTGGAAATGCGGTACTAAAAAAGTTACGGTGATAAGTAGGCAAAGGTCAAAGCTGGAATTTTTGGACAACAAACACATTCAATATCAAATTGTATCATATCAACCATTGCATGAACTTTTAATCTTTCATAATGATTCTTTGATAATGATTAAGGCATGCTAATTCAAAATGGTCACATTATGGTAGCTTAAGTCAAAGCATAAGATTATCTATAAACTATGATGATCTTCAAAATATGTTTATTTAGTTCTGCACTTTATTGTCATCAACTTATTCAATTATACGACTTAATCTTTTTCCCTCAAATTGATCTCTTGAAAACGAGATAAATTAATATCATAAACCAACATTTTAATTTTTAAATATGTATTATTTCATGTCAAGTCATCCATCTTGACTTTACAAAGTGTTTTCCAGTAATTATTTTAAAGGGTAAAAAATTCCTATAAAACCCCTAATTTGCTTCATGATCCAAATTACTCTGTTTTTTCTCTACTTATTCCTTATCTTTAAGAGAAGTTATTTTCAGAGCTATCATCTTTAATGTCCAGAAAGTGTTTTCAAATATAAGATAAGAGTTTCATTTTTTTACTTTGGGAGACATGTGTTCCTGTTAAGTCATTTCATGAGCATGTTGTGTTTTCCTTAAAAATTATTTAGAAATCATATATCTTTGAAATCATACATAACTTGCTTGCATTTCAAAATGAGACATTACTTTTATTGTACATGAGATCAAACAACTTTTTCTTTGTTGATAATTGATGACTTAACTTCAATATCTTCAGCTTTTATTAGTCCTTGTAGGCTAAACACTAGTTTAGACACTTATAACTTAAATTGTTGTGCAGTTGCAATATTCGTTCTTGATAGGTGTTTTATCTGTTTGTTCTTGATTCTCTTTTGGTGTTGTAACTTACCAGATTTGTTATTGTAAGCCCTTGTAACATTTACTCTAGTTAATAAATTGCTGAACTCTTAGTGTCTTTTTGTTTTTTTATATCATTTTCGAGATTAATTCAGTTATTATAGTTTTTGAATCAATATATTCATTCACCCACTCTAGATTCGTACCTTGAGACTAACATAAATTATTATTTTAGTTGGCAGTAAAATTGTGCAACTTTTTCCATCAAGTTACAATTGAAGATGTGCTATCATAGATACAAAAAAATAGAATATGTAATTAGCATTGTCTTGTCTCTTACCTCAGAGCCCTACCAGGCTTCTGAGAAGACCTATAATGCAGTCAAGTGAACTAAGAGAGCCTTTTTTGGTGAGTAAATATTTTTTTTTCTACCTCACAGAGTGTGGGCAAGTAATCAACCTAAGGTTTTCAGGAGGGTTGTGAGTGTGCTCTAGTAGAATATTGTTAACACTTATCAACTGCTCTTATGTTAAGAGCTTAGTCATTTTTGTAATTCATCTCTCTCTCTCGCTTCATGTTAGGCATTAACAGTCTTCTTTCACTGTACTCATTCTTTTTCATGAGAGGATAACGTACCATTAAGGCAATTATCTTATGTTAGTGCTGTGTTATCTGAGCAAAGGAAACACTTCTTAATGTATTAATGCTGCACAATCACTTGTACCTTGTGGTTTATTAACATAATCCAAGTCAGTATTTGATTGTCCGTGATATGTTGCAAAAATCAAACTATACCAATACAATTCCTACATCACGGAATCTGCGTTTTTTTACAACATTACTATTGTTTTCCAACCATAAATGATCGTTATTGTAGTTTCTTATGATTTGGACAGTATTTCTCATACATGCTTGGTGGTCTTTTCTCTTCTTTGTACATAAAAGTGCCTCCTCAGAAGTGCCTCAAAGAGTCCTTCCTAGAGCTGTGCGCCAACTGAAGACCACTTCATTAGAATCTGAATCTGCATCTTCGTCAAACCAAGCTAATAGAACACCTAAAGATAGAAGCCCAAAAGTCATTGGGCGCAAGTCACCAACGAGCCCAGCATCCGAGGTACTTTATTATATTGAAGTTCAACTGTATTGTGTCTGCTATACCACTCAGATGTTTTTGAGGTAGAATCTACTGTAAAGATAGCATATATGACAGTTTTTTTTTTCCGAGGTAACATTGAGGCTCTAGCTGAGAAGTAGTCTGCATTTATAATTGTTAAATACATAATTCCAGTCATATATGCCTTACAAATTGTTTTCTTGAAAATCTTCTGTATTTGTACAATAGTATTTTCAACCATGATTTCTCCCCTTGTTTATGCATGCTTGTATTCTTGCTTATGTTTGAGATTGCTGTATTGTTGAGACTTTGCCATTGTCGAAAAATATGATTGGGAGGGGCTAGGGTAGGACAGAAACTTTTCCTGTTTTCTTGTTATACTTACCTGTAGATATAGGAAAATATTGATGGCTTAACATGCCCGTCTTCATTCGAGCATTAAAATTTGATGCATCCTCAGAAGTGCCTCATCACTTCATAATTTGCTAGTTATGGATCCTTGACCTTCTCATCTTCTCCCTTATACCGTGCTCTTTCATTTGTATGATTTGGTGGTTGATAACCTTGAAATACTACCTTATTTTTCATATCGCTCAGCGGGCAGTTTTAGAGCTGATGAAACAAATATTGTCTTGTCAATTAGTTGCAAAATTAGCTATTGGTTCATGTGTTCATCCCGAATCTTCATGCATTTTGTGTTTTGATCCAGAAGAAACGCCCCGGCAGAATATCTGAATTGGAATCTCAGGTCTCTCACCTCCAGGAGGAGCTGAAGAAAACAAAGGACAAGCTGACTTCGTCTGAATCGTGGATGAAGCAAGCTGAGCAAGATACTGAAGAATCCAAGAAGCAGTTGTCAGCCTTGACTTCAAGATTAAAAGACTCCGAAAATAAGCTTCTGGAATTGTCTGCTTCAGAGGAAGCTAGTATGGCCAAGCTCCAAAAGATCTCACTGGAAAAAGATGAAGCTTGGCAATCTGAGATGGAGGCTGTCAAGAAGCAGAACTCAGTGGACTCATCTGCATTAGCATCTGCGCTGAATGAGATTGAGCAGCTAAAGGTCCAGCTTGAATCACATCCTGTTTATGAGGAGCTCCATAGCTTGAAAGAACAGTTGGTGGAGATGCTTTCTGTAGTGGAGAACATGAAAACCCAACTAAGGGAATGCAAAGAATCAGAGGCTAAAGCCCAAGCACTTGCAAGCGAAACTCTGAGGCAACTGGAAACTTCCAAAAGAACCGTATGCATCCTAAAGGAAGAAGGCATGAGAATAACTGAAGCTTATGAGTCGGTTGCTTTAGAGTTGAAACAGTCAAGGGATATGGTGAGCTTACAAGAAGGAATTGTTGGTACACATGACTCAGAAACCATCAATTCTCCTAAAATGGATCTGGAGGTTGAAGAAAAAAGGAAGCCAGGTGAGTCCAATGAACTTGAGGGAGAGTTGTGTTCCTTGAAATCGGAAGTGGAAATGTTGAAGTGTGCTCTAGAAGCTGCTGAGGTCAAATATCATGAAGAACAAATACAAAGAACGCTGAAAATACGAAATGCTTATGAACTGGCAGAGCAGACAAAATCTATATCAAGTCTGAGAGAAGCTGAACTAGAGGCAGAGCTAGAGAAAAGAAGAGCTGATATTGAAGAGTTGAGTGCAAATCTGATGGATAAAGAAACTGAACTTCAAGGCATTGCGGAGGAGAACGAGGGGTTGAATTCAAAGCTAAGGAAAAGCACATCATTCCCCAGAAAGTCTGAACTGGAACAAGAGCTAAACAAATTAAGAGAAGATGCAGCAGAATTGAGAGCCAGATTGACGAGTAAAGAGACTGAAATGCAGAACATATTAGACGATAACAAGATGTTAAGGTCAGAAGTCAGGAAAATAGAACTGGAAAGAGGTGGCGATGTTGATGAGAATGTGACTTGCGAGCTGGAGGCAGCCAGAGCTGCTGAACGAGAGGCGGTTATGAAGCTCGGGATTGTCATAGAAGAAGCAGACAAGAGTAAGAGGAAAGCGGAAAGGGTGGCCGAGCAGCTGGAGGCAACACAGGCTGCAAGTTGGGAAATGGAGGCAGAGATGAGAAGGCTTAAGGTGCAATCTGACCAGTGGAGGAAGGCTGCTGAGGCAGCCGCGACCATGCTTTCGGGAGGAAAGATCGAAAAGGTCATGGAGAGAAGTGCTTCTCTAGACCCTGATGATGATCTGCTCAAGAAGAAAAATGGCAACATGCTAAAGAGGATTGGAATTTTATGGAAGAAGCCACAAAAGTAAGAAAAATTGCTGGCATGTTCAATTTTCTTTTATTGGTTGTGCTCATTATCTTCTGATAAGATTTCTGGTGATTTTTGCAGTTGGTGAGCCATTTTAATGTGAAGTTAAACTATTAGCTATGCCTAAGCCCTCATTCTCTCGCCCGGGATGTGATATTCTGCTACTTTTGCTTGTAGTTTAGGAGTCAACTATCTGGTAATGGTTTGTGGCAGCAGACCTTCACTGCCTTTTGGATTGTAGAGGAGCTACATAGAAGTCTATGCAGGGCTACTTTTATGTTATAATTTAGGGATAATGTCACCTGACTACTTTTAAAGTTAACATTTTTTCACCCGGGTACCTTAAAACTTTTTTTGGTATTGTGTGTACCCTAAATTTGCAAAATTGTCGCCGTTAGTATTTAAAGCCATTTCTATCCGTTTTTTTCAAAAATCTGTTAAATTTTGAGGTGAAAAGACCGAAATGCCCCTATAAGTATTTTAAATTTTCAAAATATAACATTAACCTCCTTTGCATTCTCCTTCTCTCAATTTCATTTGTTCTCTCTCTCCACTCCAAAATTCACAGCAATTGAACCGTAAATAGATGTGTATATTGGTAACATTTGATTAAAAACCTCTAATTATAATTACAAAAGATCAAAGAAATGACTTTTGAAGTCAAAGCAAAGTGAGGTCAGTCTCGTGCGATCGATCGATCCCAAGCACGGTGTCACGTTCTCGTCTCCTCCAGCGAGAATTTCCCTCCTCCGGCCACCGCCCCATGGACCAACGTGCCGCCGCTCGCCGCGGGACCGGAAACGGAGGAGAAGGAAGAGAAGACTGCTGGAGCGAAGAGACCGAGGCCCTCATCGAGTCCTGTGGACAACCGCGGCTACCTCCGCCAGAGCGACTGGGACTCGGTCTCCGCCACCAAAGACCGACGCGTAGTGCAAGAACAGGATCGATACTCTGAAGAATAAGTACAAGGCCGAGAAGTCGAAGCCGAAGTCAGATCTGAAGGGGCGGAGATGTTCAGTTCGAATCGACGACGCGATTTTTGGAATTCCACTCTAGCGGGTCAAACCTCGAATTGACGCCTCTCCCGACGACATTGTTGCAGTCCCTAAATCGACAAGCAGAGGGGTTGTTGCTGCAAGTGAGGAAGCTCGGTGAAGGAGCCACAAGTCGGAAATCGTTCCTCGATTGGCAGAGGAGCGGAACCCAAAAGCGCTCTAGCCGATTTCGGTCGTCAATTCAATAATTAGGCTTGGTTTTTGACGCATGTAGGAGGATTAAACACAAATTCTCAAGAATACACGTGACCAAATTTGGGTTTTAATTTTGAATATGGGTAAAAATGAACAGAGGAGAGAGGAGTTGACTCTGGGTTTTGAACTTGATGTTCGGGAATATGTAGAGAGAGATTTGCAAGAGTTTTGATTTTTTTTTAAATTTCAAACACATGTAAAATTAAACACAATTCCCAAATACAAAGAGAATTTTCTCCACGGAAGGAGAGAGAGATTGGCAATGGCGTGAGGGGTCCTTTTGATATTGTAAAATTATATTAAAAACCGCTGAAAATAGTTTGGTTTATTTCAATTGTTGTGAATTTTTGGAGTGGAGAGAGAACAAATGAAAGAGAGAGAAAGAGAAGGCAAAGGAAGTTAATGACACATTTTGAAAATTTAAAACATTCACATGGGCATTTCAGTCTTTTTACCTCAAAATTTAACAGATTTTTGAAAAAAAATGGACAGCAGTGACTTGGGGTACTAACGGTGACAATTTTGCAAATTTAGGGTACCCACAATGCCAAAATTTTTTTTTAGGGTACTTAGGTGAAAAAACGTCAACTTTAAGGGTAGTTAGGTGACATTATCCCTATAATTTATTACATCTCACTATCTTAACATATCTACTTATTTCGACTTATTGGCAAATTACATCGAGTAATCATTAAGATAGAGAAAATATATTTGAAAATAGGAAAGAATGCAATAACATGTATTATTAGAGTACTCTATATATTTAAAATAAGATTCCACCCAAATAGGGCTTTCCATTTTACCCGGTAACCCGACTCACCCGACCACCCGACCGACACCCGTCCACCCGACAAACCAACCGAGTCGAGTATTGGTTCTGATTGTATAACCCGCTGGGTACCCGACAGTATATATAAAAATATACTAATTTTACACCTAGAGCCCAATCAGCCCACAAGTATTTATGAGCACAGCCCAACCCAGCCATTCGCACTCAGTACTCACTGTCAGATGATGGAGCACCTAAATCTTTAACTTCGCAACCTGTTGCGAATACTGAATTTTACAGTGAAGATGGAGAAGTTGGGCCCAACAACGACTCAAACCGAGTCGGGTCTGACCCGAGTCGGTCTAACCAACCCGACTCAATGAACATCCCTACACCCAAATACCTTTGACGAGACTCGAACTCTGGTCTGAAGCCAAGGAGCAAGCAGTCCTAACCACTAGGCCATGCTCAAGATTTTTAAGCCACATATGTTAATTTAATAATATCTATTACTTTTATATAATAAAAATTTGGTATGAGAAATAATAAAATAGGATAAAGTATAATAAAAAAATAAATAAAACAATATGAGAGAATGAAAATGTGGGGTGTTTTCTGTTTTAGGAAGTTATATAAGAAGCCGTATTAGAGTGTAATTTTTACATTTACACTTTTAGCTATTGTAAGGAGTCACAATAGATATACTCGTCTATAACACTTTTACAAAAGGATTTTATGTTGTTATGTTAATGGCAAGAAACTATCTGGTAATGGCCCGTGGCAACCAATTTTCACTGCCTTTTGAAATTTGGATCGTAGATGAGATACATAAAAATCTAGAGAAAATGGCAGATTGATACACCTAAAAGATACGGTTTAAACTTGTCATTTCTGTTTACCAGATTTGTCATTTTTTTTGTCCCATCACTAACGGTGTTATTTTTTGGATGGAAAAGTTTTATTTTGTGTGAAAAGTCAAAATTGCCCCCAATTATCCATCAAATTTTCAATTTGATGTCATAATTTATCAAATTATAATAATTATTTAATAATAAATTATTTTTATTAATAAATCTTCATTCGAATCCGGTCAGGCCGGTTTAATTATTAATAATTTTAAAAATATTAATTATTAATAATGTATTAAAATTTTCGAATGACATAACTCTCTCACACGAGCTCCATTTCGGGCTTATAATATATCAAATCGAAGAAAAACGAAAGATAAAAAAGCTTTGAAGAAATACTTTATTATTATTATTATTAATGAATATTTTTTAATTAAAAATTAAAATATTATAAATAATGGAAATAATATTAATAATATATCGATACTTTCGAATAATATAACTCTTTCATATGAGTTCCGTTTCGAGCTCATAATATATTAAATCGAAGAGAAGCAGAAGATTAATAACTTTGAACAAATAAGTTTTATCCAAAATTTCATCCAACGACAAGAAATTTCTTATACTTTTAAAAAAATTCGTCCATATTTAACGGTGTTAGAGAAAAATGCAAAAAGCGTTATTAATAATTAATTATTTATATATTTAATATTTTGTAATAATTATTTACCAAATAAAATTAAAATATTATTAATAATATATAGACAAAAATTATTTCTTCGAAGTTGTCGACTTCCGATTCTCTTCGATTTGATATAGTATGAGCCCAAAACGAAACTCGTATGAGAGAGTTATGTTATTCGAAAGTTTCAATATATTATTAATAATTAATATTATTATTGATAATTAGTATTATTTTAATTATCAATAATTAATTTTGATTTTAATTATTAATAATCAATAACTAAATTGATTTACTTTTAATTTTTATTAATAACAATAATTATTATTAAATAATCATAAAAACTAATTTTTTTAATAGAAATTATTTATGATTAAATAAGTATTATAAATTGATAAATTATGAATAATTTGATGAATAATGACATCAATTTGAAAATTTTATAAATACTTGAGGGCAATTTTGACTTTTCACTTACAATAAAAAGTTTCTATCTAAAATTAACACCGTTAGTGATGGGAAAAATGGCAAATCTGGTGAGCAAAAATGAGAAGTTTAAAATTAAGTGTATAAAAGTTAGAAAAGATATATGTTAGGTGTATCAGTCTGTCTTTTCCACAAAAATCTATGCAGTGCTACTTTTGTTATGATCTATAATATTACACTATCTTGACATATATGCTACTTTCAATTTTGTTGGCAAATTACACAAGTATTCATTAAGATAAAAAATAATATTTGAAAATACTATTTTTCAATTGTTAGTCCTATGTTAGGGATTACTAAGTAAAAGCCATGGGGATTACCCAGTAAAAGCTATTCTTCTGGTGCAAACTAAGAACTTATCTCAACCTTTGGATCATTAAAACAGAGGGTTAGAATTAAACTTCAGTTGGGAAAAATATATAATTGTGGTCAAATTAAATTTAATAAAATTTATTTATTATTAATGATATGTTTTATCATTCCAATGGTTAGAATGGTTCTTATTTTCAATGGCAAGAGGTGATTTTAACCTGAATAACTATCTATGTTTTAGTCAAGCTTATGTTTGGTTTAAGTTTAGGATTTATACAATGTAATGCAATCTATGTAAAATCATCTTTACACTACAATCCTAAGAACTATTATAATACTCAATCTTTCCTCTAATTGTTTTCCGCATCATGTCGTTTGATGGTTGCGATTTTCATGAGATCGACACTTATGCCTTCAACTACTTCTCCATCGTTGTTCTCAATCCCATCAACGATATAAGGAACAGATTTACTAAGAAAGTTTGGCTGATTTTCCAAGAAAATCTGTCGTCGAGTAATATAGGTTCATTTGGATCTAACATCGACTTCTTTCACCCTCATTTAAGTTGGTTTTGTCCTCGAATTTATGATAGTATTATGCTTTTGTTCATTTTTATGCCTTTGGGTAGTTTTGTGGTGAATTAATGCACTGGCATGTTTAAGGACTTAATTGGACTCATGATGGAGCTAGCTTGGAAAAGGCTGACAAGGGACACAATCCACTGAGTTGTCTTGTTAGACCATCACAACAAGAGAGTTGGTTGAGAGTGGGTACTCTCAAGGCTACCATGTGGCAGCCACAACAATGAGTCAGGGTAGGATAGAGAAAGAAGAGACTCCCACTTTAACGTATAATAATGTGTTACTCATACTCCATATACCATTTTTTAAATCATAAATATATAGTATCATTATTTATATTTGATAAATATATAATATGTCCACTAATATATAATAAAGTATAAAATATATTTGTGAAATATAATTAATATTCATTGTATCTATATATACCTCTCATATTTGATAAATATATAATAAGTACATTAATAAAAAATAAAATATTTATATATATATATATATATATATATATATATTAACACAAACACTCCAATGCTATTCAGAAACCCAAAAAGAAAAAAAAATTCAAATGAAAACAAAGAAGCTCAAAAAGAAAAAATTAATGCTCAAAAATGAAAAATGCTGATGGAGTTCGATAACAGGACGACCCTTAGTCTGAGATTGTTAAATTCATTGCGGTATTGAGTCAGATATGAGGAGATCGATGTATGATCTGAGGCAATCAAAGAATTAAACAACGAGAATATGACGACCTTTTCTCGTTCCTGGCGATGCTCACTCTATTCTCCGATCTGGATTTCTCATTGAATTTCAAGATCTGGATCTCCTTCGACATCGATGATCAGATCGATTTGGACGACGGGTTAGTAGTTCAGACGAACACGTCGAAATTGAGCATTAGTTGCCGAGAGTATACGATAGCATTAATTCTGCTTCTGGCCCAACCTTCGACATTGTTGACGACTCTGAAGCGGGTGTTGTCGTCGCAGATGAATGAGCATTTCTCAAAGTGAAGAAGACAGAGAGGAGTGAGGGAGAGATTTGAATAGGTTGGACCATTTCACAATTAGGGATAATTCCAGATGACTACACCTGAATATGTCACATTATCACATGACTACATCTAAAATTTTTCGTGTCAGGGTGAATACTCAAGAATTTCATTTTTCTCACTGTTACTCGTTCTGTCCATTTCCGTTAGTTTTTAACATTTTTAACGTGTGAAAAGACTAAAATATCCTTCAGAGGTAAATAATTGTTTTAAAATTGAATGAAAAGACTAAAATACTCTTCACTATTCATTTAATTTTCAAAAGAATACCCCCCATCCTCTCTCTCTCTCTCTCTCTCTCTCTCTCTCTCTCTCCTCCACCACCACCTCCATCTTCTCCATCACCACCACCTCCATCACATCCACCATTATTCCCTCCCCGCCACCTCCTCCATCTTCTCTACCTCCATCGCCACCACCTCCATCTCCTCAATCACCACCATCACCACCACCTCCATATCCTCCACCACCATCTCCTTTACGCCCCCTCCACCACCACCACCATCTCCTCCCCTTTTGTCGCCACCTTCTCCGTCTCTTCCACCACCGCTACCACCTTCATCTCCTCCACCACCATCCCCTCCCCGCCCCTCCACCACCACCACCATCGTCGGAGCCTCGCTGGAAGTTGGACGGAGGTGGCAACAGATGAGGAGGGGATGAGGGTGGTGGCGAAGGAGATATGGAGGTGTGGCGGTGGAAATGGAGGAGATAGAGGTGGTGGCAGTGGAAATGGAGGAGATAGAGGTGGTGGAGAAGATGGAGGAGGTGGCGACAAAGAGGGAGGATGAGGTGGTGGTGGAGGGGTGGGGAGGAGATGGAGGTGGTGGCGGTGGCTGTGGTGGTGGAGGACATGAAGGAGGTGGCAACAGAGAGAGAGAGAGAGAGAGAGAGAGAGAGAGAGAGAGAGAGAGAGAGAGAGAGAGAGAGAGAGAGAGAGAGAGAGAGAGAGAGAGAGAGAGAGAGAGAGAGGATGAGGATGTGGGGTATTTTTTGAAAATTAAATGACTAGTGAAGGGTATTTTAGTCTTTTCATTCAGTTTTAAAACAATTATTTACCTCTGAAGGGTATTTTAGTCGTTTCACACGTTAAAAACTAACGGAAATGGACGGAATGAGTAACGGTGAGAAAAATGAAATTCTTAGGTATTCACCCTGACACGAAAAATTCTAAGTGTAGTCACGTGATATCTAGGTGTAGTCATCTGAAATTATCTCTTGTTTTTATTATTTTTATTTGAAAAGGAAAAGTGGTATTCAAAGGAATATAAGCGGTCATTTCATAATCATCAGTTAATTATATAATTTGGAAATTATATGTACTTTAAGAAATCAATTATATTAGATTTACCGAAAGTTAATTTATTTTTAAAGTTGAGTGTAGTAACTTTGTTATAGACATAGTGCACTATAATTATCCCTTTTTTAGAAAAAGAATGGAATCTGTATTTCATCATGGGCCTAACTTAGTAGCTTTTGGGCTGGGCTCGGTGAAAACTAGTAATGAACATAAAAATAGGAGGAACATTGTGCAATGGAAAAGGGTTTTGAGATCATCGCCGGAGTGCTTGAGAAGAAGAAGCTCAGTCTCAGCCACCGATAAGAAGGGGTAAGCTCCTCCTTCCAGACATTTTAATCTTCGTTTGCAGAGCTAGTTTTGGGCAACGAAGAAAATTTATTCATACATGTTTTCATATAGCTATTGTAAGTGAGAAGGACAGATGTTGTAAGGAAGTGAATTTAAAAAGCCCAAACAACATTGTTATAAAAAGACTTGAACCTATGCCCTCTTTTACCACTGAACTATAGAACTCTTTTGATTAACTTACACCTCGTTTATAATTATTAGGATTCAAGGAGGGTCATGTGCAAATTCCCGAGCCAAGGGCTGATAGTCGCTACTGCCACATTTTGAAATTTGCCTCGTGTATTGGGGATCTTGATTTGGTTTGCAAAATATGTTGCATTTTAGTTGGTTTCAGTTACTTGCACTTCCTTGCCGGATGAGAAAACCAATTACATTCTGTTTAGCTTGAAATAGGTTAAAGACATTTCTACTTATACATGCATATGTGATTTAACATATTTTGCAACTAATAATTTACAGGAAGACACGTGGAATGGGAACTAGTTGCAAAGCTTAAGTCTGATCGTTGAAGACAACGATGGGCAGACAAGTCCCACAAGAAGTCACATCTGGGAAATGAGTGGAAGAAACCATTTGCTGGCTCCTCTCATGCCAAAGGGATTGTACTTGAGGAAATGTACATGTGCTCTTTTTCATTCATCGTCTCATAATTCTTTAATATGTCTTTTTAATGCTAGATTTTTTTTACATCACCTGATTGTTTGACGGTATAAATGCTGCAGAGGAATTGAAGCTAAGCAGCCTAACTCTGCTATTAGAAAATGTGCCCGTGTTCAACTGATTAAGAATGGGAAGAAAATTGCAGCTTTTGTGTCTAATGATGGTTGCTTAAATTATATTGAGGATAACGTAAGAATTGTAGAATGACTCACTTATTAACATGGTTAAATCTGTTATTTGAATAACTGGGCAAGATGAGATTTTTATTCCTGGAGTTAGGTTCAAGGGGGTGAAGGTATCACTAGCTATCAGGCTTATCTCTTTTGGCCCTTTTAAAGGAGAAGAAAGAAAAGCCAATATGATTTTCTGTCCAATTAAGCCTAATTTGATTGATGGTTTAACTCAACCCATAAATTTAGTCATAGCCATTTGATGTTTGTCAATGATATGGAATAGAATCTTAAACGTGCTCCATTTTCATTCCAGGGTTAGTATGGTGAACAATTGTGAGTGGTGGTTAAAGCTAGCTCTTGCTTTTGCTATTCTGTCTGTAGCTGATAAATAAGCAATTATACGGTCAAGTTATGTTTACTTGTAACAACTTCACACAGTTGGTACGGAAATTAAACATATTCTGAGTTTGAAATCGACATGTATAGTGCATTTTAGTCTTTTGTCCCTCTGAACACTGACTAATCAAATCCTGAATATGTGAAACTGGTTTTGAATATTTTTAGTATTATGGTATATATATGGTGGCAATTTCAACTGTCGGCATTTTTATATGCAGAGTGGGTATTCTTGACAATAACTCTCAGATTTCACATATATATGGCCATGCTTCTGCTTTTCAACTTTTCTTTATTTTATTATTTTCCCTCTATTTGAAAACTATTATTAGTTAATCTTATTCTTTTGAGATGTTTTAGAATAACTGTTACATATGTTGCTTCAGGTAGTTAATTTTTAAAGAGTAAATTGCAAGGTGACCTCTTTTCTGCAGTTTTTTTACAAAAGGGTATTCTGATTATTAATGGAAAAAAATGTGACTTGTTGTTTCCATTATTTGCCGTTGCAAAATGTGTACTTCTTATAAAAATATCAAAATTACTCTTGAAATCAAGAATTGTATTTTCATAACATAATTATAAATGAAATTATAAAATTTGATTATACAAGTTTTAATTAGATGATAAAAATAGAAAAAATTTTAACAGTATTTAATTAAAAATAACAATTCTTAATATTGAGGAAATTTTCATTATATTAAAAAAATACACATTTTGAATACCTTCTTGTACAAATGTCATACAACATGCGCATTTTGCAATTTTCTCATTTTCAAAATTATTTCTAAGTATATTATTTGTATCAATTTTTGTGGTGGAGACTGGAGAGCACACAGATAAAGACAGATTTAAATCTTTAAATCACAATCACAGTCATATAATTATATCAAAAAAATGAAAAACTAACTAAACTATAGAGTTTAACTCAACATTATTTTCTTCCCTATCTAGATCTCTCTTATCATATTTTATTTGATTTAATGGAGATATTCAAACAACATAATCATTACTTCCAATATCATCAAGATTTGTATAACATGAAAATCTCCTCCCCAACAACCCAAAATACACCATAATTTTTCAAATTTTGAGAATCACAGCACATCAAAGGGACCCTCAGTTCACTATATATAATATGTACATCTGTTTAAAATGACTAACAGACAAAGGCTCCCCAACAACTGGCCATCAAAAGATCTATTTACAGAATAATATAATGGTACTAATTAATCAGCTTAGATTATTGGTTGTTTATTTTATTAATCACCACCTAATTAATATCCGGCCCAGTGCATATTTTATTATATCATAAATATATTCGATAATGTTGAAAAATGGTCACTGACCATTCTCTCTCACCCACCCCAAGATCAACAGTCACGCCCAAATCTAAGTTCAGATTTTCTCGGGAAAATACTGGCAAATCCATCCCGAAATTGGTGCTCATGCCTTCACTTCACTTAACTGAAATTCCCAATTTTCCTTACAAAACACAGAATAATATTGTATTATTATAAGGCCCAACTCATCAGAGCATTATCATATACTAATAATTTTGAAAGTAGCCAAAAAATGTAATGTTAGAATCTGCCTAAAAACAAGAATCAATCATGATAGAATATCTTGAAAACACCATTTCATTTCATTCCCAAAATCTTTAGTTCTCAGTAAGTAGTACTACTCTGCTGCTGTTGTAACGACAACCTTTAAAATTCTTCAGAGACTTGAGACACTACTGCACTCACCCATGAAACATCACTCTCATTCTGAAAACATTATTTTATGCAAACTTGTACCAAGTTTCTTTTTCTGGGTTACCAAACAGATTTCAATACATTCCCTTCCCTCTTTTTATAAACCAGACAATTGAACAAATTAATCATAACAGAATAATAAGTAATTATAGTTAATCACTCTATTTCTTGAAATACAAGAACATAGACTACAGAAAAAAAAACTGAAATTAATTTCTCTTAATCAGAGATCAAGTTACATTTCTATTAATCCTCCCCCCTATGACTTCAGTTGCACACATTGATGAAGAAAAGAAAAGAAAAGAAACTAGAGATGAATTAAGAAGAGTGTCTCTGTGGGTAGGTATAGCAACTACATTAGGGGGCTATTGAGGAGTCCATGCCAAGAAGGAGCAAACCCAGTCCAGCTCTCTCTTCCTGAATCAAGATCACCCATATTGATATTAATATTGTTGGTATGATCTGATCCATTGATCTGCCACGGGAGGCCCCAAAACATCTTGTTCTGATCAGAATCTGCCACTTGATCTCTGTAACTGTGGTCACCAATCCCATTGCACATCTCTTGCTTCATTGTTGTGACAGTCACTGCTGTTGTTGTTGCTTCCTGATCATATGGAAGCACCATTTCTCCACCTGATGACCCAATATTTTCTCCATACCCATAATACAAATTTTGGAAATTGGGATTGCCACACCTGAGAGCATCAAGAAAGGACGACCCGGGTTCATGAGCGGTGATGTTGGAGAATTGGTGGTGTTCATTGGAGTCATAGGAGAGGAGTGGGTTTTGAGTGGATGTGATGAGGAGTGGTTGGTGATCTTGGGAGTGAGACCTCTTTGAGGAGGAGGAGCGCTTGTTCTTCCGACAGCCGCCGCCGACAGGGACGTTGCGGAGAGTGCCGCCTTTGGTCCAGTACCTGCGGCAGGACTTGCAGAAGTACCTAGGCTGAGACAGGCTGTAGTTGTTGTAGTAGCAGAACTTGGTGTTGGTGGACTCGCACCGAGGGCACTCCACTGCATGCTCCAAACCTGCCTTGGCCTTCTTATCTCTTCTTAACATGTTCTCAAGCGTGTTCGAATTCGATGACATTTCCTGCACAATTTTAACCATACAATCAATATACATAAGTAATTACTAATATTAATTTCAATCTGCCCTGTTTCAAACAAATATTTGGTGTATTACCTGTTGCTGCTGTTGAGGATCCATTCATGCAATAACCTAACTTCACAACTCAAGTCTCGGATTAAGTAGCTGTGAATTTGTTTCTTTCAGAGAAATCAGAAGAAGAGATCGAGCTCATGCAAATTAAAGTGAGGAAATGAAATAAGGCAACACCTCTTATTTATATATGAATAAGAGAAGCAACCAGAGATGCTTACTTTACTTTATTTAATTAATTCATTTTCGAAACGAAATTGAAATGATGACTTCCCGTACGAGATGATCGATGCGTTTGGCTTGCACGCAGAGATAAAATCAATATTAAAACGCCGGCGGGTCCCACTCCCGCGTGGAATCCACTATTTTGTGGGTCCCGATTCCTCGCCGAATACTCGCCTACCTAGCTCTTCTCAAAAACAAATTCAAATAAATACACACCTGCATCACACTTGATGCGGTCCATCATCAGACAGTGTCGTTTCCTGGGACCCACGAGAGTCTGTTTGACATTGATATTGATATCGATATCTTCATGGGCAAGGCAAGGCAAGGCAGAGAACGACAGGTCGTTTTGGTCCGTCTACGTACTGAGGGTACGTCGTTACATAGGTAGCCCACAATTCCAATAACGGGACACTCAGTGGTCCCCATCTGTAACAGGACAATTTACGACCTGTCGCTTTCCCCTTCCAAAGTGCTGTTTCTATGCTGACGTTGCTTTAACTCTGCATGCGCATTTACTTTTCTCTCCTCACTAATCAATCCATATTTTAATTAATACTCCTTTGCTTCATTCATTTATTCACATGTGCAAATATGGTTGGGTTATTGCAAAATTCTGAGAAATGTTTTCAACAAATAAATAAATATAATGTTTTTCTCCATATATGTTTGCCTACTCGGTCGGATGGGTCTCATCACCCATCACATCATGGCATGCCATGTGTTTTTTCATCATGTGGAAGAAGCTAAAAAAACATATACCAAACAAAATTATGGTTCTTCTCTCTCTAGTAGTATACATGTATTGAACTGAGCAATCAAACTATTGTTTGTTTCTCGAGAAAATAACCTCCATCTTAAGTCATGCAGCTTTCTCGCAAAAATGAATCCATACTTATTACAATTTACAAATGCTTTCTAAACTTCTATTTAAATTCTAAAGCGTACATATGAGCTCTTAAAATTAAATACTACCGACTTGAGTTTGATTTAGTAATCACTCTTATTCACTCTTCAATTTTAAATTAAAATCTAAAGCTCATCATGTCATGTGAATGTGATGAATTTAAGAGTAGTTGAGAAAAATATTAATGTATTATTAAAAATATTAAATAATTGTATTTGTAAAATAATTTTGAATAATAGAATCTGAAGTTAATAAATTCATGAGAAAGTAGTACGGTACAAGTTGATGGCTTTATAATGATGCTTCACATAAATAAAAACATAACGCATATAACCCAAGACACGTTTTTTTGTGTTACGCGGAGGATATTAAAATACAGTTGTGTGTACCGTGATAGTTATAGTTAATTAACTATTGTGTTAGGTATGCTTTAATTATTGTGGGTTGTTGTCGTTTAGCTGTCTTTGATGTGAACGGACGTGCATATCTTATTATTTTTTAATAAATAAATGAATGTACGTCGAAGGAGTATCTGAGTGATTGTTTGATTAATGATGTTGTGTTGAATATTATGAGAGTGTTGCATATGAAATCATTGATGGCATAGCTAGCAATTCTTATCTTTGAACCAATCCATAAAGAGAAATATTAAGATAAAACAATTCCAGTCCACATGCACTCCATCATTTCTTCATCAATCAAATATATATCATCATCAGCGGCTATCATTTACCTACCTAGCCTATTTATTTTTTGGGTGTTATATTTATGGATTTTATTATCATTCGGTAAACTATTTTATAATAGAATTTGGTTTATTGTAGGATCAAATCGTAAATTAATTTATTGAAATTCACCATGTCATACACTAGAGAAAAGTTGATCTCGATTTCGCTACTTGTTAGTTTGCACTATTGTTATCGTGCTCATGTAAGTTTGCACAGTTTACATGTGATATATATATACACAAGAGCATATAAACGTAAACGTAGAGAAATTTAAATAAGAACAAGAATAAAATGGACAAAATTAAAACGAAAATGAAAAAAATTAAACTAATAATTAAGCATTAAATAAAATAAAATGGACGATAAATATAAACAATAATTAGGCGGTAAAACCGGCCATCTAATTAATATATAAGAAAAATAAATAAGGAGCAAAGCATATGAATAAGTACATAATTTATTTCATATGAAAATAAAAGCAAGAACAATAAAATAACACTTACACAAATTAAAGTTTTGTAGCGGAAAGCTTGGAAAATAAAAGACTTAGAAGTAATTCAAGGAGTAGGCTAGAAAGGAGAGAAGTCTTGCAAGAAAAATGCTGTGTCTTCCTCTTGAAATGGAGTGCCTTTTTATAGCCAAAGATCAGCCCCTATTCCATCACGGGAGGAATATTATGCATAATGACTTCAAGACTCCAATGGCTCACCAATCACTTCATGCCTCCCACCAATGTCTCCCACTAAGTCTCTTATCATAAATAGTGATTTACTTTTCACTATTTACGACACTTATCATAAATAGTGATTTACTTTCACTATTTACGAAGTTTTTAGATCTGGTTTTGGATACAGACCGGTTTTGGATACGGGTATACCGTAATTACAAAATACAAATACGAAAATAAATACAAATACAAATTACATTTTGTAGTATAATAATTTTTTTTCTAGAACCCCGAGTTTCCAAAGAAAGGGGGCTGGCAGATTTGAACCTCTTCGTCCTCGGCATCATCGGCAAGGTTGATGGATGCTGCTGAGGAAGCGCTGGATCCCGATTCTTCTTTTGTGGAAGCTTTTGAAGGTCCGGGCATGCTGGAGAGGATTTGTTGGAGGATATTTTGATATTCTTCTTCTGTTTTTGCTGCGGCAAGTGACGCTTGGGCTCTCGCACGCTGGGCTAGGAAAAGAGTTTGGCCATGAGAAGCTTGGCTACCCCTTTGACGAGACTTTGCAATCCAGTCGGTGATGGCTTCTGTGGTCAAGGTTTTAGGAATGTTGAAAGCGGACCACCATTTTATCCGAAGCTTTCTCTGGATAATAGGGATGGAGCCATCACGATTATGGATAAAGGTCCAAGAGAGGACCCAAGGGAGAAAGAAATGGATAGAGAAGAGGCACAGAGGGGGGAACCTGGCTTCTTCGGGAGTAGGATTATAGTTTTTTGAAAATGTTTTGAAAGGCTCCATCACATCAGTGTGAAGATATTCATCTGAGGAACCAAAGAATCTCCACCACTGGGCAAACCAGTTAGGAAGTTTTGCTGGGTCAATAGACTTGTTATTGAAGTAAATCAACCACGAGTGAGAACATGTGGAATTTTGAATGTAAAAAGTGTTGTACCACGCATATATGTAATCCCAATAGGAGTACGTGCAACAACAAGGGATGGTCGTTTTGAAGGAAGAGGGGAAGGATTTGCGAGTTGAAAGAGGAGCTCCCCAATCCTTTACACTTAGAATTTTTTGGATTTTTACAGTGGAATACGAGGGGGAGGATGAATCATTTTTGAAAAAGTGTTTGAACTCCACAGACTTTGTGTCCTCGAGAATACTCTGGTAGTATACTGAGGGTTTTGAAATGTCATGTGGTGCGAAGAACCAACCTTTTGGAAGTAGATTGGCGCAGTCTTGAAAGGATCAGACTCCAAACACCCAGGCTCAACGGTGAGAACATTGAGCACATTTAATTTGTCAATATAAGAAGATTTTTGGGCTCTTGATTGGATGCCAACCACAACCTGAGCACTATTTTGAGATACCGAAATATTTTTTGAAGAAGAGGCATCGCCTTTCTCTGGTTTTGAAAATATTTGAGAAGGGTTTTTAGGGGGAGATGAAATCTCCTTCTCGGTTTTTAAATTTTTGATGAGGCCCTTACCTTGTGTCACTATAGGGGCAGACATTGCCTGGAGCTTCCTAAGTAACTCAGGTTGCTCAGATAGGCTCATGAGCCACTGCTGAATACTTGGAGGTTTTGTATCATCTGATGAGGGTGTTTGGTCTTGGTTTTGTTTCGTTGTATCTGCATAGGTTTGGATTGGTTTTGCTGCAGAAAGGTTTTGGGTTGGTGTTTCTACTTCTTTCTTCTTACGAGGCATGGGCTTTTTGCTAGGATCTGTTTTGTAAGAATTCACGAGTTAGGAAATCTGGTAGGGAATTGGAATCTCCTCGAATGAATTCAATGTCAAAATCAAAAACACTTAAAATAGCTTGCCATCTAGCAAAAATTTGTTTCGAAGCAATGTTTTGAACATCCTTTTGTAAAACTTCTTTTGCAGACTTACAATCAATACGAAGAAGAAATTTTTTGTTTAGAAGGTCAGATTGAAACTTTGAAATGCACAAAACAATACTTAATATCTCTTTTTTGATAGTAGAGTAATTTACTTGCGTATCATTCCAATGACCAGAAGTATATGCTATGACAGACTCTTTCCCCCCCATGTTTTGCTTTAAGATACCTCCGTATCCCATATCACTAGCGTCTGTTTCGACTATCTTAGGAAGGTTGGGATCGGCAAGATGCAGGCAAGGGATGGTGAGGACTTGCTTTTTAATTTTTTGGACAGTCTTTGTATGTTCTTCGGTCCAGGGTTCAGGGTTTTTTCTTAACCTATTATGCAGTTTTTTTGCTAGTCTATTAACATTTGGGCAAAAATCTAAAACATAATTCAGACTACCAAGAAATCTTTGCAATTGGGTTTTGTCAAGAATTTTGTCGGGAAATTTGTTTGCAAAATGTAGTGATCGTTCAATTGGTGCAATGGTACCACATGAAATATTATGTCCTAAGAAGCGGATATTAGTTTTGAAAAGAGATATCTTTTTTGCTGAAACAACCAGACCACTCTTCTTTATTGCAAAGAAGAACGTTTTGAGATGTTTTATGTGTTGTTCTACAGAATAAGAAAAGATAAGCACATCATCAATATAAACTATGCAAAAGTCAGAGTAAGGATTAAAAATGTCATTCATAATTCTTTGAAATTCTGAGGGGGCATTTTTTAATCCAAATGGCATGACATTCCACTCATATTGTCCAAACGGGACAGTAAAGGCAGTTTTATATCTGTCTTTAGGATCAATTTGTATTTGCCAGAATCCTGATTTTAAATCGAATTTGGAAAAAACAAAAGATGAGTGTAGTTTTTGTAGTAAATCTTTTTTGTTTGGAATCGGATAACGAATCCATTTTAGGGCCGCATTCAAAGGTTTGTAATTGATTACTAACCTAGGAGTGCCACGTTCTATTTCAGATGCCTTGTTAACATAAAAGGCAGCACAAGACCAAGGAGATCTGGATTTTGTAATTAATCCCTTATTTTCAAGATCTTGAATTTCTTCTCTACTGAATCGTTCCATGTCAGCATTCATCTGAATGAGACGAGCCTTTGTAGGAATTAGTTTGTCATTGAAATCAGGTTCATAAGGAAGATCCACCATGTGTTGTTTCCTATTCTAGAAAGCATTTGGTAGATCGGAGCAAACTTGTTTTTCAAAAAGATTTTGAAACTCGGAGATTTTTTGTTTGGCTGAGCTAGTCCCTAAATATTATTCAATCTTTTGATATTGGACTTCATTCTTAAGATGTAAAACATTTGATTGTTTTCCAGCAATAAGAACATTTATCTCATTGTTATAAATGGTCTCAGCCTTTATAACATTAAGACTCTTAGTCCTTGGTTTTTCAAGAAAAGGAAAAAGCAATTTTGAATATTTAGTTTTAGAACTAATCCCTTCAAAATCAACTTGATAAGGAGTTATCATGTTGATAAATGGTGTTCCCAAGATTACTGTATGATGGATGTCTGGACACATAAGAAACAGGTTTTTCAGAAGGAAATCATTATTAAAAATACCTGCTTGGGTTTTTCCAACAATTCTAAGCTTAGAATTGCTAGCAGTGTGCAAACTTTCTTTTGTCTCTTGTTGGAAGCGAAGAGGCACAATACCAGGTTTTATAACATTTTGGTCAGCTCCAGTATCAAAAAGAGCAATAGTATTGATTTGAGAATTATCAGGGAAAACAAGAGTAATTTTTATAAAATATTTTCGTGAAGTTACTTCTTCGAGAATATAAAGGAAATCTTGAGGAGCATCTCGTAAATTTTCGAGAACAGGGGGCTCATCGTTTTCCTCGTCGCTAGCCTGGCTTTGAAGGTGAGAGATAAGAAGTTGAATTTTTTCAGAATCTTCTTTTTGTTTATCTTTTAATTGTTTGATCTCGGTCTTTATGGTTTTTATTTCGGTCTGGAGATCGTTGATGGTCGCTTTGGGGTTGAGGACCTTTTTTCTCCTGTTAAGGATAGAAGTAAGATCATAAAGGTTTGGGCTGGAAGAAATAGGAGTTCGATTTTGGGTGGTAGCAGGAGGTTCATCTATCAAGGATGTTTTAAGTTGCTCAAGTTATTGTTTTTGAAGGATAGGGTCATCAATATGACTGATCATATCCAAGATTATAGACTGGTCACTTGTAAGCACGCAAATAGAGTCACCTTTATCAGACTCTGTGTCTGAGGAACTGGTTATGATCTCATCAAGGCTCGGGCCCATGTCTCTAGAGGGCGAAGTAGAGCCATCTTCGTCATCTGAGATTTCCAAAAGAAGGGCTGAGAATTTTTCTTTGATATCTTCTTCAGCATCAAGTTCTCGGATTTGTTTTGAAACTTTACAGAATCTCGAGATATGGCCTTTCTTGCCGCATCGATAGCACGTGACATCTTTCGAAGAGGGTTTTGGAGTCTCAGATTGTTTCTCGGGTCTTCTATAATTTTTCCTAAAAGGTTTTTTATAGTAGTTCGGTTTTTCGAAGGAATGTTTTTTGTAAGGTTTTTGGTATTTCCTAAATGGTTTAGGACGTGTTGGTTTCTTACTACAATCTCCTACACAATGTTTTGGTTTAGTCATAGAGGAATCAAATTGCCTACAGAAAGATCCTACTTCTTTCTTAGATTCTTGCAATTCCCACTTAAGGTGTTTTTGGAGTTTAAGGTCTTGGCAAATCTGGAGACCCTGTTTTTGAGAAGTACTAATTAGTTCTCCATAGGTAAGCTGGTCATAGGGTATGATATGGCTACCATAATTTTCTCTAATTTTGTTCCTAACCTTTTCTCCTAAGAGAGTAGGAAGTCCAGCCAGAAACTTTTCTTTCCAAAAAGGTTGGTTAGAGTCTTCGCGAAGCATGACTCTAGAGAGAAAGGTAGACTTATACCATTGGAAGTCCCCTAGTTTCTTACACTGGAGATTTGACAATAAATCCGCATTTTTATCGCTGAGGTATGAGGAATCACCGATGAAGTGTAGAGATATTGTAAGAATTAGGGTGGAAACAGCATCTTGGATAGGTTCCCCTAGGTTGTTAAGTATTGGTCCACCATTGTCATCTGTTTGGATACTATTAAGGATTTCGAAGTGTTGTTCGGGGGTTAGGTAATTATCCCACCATCCTTTGAGTTGTCCCGAAAATCCAGCCATCAGAAGTTCAGCAACTGTTTTGTCTGATGTTCCTTGTTGAGTTTTGTAGGCGTTTGACGCCATAGTCATTTGCTGGAGAAGGTTGAGGATACTATTATCAGACATGCCATCAAGATTCCATTCATAAATGGATGAGGCCTTATAGTTTGGTTGGACAAGGGTATGAGGCTGGGATCTAAGATCGTTTTCATAGTCTACTTTGGGAACTAATGTTATTGGAAGTATATGAGAGCGGGATTTTGGAACTTCGGCCGAGCTGCTAGTTGTCTCGCTATCCGAAGAAGGACTCCTTTGTCGTATGACTGAACACATAGAGTTTTGTTCCGGTATGTTTGGAACAGTATTGCGGGAGGTAGAGGGTATATCAACACGACTAAGTTGGTCAGTAATAGCTTTAAGGAATTCACTTTTATTGGATCTAAGTTCCTGTTGGGCTGGTTTTGACATTTGGAATGGCTTGAACATAGGAGGCTTTAGGTGTTTCGATTTTTCAGGAAAATGAGAAGAAACAACTGTTGCTTCAATATTACGTTTTTCTATTCTAGAAATCTGTTTTGAAATAGTTGCTAGTGAAATGTTCGTATAATTATTTTGGCACAGGACACTCTTCAAATCCTCCGAAGTATCATTTCGGGAATTTTTTAGAGGAATAGCCTCTACTTTAAGAGTTGTTCCTGGGACAGTAAAATCAAGTTTTCTGAGAGGCGGGTGCTCTGCTTCAACTGGTCCATCAGTTGTTTCCCAGATAGGCAACCTTCTCTTAGTATTGACAGGAAGAATTGTTTGAAAAGGATATGTAATATTTTCTTGAGAAGCATATATCTCAAACCAATCAAAGAAAAATATATTGAGTTTGTTTTCCAAAACAAATTCGTAAAACGTCTTTTGAATCTCTGTTCTATGATCTATGAAATTTTTGAAAAACCATATCCGTTTTTCAGAATTGTGTGATCCATAAAAATCATTTTGTAAAAGGGTTTTGTCAACCTCAAAGGTACTTTGAAGAACATTTATTTCATTTGCTATGTTTTGGGTAATAACCGAAGCGGTTGGAGAATCAGGTGAAGGAGGGTTCTGTTCTTGGTTTGACTCAATGTAGACTGGGTGAGCAACCTGGGCTGTACAATCAATGTTTTCCATTGAGGAGGAATGTGGTTCATTATTAGGAAAATTTTGGTAGTTACGAGGTATGTGTATAGGTTTGGGAAGGTTAGATCTAGGGAGTGTGAGATCACTAGATCTGTAAGTATAATTATTGATAGAAGATATTCTCGAAATCCTATCTAAGTTAATGGAATCGGAAGACGAGACATCAGAGAGGCGAGAACTAGTACTAGATCTCGGTCTATCAAAGCTTATTTTTACCTTACCGTCTAGGTATTGAGTTATGTTGTTGATTTGAGCGTTTGGTTCCGGCAGTACTACATCTGGTTTTGATGGATCAGTAGCCCCGTCGAGGATCCATTCTTCTGGAAGTGAAACATCTCTCTACTGGATCGGTCTTGGAACAACTGTATGTGCTTTGGATAAATCTGTCTCAAGAATAAGGGTTTCACCTTTGGTTGCTTGATGTTTGTAGTTTGAATGAAAAGATGTCATCATAGCCTTATAATGAATTTTAAAAATTAGAGCAACTGGAATAGACCCTTCGATCATCTTGTAATTATGTAATTTTAGTTGAAGGATCAAGGATTTTAAAATATTTTTGTCATTTAGAGAGATAGTTAAATCTGGGTAACAATCAAACGAAACAGGTCCTCTACAAAGACTAGACTCCACCGTTCCTAGTAGAGAATCGTCAAAATTTAGATGTCTAGCATCTCTTAAAGCTGCTAGGACAGAAGTATTGAGACCTTCACGTGTCAAGGGTTTGAGTGCTACTTGAACTAAACCGATGTGTATGTACCGATAGCCCTTGTTTTGATGTTGTTTTAAAGTAGTTGGATATATATATATATATATATATATATATATATATATATATATATATATATATCAAATACAAACCAGAAAAAAAAAGTCCAAACGCTCAAACACTGCCTCAGCCGTCGTATGCAACATGATTGCGACACCTGGTGCAGACGGATTTGATATCAACATAAAAGAGACAAACGAAGAAGTCAGGGCAGTTGAGTCATTTTGCGAAGAAGCCCTAATACAATATGTGACGGTTTGGTTTCTCAGAACAACGATCGCGAGGTTGTACTGGTTGCAGAGAGATTTGACTTCGTTTTCGCACTTGATTTTGATCTCGATTCTTCAGAGATGGTGATACGCGATCGTTTTTGTCTTCGATTCGGTTGCCAAATCTCGGTAAGTCGCGCAATTTCCGGTTTGAGCTTATATCGATTTCGTAGTTTTAGAGTTTCGATTGTTGTTTTTTTTATTTATGCCGATTTGAATCCGATCTAGGGTTTTTTTGATCATCATGTTGTTATTGATTTTTGATTTGTTATTTAGAGTTTTTTCTTTCAAGTACAACAAATCTGAGGTGTAGAAGATGATGACGACGAAGATGACAGCGACGAAGAAGATGTTACATCTATCTTTCTGTTTATGTACAACATGTAGATGTATTGTATATAACATGCCGGTTTATACTATATAACCAGCGTGATTAAATAATGCTAAGCATCACATAAAACGATTAACCATCTTCTGTGGTTTTTTTGTATTGTTTTTGTAAGCGCTTGTCATTTGGGGCAAGCTTTTGATTAATCAAGTTTGCAACGGTGTTTCTGTTTATGTATAACATGTCGATGTACCCTGAATAACATGTTGCAATATATTGTATAACCACTGTAGTTAGATGATGTTCAGCAGCACATGAAACGATTACCTATTTTCAGAGGTTTGTGTATGACTGTGTTGCTGTCGATATATAACATGTCGATGTACCATGTATAACATGATGTCATATATTGTACAACCAGATTAATTATATAATATTCAACAACACACAAAACGATGGATGATCACTCTCTGGATCTAGCCTATTTTTAGCGTGAAACGCTGAATGATCGTGGTTTAAATGCGCGATCGTGCTTTAAATGCACCTATTTTTAGTGTGAATCATTAAATGATCACGCTTTAAATACACGATTAACACACACAATATGATGTTATACACCCCAACACAGAAAATTTATACATCACATCTAATATTGGAATGACGAGCGTGCCCTCAGCTCTCCGTCTGTTTGTCACTAACGGGGTCAGCGAACCGCTCCGCCACGTGTCTCTTGATCCTCGCTCGCAAAAAAAATGGACCGCCAGATGAGAGTTTGGACGTTTGGACATTTTGGGTGAGTTTGTATTGGAGTGCATCCATATATATATAGGGATGCACTCCACCAAAACGTCCAAACTATCATCTGCCCATCCATTTTCTCGCGAGCGACGATCAATCGACACGTGGCAGAGCAATTCACTAACCCCGTTAGCCACAAACAAACAGAGAGCTGAGGGCACGCTCGTAATTCCAATATCAGATTTGATGTATAACCTTCTGTGTTGGATTGTATAACATCATATCGTATGTGCTTATCGCGCATTTAAAGCCCGATCATTTAGTGATTCACACTAAAAATAGGCGCATTTAAAGCGGGATCGTGCATTTGAACCGCGATCATTCAACGATTCACTCTAAAAATAGGCTAGATCTAGAGAGCGATTGTTCAATGATACAGTATATAACAACATGTTATACATCGACAGTAAGACAGTCATACACAAACCTCTGGAAGTGGGTAATCATTTTATGTGATGTTGAACATCATCTAACTACACGGGTTATACAATATATAACATCATGTTATATGTACACCACCATCAACTATTTGTTACCAGAATTATTGATAATTAATTAAATATTTATTTCCAAATTAAATGAGCAATTACCAGCAGATATTTAAGTAGGATATGAATTACAGGTCAACAATAAACTATTTACCAAAATTATTGATGATTAATTGAAGATTTATTTCCAAACTAAATGAGCATTTACCGCTGATATTTAAGTGGGACATTAATTACAAGTCAACCAAGCTAATAGACGATTATGATCTCAATAATATGAATAACCTTTAACATAAGTGATACAGTACAAACCGGCATGTTATACAGTACAATCCGACATGTTATATAGAGTACCTCGACATGTTATACATAAACATAAAGACAGATGTAAACTTGATAAATTTAAAGTTTGTCTCGAAGGAGAATCGCTTACAAAAGTATTACAAATACAGAAAAATGAGTAAAAAAAACATTGAGCGACGGTGGTCAGTCGTTGTCATCCTCGTCGTCATCGTCTTATGCTCCTCAAATTTGTTGTAGATGAAAAAAACTCTAGATCGGATCGAAACCGGCTAAAATTAAAAAAATAGCAAATCGAAAATCACAACACACACAATCGACTGCAGATCTATCATGAAATCGCGCTACTTACTGATAATTCTCAACCAGATCGATGAAAACAAATCACTCTTCTCTCCGTCTCTGAGACGAAGTAAAAAATGCTCTGATCGTATTGTTCTGAGAATCCAAACCAAACACGCGATGATCTGGGAATAAAAATCGTCGAAAACGCAAATATAACTGCTACACGAAAAGACAAAAATACCCCCCAACTTCTGTGTGACACCGTTAACTCAACCCAAATCCCTTCCGTGCCACGTGTCGCAATCAGGAATCGCGCGCAAAAATCAGACGGTTACGACAATGTTTGGACGTTTTGGCATTTTCCTCTGGTTTGTATTTGATATCTACTATATACATACACACATACATACATGATCTTAAATTGTGTCTTCTATTCACCAATATATGTGTATTAATTTACTATTCAGCTCAACAACGATTCATTGATCAATTGGTTAAACACTTGAACTTGGGTACAAGTGATCTGCATTTGAGTCTCTTTACGGTATTTTTCTCTTACATCTCTTGGTTTCTGTTGGGCCTCTTATGTAGTGAGTACAATAACAATATCATGTCTCACTCTTCACAAGTGTTGGTCTTGAAAAGTTATTAATTTTGTGTTGTCTTGCTTCGTTATAACATAGTCAAACTTCAATCTTTATATAATATTTTTGGTAAATTTTTTTTACTGCTTAGCTCTCCATATACTACTCGTAGTTATAAAATCTTAATAAAAAACTGTGTAAAAATAAATAGTAGTATTTTTTAAAAAACAAAACGAAGAGGAAGGATGTCTTAACAAATATAAGGAAAGTGAAATATTGATATGGTTTTGCACATGATCCATCCACGTCATACCAATAACTTACCTTGCACTTAAACTAGAGTAATATAAGATATCGAACTTAAGGTAAATACTAAGTTTTTGAAGTGAATAACCCATTAACTATATTGTTTTATAATTATTTATATTTGAAACACAGAGGAGAATATTTGTTAAGTAAGTACCAAGTTTCATTCCGATCCGTTAAGTCAAATTTAAATCCCGAAAAGTTGAAATGGTAGGGTGTCATGTCATAGTCAAATAGAAAATAGAAATAAGCAATAAACAAGTAATGATTGATCCCACTGTGTCATGTCCGGTGGTCTGTTTTATTATGTTTTCTAGTGTCCTTAATTTTGGATCCTATGAACAAGAATGAATCAATTAAGAAAGAAGAAAATAGGCAGTAGGTAGGCGAACGTGACTGTGATTGCGGATTTGAGTATATA
This sequence comes from Geranium rotundifolium, assembly GCA_963920655.1. Lineage (NCBI taxonomy): Eukaryota > Viridiplantae > Streptophyta > Magnoliopsida > Geraniales > Geraniaceae > Geranium > Geranium rotundifolium. The sequence continues at coordinate 28,745,303 of OY987317.1, read as the reverse complement.
TGATATGATGAATGGATAATTCAGGAGCGCACTACGTTGGTGGGCCCAGGGAATTTGGGGGTGGGCCCATTTATGTATGGGGATCAGTCACGTTGGTTGACTGGTCAACGCAGTCCAGTTGAAAGAAAAAGCAGTGTGTGTGTGTTAGGGAAGGGAGGGTTAGATAGCTAGAAAACTGTGTCCGATAAAGACATGGTGTTGGTGTTGGTATTGGGAGCATCTTCTTCTTCTTCTTCTCTTAAGAAAAGAATCTCTCTCTCTCTCACTGACGGGTCAGTCTTCTTCTACAGACACAACACAAGAATCTAATCTCTATCCTTTTCGTGCCAGTACCTCACCTTGTAATATTGTAAATATAATTAGTTTGAAAGGTAGATATTTTTGTAATTTCTTGTTAATTCCAAATGCACTTGTTTGAAAATTAACCTCCATAATTCCAAAACTAAATGTTTAATGCTAACTTGTAAAAGATAATTATCGATGGTAAACTGAAAGTTAATTTGTGAATTTGCGAATTAAATAAGAGGCGTTGGATATGTTAATCAATGGTTCAGAGTTGATTTCGTGGATTTTTGTTTTTAAGAGATTGTTAGATTATATTATGTTTCCTATATTTAGTTTCCTATGTTTATATTTCCTTTCTCACATATATTAGGGTTTCTTATTCTATTCCTATTGCCTCTATAAATAGAGGTCTCTTGTAATTCACAATAAACACATCAATAATATATCTATCATTATTTCTATCTTGGTATCAGAGCCATAATCGATCCTTGGTCAAATCTCTATGAATTTATCGCTTTGCCCACTCGTCGATGATTCGTGATTCTGACGGTGGGCGAGGCAATTCAAATCTCAACCTCTAGCAATCTCGCTTCCGCAAACATTCAAATCTCAATATTCTAAATCTCTTCTACCAAGTTCAAACACTGTCTCTACTCCTTTTTTGTCCTTTCCCTTATTCTGTTATTTTCTTTCTCAAACCAATCGGTTCTTTTTTTACTCTTTACTTATCTTCTCTCACGAAGCAATCCTATCAACTCATCAATCAAAAATCCCGTAATTTGGAAAGTTATCCCGTAATTCGGAAACCGACACGTGTACATCCCCGTAATTCGGAAAGTTATCCCGTAATCTGGAAACTGACACGTGTACATCCCCGTAATTCGGAAAGTTATCCCGTAATTCGGAAACCGACACGTGTACATCCCCGTAATTCGGACACCGCACGTGAGAGAAGAGCATCTTGCATCTGGCAATCATCGGACATTTGTGCAGGCTGATGTTATTCATCAACAGCCATCAGCCAGCAGGCATCAAGCATCATTGGACATCAGGCATCATCTATATGCCATCAGCCGTTGTCATCTCGCCATCAGCCAGCAGGCATCAGGCATCATCGGACATCAGGCATCAAGCATCATCTATATGCCATCAGCCGTTGTCATCTCGCCATCAGCCAGCAGGCATCAGGCATCAGGCATCATCTATATGCCATCAGCCGTTGTCATCTCGCCATCAGCCAACAGGCATCAGGCATCATCAAGCATCAGGCATCAAATAGCGGCACGCATCCTCCATCATCGCCGCATCATCTCGACATCATCCTCGGCAGCCGCAACCCTGACGCAACTCAATATTATCTAGTTTCAAACTCAATTCTTATTTCACCTCATTGAGTTTGAGGGGGGTTGTTAGATTATATTATGTTTCCTATATTTAGTTTCCTATGTTTATGTTTTCTTTCTCACATATATTAGGGTTTCCTATTCTATTCCTATTGCCTCTATAAATAGAGGTCTCTTGTAATTCACAATAAACACATCAATAATATATCTCTCATTATTTCTATCATGGTATCAGAGGAATAAATCCCTCTCTTCTTTCTATCATTAATGAATATTTTTAATAGTTGTAAATGAAATAGGAAGTAATAAGAGTGGGTGTGGGGGTTGTTTTGTAATTGCGACACTAGCAACGTGGCCACGTACAAATAATCGAGAGAGGTTTGTGGACGAGTGGCACGCAACTGTAAATAGAGTATGTTTTTGTTCTTGACATGATGATTTAGACTTTTATAGCGTATTGTACATAGAATTTTTATATGGTACTCTTGCAGTGTTTTGTTGGTGCGTCTGTGTTAATTGGTTAAAGTTGGGGACATAAAAACCTTGGGTGAACTCAGAGGTGTTGCTTTTGATGATTCTGAAACCCGTAACGTCATGGGTGAATAGTATTTATATGCAGTCATTGTACAATCCAAGTTAATATTCATGTTCAAAATGTTGTAATGTATTGGTAGGTGTTTTTGTTTTTTTGTAAGTACACAGGGCATTGACTGTAATTGGTAAGTTTTGGTCTGTATTGTACTCAAGTTTTCAATTTATCATCAAGTAGCAATTTGAAATGGAAGGGATGGTAACTAATGTAGTGTCTCATTAAGTAGGAGTTCATGTTTCACGGTATTGTATTGGATCATTTTGTGCGAGGGATGGTTTCATTTCATTATTTGCAAGGGTGTGTTTCTTTTCATTTCTATGTGAATCTTTTTGCTGAAGGCAAATTTTCATTTAATTTTACTGTTCTTTCAATTTATTTGGGAATTATCTCATATAACTACTTTTGAGTTTCAAACAAACATAAATTTAATTGGCATTTACATGGGTTCATTTTTGTATCATGGGTCTCTCATTTCTCAAACATGTAAGTCTCATAAAATTGAATACAGACACTCCAACCAAATTTCAAAATCGACAAGTAGATTAAACAAATAAATAGATTTCCCCAAATTCCGATCTCGCGTATACTCGTACTCACCGATTAAACAAATAACTATAAGGAACAAAAAAAAATCTTTGTTTACTTTCATTTGAAACTTGACTCGATGCTTGCTCTAACCCAAAAGGAAATGTTGAGTCATCGACTGTGACCCAATTAGTGCTGACACATCATGTTTACTTCGTCAACAATGTGAATTTGCTATCAGCACGTAGTCATAGGTGTGTCGGTAATGTATTATTATTGCCGACAGATTATTCGATGTGGGACGGAAATATGAGTAGATTGATTTTTCTTTTGCATCGTTCCATTCATATCCCAAGTTTTTATGCCAGTTATGGATTGTGGTTGGATCACTATACCTGGTAGAATTTCAAAACCATTTATACAAGGTGTATCACAATTCATACGGTTTTCCTTTGAGAACACTACGCCACACGGCCAAGACCAGTACTTATGTTCGTGCACGTGTTGTTGAAATATGCATCTGCAGAGTACCGAAAGAACTTTCATGTACCTAATGCACAACGACATATTACCAAATTGTACGGTGTGGAGGCTTCATGGTGAAATCCAAGACATGTCTCGTTATTCAGAACATGTGATGTTACCAAGAAAGGATAAAGCTTCCATCAATTACAATGTGGATTTTGTAGTAGAACTCGTGGAGGGTTTATGTCAAGGTCCTCATTACTCAGGTAAAGAACGATTGGATGATGATGAATAAATACTATATTTATTGTATCCTTCTACAAAAGCAACGATCGACGCATACGACGAACTAATAAGTCTTGCCAAACCCTATTGGGGAACAATCTAACGCAAACTTTTTATCGGTGATGTTGAGCCTGATGTCAATGAAGGAGCAATGGAGCATACTGCAACTTCAAACACAACGTTTGATAGACTGTATGAGTAAAAACTTTGCATGTTGTCGAAATACATCAAATGTAAACACAAAAAACAAACATAAAATGTGAATGTTTTGTTGTTATGAATTCACGTCGTAGATTGAAGAAGCCCCAAATTATAAGTTTGCGCTAATAGAAAAGGCGCCACATTAGTCGATGAATGAGAAGTTAAAGTATTTTTGGAATGATTTGTAGGATTTGTGCCCTAGTCCTATACTATTTATGTTTATGTAATCATCATTAGCAATGAATAAAATCGGCATTTTATTACTAACGTGTTGTAGTAATAAATTAAGCATAATTTGATCTATATCATTAAGTGTATCATCACTAATAGTAGAACTATAGATCTGTTTGAATTATACTTAACGAGTCCCTGGTTAATTAAGCTTCATCAAAAGCGACCAATATGAGAATGACTCTTTATGATCACGCTCTACTGATCATTGGCAATGGGATTGCCGGAGTCAGATCATAGATATCATTTGGAAAATGGTGTTGGACGTCCCAACCTGAATATACGACATAGATATTGTCATGAGCATATTCAGTTATCGTAGCTTGTCATTGTATCTTTAGGCCGAGGAGTATTTGTGATCACAATATAGTCAATATCCGAGTTTGACCTAAACCTAACGTTATCTGTGATAGGGTAACCATAATGGTTATGATTGGCTTGGTGACGGGTTATATGGGTGATATGAAAGACGGCTAAGGTATTTATCCCTCATACTCTGGTATGGGAACGATATCCGTTTGGGCCACATGATGAGAATGACTGAAAGGAAATACATGGTCATGCTTATGATACGGGGTATCATTTTTCAGCCATCTCACATATCAAAAAACAGTGATTAATTAAATAAGAATGACAACTTTATGCCTTATAATTAATCAGGATACCTGGTGATAAAAGGTTAGTGACATGGACGACATGAGGTCAAATCGAATTAGTCGATCATCATGGTCATTGGGTAATTATAATGTCTTGCTAGAGACTACTTATGATGGATTTAGTGAAATGGGATTTCACGTCAATCTGTCAACGGAGTCATGAGCCTACAAGGTCACAAACAAACGATGTGACCTGAAACTAGTGGGAGAATAAGTTGAAAGGAGAGGGCCACGGTCCGTGGAAGTGGCCACGAGTCCGTGGCGTGGGATTGGCAACATCGTGGCTAGGTTAACCACTGGATTGTGACCAAAGGGATTGGCCACGGGCCCATGGTGATACCAGAAAAATGGCCACGAGCCGTGGCGGGGGCACGGTGTGGCAGAGATTTGCTACGGCCCCGTGGCGAGTCGACATGCCATGATTTTGCGGAAACGATCTCCGCAATTGCTTGCCAGATCCTTAAGGAGATATAACGTCTGCTTCAGTTTTAGAAAATATAAGAACGACGCAATTCAATTTTTTCTAAAAAAAAATCTCTCTCTCAGAAATCCTCACAGAGAAGAAAAACGTTCTAGCAGGCCATTTTTCTTCTTAACTTCGAAGTAAGGTGTATCGGTGTGCACACTAGTAGAGGAAGGGTAACGTGTGTGCGTTGTTGATTCAATAGAAAAGCCAGATCTACAAAGGTATCAATCCCAAATCCCAATTTGGTAATTTGTTAGATCAGTATACAGTACGAGGTTAATATTATTGCTTCCGCTGCATGATTTGGATTGGATTCCTCGTTCCCCAACAGTGGTATCAGAGCCTAGTTGCATGCTAAATTAGGATTGTATGCGTATTTAATTTTAAGAAAATTGTATGCATGAATATATCTATGCAGAAATTAATTTTATGGAATTTTTTGCATGAATCGGCACTATAAAACGCTTTTCCAGAATCTAGACGAACACGGCCATGAATCTGTGGCATATTGGCCACGGACCCATGGCGAGGCTAAAGATGGGGAGTGGCCATGAGATGGCCACATGCATGGACTGTGACCATGGGATGGACACGGGTCCGTGGCGACCCCGTGGCGCCTAGAGCGTGGTCATGGGATGGCCACGGCCATGGAGCGTGACCTTAATTGGCCACGGGTCCGTGACACCTCCATGTAGTTGAGGTTGTGACTATTTCATGGTCACATGGCCACGACACGTGACCTTAATTGGCCACGGATACGTGACCACCTCCATAGCGGTGTTCTGTTCCTGATTTCCAGAACTGTCCGGTTTCGATAAACCGAAAATTTTGACACCTAAAGTTTTTAAATCAGGTTTGGTTTCGATAAACCGGATCTCAAAATTTAGGCAAGATAAAATCGACAATTACACCATGGTTTGATAACATACTTGATTGAAAACATGTTGTATGATGTGATGAATTGCATGGTGCATGGTATAGCCCTTAGACCGTTCTTTTTATTATAATTTGCGGTCTACGAACCGCTGGGTTAAAGGTTGTAATTTAACTTGCGGTATGCGTAACCGCTATTTAAATTTCCAGTTTTGTTATTTAAATTATTCGGTCTGCGAACCGTGTATTTTTTTTAATAGTTACATCAAGCCGACAAGAATGCAAGAGAACCGGATGGCAGTCTCGGTGGGAGGCAACATCGACTTGGAGTTGATGGGAGTTTTGAAGCTGGTGGGAGTACCACAAAGATGGTTTTTCATTAGATCGGTTCTTTATGAACCAAATTAAGATTAATGCATATATCATGCACGTTTACATTTACATGTATTAGATATGTATGAATATATGTTTTTAGTTTATTTTATGTTTAGAATGTATAATAAGCTATCACCCACACGTGAAAAGATTAAAATTGGAATTAATCAAGACGTTTGCATGTAAACCGGTAATTGAGTCTTCATTGCACTAGGTGTAGTTGATGGCTCAAATGAACTTGTGTTGGACACAATTAAGGAATCTAAACACAACCGATTCACAAAGAATTCAAGTCACGTGAGATACCACCCAAATCTCAAAACTCAGACTAGCTTCCAGCTCTATGGATGGGAACGCCTTCGCGTAGCATTCATAGGGATGCGAGTTATATAAGTTGGTCAGTTATATGTGGGTGTGTGCGCCTCTGCGTAGTATCCACATGTGGATTGAACCATAGTTGAATTTGGTTGACTTGACTACAATTGTCAGCTAGGGTTGACCTAGGGTATCAGATAGGGTATGTCGTGTACATTTATGTACATACCCTAACCAAAAATTACACTGGGTGTAATTGGACGGGTGTCCTACCTACATAGCTCGATTGGAGGCGTGAGCCTTCGTTCACTACAATCGAGTGAATCAGGGGTCTTGGTTCTTATTCTAGATTTTAGAATCGAATGGTTGTGATTTAATTCGTGATATTCAACTTAAATTTAATTAATACTGATTAAAATTACTTTTTGTGTAGATTTAAATGGCAAACACTCATGTGAATAGCTCGTTGAGACCCATATTGGATAAGGTTAAGCTCAACGGAGTTAATTTTCTGGACTGGAACAGAAACCTGAGGATAGTCCTCAAACATGAGCGCAAGGAGTATGTCCTTGACAATGCTATCCCCAAGGAACTAGTAGCAGGCTCAACAAGGGCCGTTCGAGATGCTTATCAAAAGCATCTCAGCGTCTCGATTGATGTATCTTGCATAATGTTGGGCTGCATGGAGGGTGACCTCCAAGAGCAGTTTATGGAACTTTCCCACGATCCTTATGCCATAATGGGGCAGATTAAGGAGATGTTTAAGGAAAAAGATAGAATCGAAAGGTATAATACCATAAGAAATCTCATTTCCTGTAAAATATCAGCGGGAAATCCCGTAAGTCCTCATGTCCTGAAGATGAAGGGACATCTCGAGCACCTTACAAGACTAGGTTTTGGTATGGTGAAAGAGATGTCTACATATATCATTCTGCAATCCCTTCCTCAAGCATATGATAGTTTCATTATGAACTACAATATGCAGGACATGGACAAGACTGTCTCAGAGTTACATGGGATGCTTGTAACTGCTAAGAAGAACATCAAAAGGCAAGCAAGCCAAGGATGTTCTTATGGTCAACAAGGGGATCAACTTCAAGAAGCCTGGTGTGAACAAGGGCAAGGCCCCAGCGCACTTGGCTGGCAAGATGAGGGTGCCTGTTGTTCCTAACCCTCGCAAAGCCCTGACGGGCAATGGGAAGGCTAAGGAGAAAACAATTACATGCTTCTATTCTCAAGAAGTTGGGGATTGGAAGAGGGACTGCAAGATGTTCTAGGATGATCATCGGAAGGGTGGAGGGTCCACGTCAGATTCTTGAGTATTAGATACCGGTGCAGAATCTCACATTTGTATTAATGTGCAGGTGTTGGCAAGTAGAAGAGATTTGGGCAAATGCGAAGTGGACTTGAGAGTTGGCAATGGAATCAGTGTTGCTGCAACTACTGTAGTCTCCATTAGTTTTAATTTGCCCAGTGGGCTTGTACTTTTTTTATCAGATATTTATTATGTACCTACATTTAGTACGAACATTATTTCGATTTCTTTGTTAGACAAAGAGGGTTTTGAATTTTAAATAAAGAATGGAGATTTCAATATTTATCGAAATAATATGTATTATGGTAGTGCAAGTAGAGTTAGAGGTTTATATGTATTGAATACTGAAAACTCTTATTCAAGCTCAATTTATAATGTTAATACCAAAAGGTTTAAGTCTGAGGACTTAAATGAAACTCTAATATGGCACTGTCGCCTTGGCCACATCAACGAGAAACGCATCTTAGCACTTCATTAGTGTGGACTTTTAAATCCATTCGAATTCAGTTCGATTGAGAAATGTGAGGCTTGTTTGATGGGCAAGATGACAAAAGTGCCCTTCACAGGTAGAGGTGATAGGGCGAGTGACTTATTGGGTCTAATACATACTGATGTATGTGGGCCAATGAGACTTATGCCAGTAGGGGTTTTTGGTACTTCATCACATTAACTGATGATTTCAGTAGATATGGTTATGTCTACTTGATGAGACATAAATCTGAAGCTTTTGACAAGTTCAATGAGTTTAGGAATGAAGTACAAAACCAACTCGGAAAAAGTATTAAAGCGCTTCGTTCAGATCAAGGTGGTGAATATTTATCCCAAGAGTTTACCGATCATCTTAATGATTGGGGAATTGTATCATAATGGACTCCGCCAGGAACACCACAATTAAATGGCGTGTCCGAACGGAGAAACCGAACCTCCCAATTTCGTTCCATGATGAGCCGCGCCGATCTCCCAATTTCTTTATGGGGTTATGCTCTAGAGACAGTCGTGTTCATTTTGAACATGGCTCCAACGAAGGCACTGTTGGGGGGAAAAGCGGTCTCCCCTCTCTCGCGCAACAACATGCGGTCGCGGCAAGTACAAATAAACCGGTAAGATATCGAGTCGAATCCACAGGGACTAATGAGGGTCGTAGGTTGTTTTGAGTGTTTGTATTTATTTTAGTAAACTACCAACAAGTAAATAGCAACAACATGATAACAATGGAAGTAAAGCGCCTAGGGTTCTAGACAAATAGCAATGTAAATAAGTTTGCGAGTTTTAATTCCTTCAGATCGAAATCAAAGTTGAGCCTATGTCTTAAGTGCCGACCTCGCCTTTCGGTAATGAGGTTAGTCTAATCCCGAGTCTCTTCGTGCCCTTTCGGTATTGAGATTAACTCGGCACTGCATTAGATCGACAATAATAAGCTAAGGGCTATTACGAGGTGTCAAGACACAGTCTTGAGCCTACAACCCTCTGTGGATGCTAGGTCCGGATTCTATTCCTTCCCTTTCGATATCGGATATAACTCCTCAAACACATATTGTAAAACGTCAATTAAACAATACATGCATAGAACTAATACCTCCATAAACTCAATAAACATATGTCATAATGTCTAGCACCCATGGCTAAGGGATTTAGCCCTCAACCATGGTGCTCAATCCAACTATCATCATACAATCAACAAAAGTAAACAACAACATTAAAAATAAACTAGTAAATAGGGATAGAAATTTCTCTTGGTGTTCTTGAGCAAGATGGATCTTCAAGCTCGGTGGATTTGATGGTAGGAATCTCAACAAAGCTTCATTTCCTAGCTCCAAAGGTTGAGTCTATGGTGGAATCCACTTCAAAACTCCCAAAGTGTCAAGAAGAGATGAAGAAATCTTCAAGTTTGATGAAGAACAAGAGGTTGGAGCTCTCAAACTAAGCTCTCTCCTCAACTCATTTTTTGGTCTTTGCCCAACTCTTACACCACTCCAAAATATCTTATTTTTGCACTTTATTATCAGTTTAGCGCCTTAGTCACGATCTTGCTTTGGTAGGCACGATCGTGCCTCACCTAGGCACGATCGTGACTCAAATCGTGCCTCACCTTTGTAAGTTTCGAGCAAAATTTGGCAAAAAATACATTTAGGCACGATCGTGGCTCACCTAGGCACAATTGTGACCCATTAAAATCTTCACCAATGGATTAGATCTTCACAATCCGCTCAAATCGACATATTATGGGCCCCAATCGGACTTCGGACGAGAAATCTATACCACCGGGAAGTTTCAGCTGTTGTGCAGAACTTTCTTAACCGATTTTCAGCTCCAATTATGCTCTAATTGTGCCTTGCACCTACAAAATGTCAAAAACACACAAAGGATCAAAAGTACCAAATTAATGGCTCTAAAAAGCCGAAACGAGGACAATTCGGTGCTCAAATGCGGGTCAGAAGTGTAATTGCGAGGTCACATTCGGACCCGCAACAACACCCCACACTTAAAACCTTATCGTCCTCGATAAGAAAAATAAAATTAAGCACAAAATTTGCCGAGTTAAGAACCATGAGTCAATTCAATAGGAGGAGCTCGACATCTCCTAGGGGTTTTAGGATAAGCACCCCCGAACCGAAAATACGCAAAACAAACTAGCTTGCCTAATTAACACATTAAGACTTTGTTCATAAGATATGGACAATCGTTCAAGTCCGAAAGGCTTCTACTCCTACAAACATGTTAATAACCCGTGGAGCCACCTTTTTCCACCATACTAACACAAACCCAAATGCTAAATTAGATGCACGAATATCCGATTTATTAACTAGATGTTTCTCAAGTTTATGTCTAGTTTGCCAAGAGTAACTATGCCAACTACAAGATCTTAAATGATGCACGTGTTGGAAACTTTGTGACACTCGAGTTAAAAGCTCATGATGGACATTAAGGGGAGGTCGCTTTTTATCTATGGAGTGCGCATTTTTCCTTACATTCTCTCCCCAAGTGTGTTTGTGTTTCCCTTTGTTCACATTCCTACTTCTCATGATTTGAGACTATCCCGTATTTGGCCTTTGTGTAGCGATTTGTCATTGTGACATTAGGCATTTGATTTGTAGGATCCTTTTGTAGCTTTTTGTGTGAGGAATGGTTTCGTTGTACAAGGGTTTGTGAGCTTTTTCATTGTATCCCATCATGTAGACGTTAAGGATTTGGCTTGTGGAACCCAACTCTCAATCTCCCCCCTTGCCTTTTACCCCGGACCATGCCCGAGTTTGGGGATCAAGGGACAAATTCAAACACTCTTTTTTCTCTTAACTCACTTCAACTCTTGCTCGATATTTTCTGTTCTCCCAACCCCTTTTGGTTTCCCTTAACACTATCACCACCCTAACTAGAGATCACGTGCTAGTGTGTGAATATATTCAAAAATAACTCATGCACTTGAATTAGAACTCTTGGCCAACTAATGAACAAGTTACTACATTTTTGCAAAACAACCATACTTCACATTTCGCAAATAAGTAGCATTCATTCCAAACCATCACAAGCCCAAAAAACTTCTCCACAAGACATTAACACGCATAGGAATCTCAAAATAGGCAATTGAATCCATGATCAAGCTAATAGATATCACAAATGTTCAATAAAGCAAGCAATTATTCTTCCTAACATGCAACTATCAACATAATTTAAAGACTCAATTGTGGCGTGTGATCAATCGCACACCACACTTAGGGCTCTACCAAGCCCGCAACTAAAGACACTCGATTGTGGTGTGTACGGGGGTACACGCCACACTTAAGACCTTACTCGGCCTTAAGCAACACTAAAACATAAAAACAACCAAATATGGTGTGTACGGGGGTACACGCCACACTTAAGGCTCGACTAAGCCTTAACTTAACACAAACAAATATACTATATACACACAAACATGCGAAAGAAGCACTTTCCTCTATCAAACACAATCATTTTGAAACCATTCAATCTCTTCCTAAAGTAGGCGGAAGAGATTTTCATTAGGCGCATAAAAATTCGCCGCCTCCACAACTTTTTTTTAAAGGGCAAGCGATGAAAGTTGTGCCCGGGAGTACTAACATTCTCAAGTGCATAGAAGCACTTACCATTCATTTTATCAATATTTATATGCATCGAATGTAAACTTGATGCATACGAGAAACAAGGCAAGATGTCACCTTTGGTGTAGACATATGCCGACTCCTCTGTCTTCTCTTTCTCAACTGGGACCTCTTCTCCATCTTCGATCACCAAGATAGGTCCCATTTCTCTCACCTCCTACTTCCTCTCTCCAAGCTTCGCCAAGAGGTACCTTTCATGATTTTCAAACAATGTGTTAGAAATAAACACAGGCAAAGATAAATCATTGTCAACAAATGCATATTTAGCATTTTCCGGAACCGAAATTTTCTCAAAAATAACTCTCTCGGGCAGGATATATTCTAAATCAAAGCAGGGGTTATCGTAAGTGTGAAAAAGAAGTGGAGCCCATATTTCTGCTTCAACTACGGGCTCCCTTACCGACAAAGCCTCTTCATAGATGACCTCCTTGTCAGTTTCTTGTGGTACTTCGGCCACTAGCCCCCATGCTTCTTCTGGGGCTTCTTCCTCGAGCTCCTTCTCAACTTCCTTTGACTCGTCCATCACCACTCCAACTTGAATGAACTCGGGCTCTTCAACCATTTCTTGTTCACCATAGATCACGACATTTGATTCAATTTCATCTTCTCTTTCGTCATCGGCCTCTAAAGAAGAGTCAAAGTCGAACTCCGACTCAGGCATAGTGGACTCATCCTCGTCCTTGCTGGCCCAACCCTCCCCATTAGCCTTGTCAACCTCCATTTGCAATTGCCACAACTCGTCCTCCTTGGCCCACTCCTCATTAATCATGCGAACCTCCATTTGTAATTCACTCTCGTCATCCTTGGCATGCTCCTCATTAGCCTCCGTCGGGCAAGGAGCACTTCTTTGCTCAAACTTAGCCTCGGTGCTCCTTATCATTCTTCTAAGCTTGTCGGTCGCTGCCGTTTGGCTTTTCATAAAAGTTGCTAAAACATCTCTTAGTGAGTCCTCTTCTTGGTTGTACTGAAGTGGTGGAGAATCATCTCCGGTTTGAAAATTTGACGGCGGCTCACGATAACCATAACCGAAGCCATTGCCGTAGTCTTCGTTGCAGAAATCCTCTTGAGAACCGTAGTTCTCATCCTGGCCATAGTATTCTTCTTGGCCCCATCTTGGCCAACTTGAATGCACCTCGCATCCTAGATCATCATCGTAGTTATTCCACTCTTGTTCCATTTAGAGCTAACCAAGCTCCGGATCATACACCAAACAAAGTACCTATAAAACAAACACTTAACAAGTATCAAAAACTAAAGAAAACAAACACAAGCAATCAAGCAACCTAATACCAATTAGTCCCCGGCAATGGCGCCAATTTGTTGGGGGGAAAAGCGGTCTCCCCTCTCTCGCGCAACAACACGCGGTCGCGGCAAGTACAAATAAACCGGTAAGATACCGAGTCGAATCCATAGGGACTAATGAGGGTCGTAGGTTGTTTTGAGTGTTTGTATTTATTTTAGTAAACTACCAACAAGTAAATAGCAACAACATGATAACAATGGAAGTAAAGCGCCTAGGGTGCTAGACAATTAGCAATGTAAATAAGTTTGCGAGTCTTAATTCCTTCGGATCGAAATTAATGTTGAGCCTATGTCTTAAGTGCCGACCTCGCCTTTCGGTAATGAGGTTAACCTAATCCCGAGTCTCTTCGTGCCTTTCGGTATTGAGATTAACTCGAGACCGCATTAGATCGACAATAATAAGCTAAGGGTTATTACGAGGTGTCAAGACACGGTCTTGAGCCTACAACCCTCGGTGGAAGCTAGGTCCGGATTCTATTCCTTCCCTTTCGGTATCGGATAGAACTCCTCAAACACATATTGTAAAGCGTCAATTAAACAATACATGCATTCAAATAAGCAACCACACAACAAAGTCTTCAATTCTAGAACTAATACCTCCATAAACTGAATAAACATATTTCATAATGTCTAGCACCCATGGCTAAGGGATTTAGCCCTCAACCATGGTGCTCAATCCAACTATCATCATACAATCAACAAAAGTAAACAACAACATCAAAAATAAACTAGTAAATAGGGATAGAAATTGCTCTTGGTGTTCTTGAGCAAGATGGATCTTCAAGTTCGGTGGATTTGATTGTAGGAATCTCTCCAAAGCTTCATTTCCTAGCTCCAAAGGTTGAGTCTATGGTGGAATCCACTTCAAAACTCCCAAAGTGTCAAGAAGAGATGAAGAAATCTTCAAGTTTGATGAAGAACAAGAGGTTGGAGCTCTCAAACTAAGCTCTCTCCTCAACTCATTTTTTGGTCTTTGCCCAACTCTTCCACCACTCCAAAATATCTTATTTTTGCACTTTATTATCAGTTTCACGCCTTAGTCACGATCTTGCCTTGGTAGGCACGATCGTGCCTCACCTAGGCACGATCGTGACTCAAATCGTGCCTCACCTCTGTAAGTTTCGAGCAAAATTTGGCAAAAAATACATTTAGGCACGATCGTGGCTCACCTAGGCACAATTGTGACTCATTAAAATCTTCACCAATGGATTAGATCTTCACAATCCGCTCAAATCGACATATTATGGGCCCCAATCGGACTTCGGACGAGAAATCTATACCACCGGGAAGTTTCAGCTGTTGTGCAGAACTTTCTTAACCGATTTTCAGCTCCAATTATGCTCTAATTGTGCCTTGAACCTACAAAATGTCAAAACACACAAAGGATCAAAAGTACCAAATTAATGGCTCTAAAAAGCCGAAACGAGGACAATTCGGTGCTCAAATGTGGGTCAGAAGTGTAATTGCGAGGTCACATTCAGACCCGCAACAGGCACTAGAAGGGATGTCATATGAAATATGGCATGGGAAGAAAACCATCTTGTCGTTCCTAAATATTTAGGGTTGTGAAGCTTATGTCAAGCGCATGCTCAGTGATAAGCTCGAACCAAAATCTGATAAATGTGTCTTCGTAGGGTATCCCAAAGAAATAAGGGGATACTACTTCTATAAACCAAGCGAGAACAAATTTTTTGTTGCTCGTGGCGGTGTATTCTTGGAGAAATAGTTTATCTCCAAGAAGGTCAGTGAGAGTACTGTGGATCTCAAAGAAATTCGGGACGATGTAGTACAACCTGAAGCATTTCAGGAACCTGATACTGATGGCATAGATTGATGGAGCGTGAGCTAATTGTAGAGACAGAACCAATACTTGCAGATACTTTGGAAGGTCCTAGGCGATCTGGAAGGATAAGTCAACTACCTGTTAGATATGGGTTTCTCAAATCTAACGATGGTGACTTGGTAGTTGTGGATTCAGATGATCCATCAAATTTTCAGGAAGCCGTGGGCGGACCTGAGTTTGAGAAATGGCTGGGAGCCATGAAAGAGGAAATAGAATCTATGTCAGATAACCAAGTCTGGAGCTTGGTTGAGCCAACCGCTGGTGTAAAAGCCCTTGGTTGCAAGTGGGTTTTCAAGGTGAAACCGACATGGATGGCAAACCTCAGACCTATAAAGCGAGACTGGTTGCAAAAGATTATAGGCTAATCCAAGGAATTGACTATGATGAAACCTTTTCTCCAGTAGCTATGGTCAAATCAATCCGAATTCTTCTAGCCATAGCTGCATGTTACGATTATGAGATATGAGAGATCGATGTCAAAACCGCTTTCCTTAACGGGAATTTGACTGAGGATGTGTATATGACACAAACTGAGAGTTTTGTCAATCCGAAGAATAAAGGAAATATATGCAAGCTGCAAAGATCCATTTATGGATTGAAGCAAGCTTCTCGAAATTGGAATATTCGTTTTGATAAAGTTGTGAAGGAATTCAGCTTCATCAAGAACAAAAATGAGCCCTGCGTTTACAAGAAGGCGAACGGGACTAACATTGTTTTTTTGGTGCTTTATGTCGATGACATTCTGCTCATTGGAAATAACATCCCATTCTTGCAAGAAACAAAAGCTTGATTAGGAAAGTGTTTCGCAATGAAAGACTTAGGCGAGGCTGCTTATATCTTAGGGATCAAGATATATAGAGATCGTGCCAAAAGAATCTTGGGTCTAAGTCAAGGCACCTACATAGAAAAGGTATTGAGGAGTTTCTCAATGCATGAATCCAAGAAAGGATTTCTTCCCATGCGTTATTGTTGGGTTTTTGTGCCCTAGCACAAGGTATTTTCAATCTAATCATGTAATAAGATTATTAGCTGAAATAAAATCGACATTTATATTACTAAGTGTTGTAATAATATCTTAAGTATGATTTCATTTGTATCATTGATGTGTCAACACATAATAGTAGATCTACAGATCAGATAAAATCATACTTAAGCAGTCCCCGATCAGAGTAGCTTCATAAGAAGCGATCGGTATGAGGCTAACTTTAAATGATCACGCTCTACTGATCATGGCCAGAAGGGGGCCGGAGTTAGGTCATAGTATCACCAGACAGGGGTGATATACGACGACCCGATCATGAGTATGTTACAAGGCATGGACTATGATGAGACCTTTTCGCCAATAGTCATGATTAAGTCAATTCGGATGATGTTAGCCATTGCAGCATATTTCGATTACGAGAAATGGCAAATGGACGTCAAAACCGCATTCATTAACGGGAATTTGCAGGAGGATGTCTATATGACCCAACCAGAAGGTTTTGTCGATCCAGATCATCCCGAAAAAGTGTGTAAGCTGCAACGATCCATTTATGGATTGAACCAAGCTTCCAGGAGTTGGAACTTGTGGTTCAATGAAGGCATAAAAGAGTTTGGGTTTATCAGGAATCCAGATGAACCCTGTATCTACAAGAAGAGCAGTAGGAGTAACATAGTGTTCCTGGTGTTGTATGTCGACGACATACTGGTCATGGGAAATAACATCCCAACCTTGCTTGAGACCAAAGCTTGGTTAGGGAAGTGTTTCTCCATGAAGGACTTAGGAGAGGCCGCTTACATTCTAGGGATCAGGATCTATAGAGATCGATCCAAGAGAATTTTAGTCCTAAGTCAGAGCACCTACATAGATAAAGTGTTGAGAAGATTCTCAATGCTTGACTCTAAGAAAGGGAACCTCCTGGTAAGACATGGTATCAAGCTTAGCAAGAATCAGTGTCCTGAAACACCTGATGAGCTTAAGAAGATGAAGGGAATCTCGTATGCTTCGTCAGTGGGATCCATCATGTATGTCATGATCTGTACGAGGCCTGACGTATCGTTTACCCTCAGTTGTGCCAGCAGATTTCAGTCTAACCCATGCCAAGATCACTGGACTGCCGTCAAGTGTATCCTCAAATATCTGAGGAGAACAAAGGACACCTTCTGAGTGTATGGCGGGATAGAAGGAGAACTAAGTGTCACTGGATATGTTGATGCTAGTTTTCAGACAGACCCAGATGACTGTAAGTCTCAAGGTGGGTATGTGTTCATGTTGAACGGAGGAGCTTTCATTTGGAAAAGATTTAAGGAAGCGACAATAGCCGACTCCACCACGGAGGCGGAATACATAGCTGCGTCAGAGGCAGCTAAGGAGGCTGTGTGGGTCAGGAGTTTCTTGAAAGGGTTAGATGTACTGCCGCGAACGTCTGATCCCGTGAGCTTAAGGTGTGACAACACGAGGGCCGTAGCACTCGCTAAAGAGCCCAGATTTCACAACAGGACCAAATACGTCGAAAAAAAAGTATCACATCATCAGAGAGATGGTTGATAAAGGCAAATTGGAGATAAGCTACATTTCAACGCATGATAATCTAGCTGACCCCTTAACTAAGGCACTACCGCAACCTAAGCATAAGGAGCATGTCAGAGAATGGGTTTAGATTGGAATACCAATTGGGTCTAGGGAAAGTGGGAGACTGTTGGGTTTTTGTGCCCCAGCACAATGTATATTCAATCTAATCATGTAATAAGATTATTAGTTGAAATAAAATCGGCATTTATATTACTAAGTATTGTAGTAACATCTTAAGTATGATTTGATTTGTATCATTTATGTGTCAACACATATTAGTCGATCTACAGATCACATAAAATCTTGCTTAAGTAGTCCCCGATCAGAATAGCTTCATAAGAAGCGATCAGTATGAGGCTAACTCTAAATGATCACGCTCTACTGATCATGGCCAGAAGGGGGCCGGAGTTAGGTCATAGTATCACCAGACAGGGGTGATATAGGACGACCCGATCATGAGTATGTTACACAGACACAGTCATGAACATACTCATATGTCGGCACATGAATTCACATCCTCAGACGGAAGGATCATTGAGGTCACTATGTAATGAGTGACGAGTTTGACTCAATCTAACGTCCCCAGTAAAAGGGTTACAATAACGACTGTGATTGGCTCGATCACGAGTTACATGAGTTGACTCAATAGATCGCTGAAGGATTTATCCCTCAAACGGACGTGTGATCAGATATCAGTTTAGGCCACTTGATGAGTACAACTGAAATACAATAGCATGGTCATGCCGTCAATATGGAGTATCAGTTACAATTCAGTTAACTCGAAATCAAGAAACAGGACAATAGAACGAGGATGACTTGTCTATGCCTCGTGGTTATCAAGGATATGAAGAAGATAAACAGATAGATTCATGTACGACAAGGTTAAGTCAAAATCTCGATAATCACAAACGTTGAGTAATCATGATGTGTTGCTAGAGGCCACTCATGATGGAAAGGGTAAAATGGTAATTTTACCAGTCCGTCGACGTGTCGTGAGCCTAGAGAGTCACACACTAAAGTTTGAGTAAAACGGATGGAATCATATAGAGGAATCATGAGAGAGACAAAATCCGGTTTTGGATTAAACTAGATTAGACCGATTTCGATTTAGGACTAAACCGGAAATCAAGAATGGTTTAGCTGGACCAATTAATTATAATCTAATTAAATATATTTAATTAATTTAGCTAAACAAGGCATAGGAAGAATGGGCTAAATCAGAATGGGCTTCTCTACATTAATTAATTAAAAGCTTTGGGCTTTAAGCCCATTAAGGCCTTTAATTAATTATTGCCTAAAAAGAGTTATAAAAGGAAAATTTTTAGATCTGAAAATTAAGGAAAATTATTTCCAAAACCCTAGCTACTCTTCCTCTCTCTCTCTCTCTCTCTCTCTCTCTCTCTCTCTCTCTCTCTCTCTCTCTCTCTAGCCGAATTCGGCCACCCCTTCTCACTCTCCTTCCGTTTTGCTTGCTTCGATCTTCTAGTAAGGATCGTTGTGAGTATCCCCGGATTGCTCTTCTTGTGTGGACGTTCTTTGGAGGTTACTAAATCTTATTTAGTAACAAATAGATTTTGAATCAAGGTAATATTCAAGTTTTATTCTAGCCTAGATCTCTTGATCAATTCATGATCATGTAAGATCCTTATTAAACATGGAACTTGGAGGTTAATTTCTTGTATGAGCATGAAATTAATTGATTGGAAACCTCAAATAATTCCTTCAGTTATGGAATAAAGCTTAGCAAAAGTCAGTGTCCTAAGATACCTGATGAGCTGAAGAAAATGAAGGAGATCCCATATGTTTCGGCTATAGGATCCATCATGTATGTCATGTTATGCACGAGACCGGATGTCTCGTTTGCCCTAAGCTATACCAGTAGATACCAATCTAACCCTGGTGAGCAACACTTTATTGCGGTCAAAACTATCCTCAAATACTTGAGGAGAACTAATGATGCATTTCTAGTGTTCTGGAGAATAAATGGTGAAGTAGCAGTCAGAGGGTATACTGATGCTAGTTTCCCGACATATCATGATGACTTTAAAAGTCAATCTGGATATATATTCGTTTTGAATGGTGGTGCTTTCAGCTGGAAGAGCCGCAAGCAGGACACAATCGCCGATTCCACGACGGAAGCTGAGTACGTAGCTGCTTCATCAGCAACTAAGAAGGATGTATGGATTAGGAACTTTTTGGCTAAGCTAGACGCAATGCCAAACCCGTCTAGTCTAGTAAGTTTACTATGTGACAACACCGGGCGATATCACTTGCTAGAGAGTCGAGATCACATGACAAATCCAAGCATATACTCAGGAAGTATCACCTCATTAGGAAAATCGTTGGAAGGGTGATGTGGAGATCAGTTTCGTTGCGACGGATGATAATACAGCCGACCCAATAACAGGTCCATGGTCAATTAAGCTTTATCAGAAGCGACCAGTATAAGGATGACTCTTTATGATCACGCTCTACTGATCATTAGCAATGGGATTGCTGGAGTCAGATCATAGATATCATTTGGGAAATGGTATTGGACGACTCGACCTGAATAAGTGACCTAGATATTGTCATGAGCATATTCAATTGTCGTACCTTGTCATTGTATCCTCCGATGAGTTTTTGTGATCACAATATAGTCAATATTCGAGTTTAACCTAAACCTAACATTATATGTGATAGAGTAACTATAACGGTTATGATTGACTTGGGGACGGGTTATATGAGTGATATGAAAGACGGTTAAGGGATTTACCCTCATACTCTAGTACGGGAACAATATCCGTTAGGGTCACTTGATGAGAATGATTGAAAGGAAACGCATGGTCATGCTCATAATACGGGGTATCATTTTTCAGTCATCTCACATATCAAGAAACAGTGATTAATTAAATAAGGATGACATCTCTATACCTTATGATTAATCAGGATACCTGGTGATAAGAGGTCGATCATCATGGTCATTGGGTAATCATAAACCCGATGTCACTTGGTCTTCGGTTTCAATTGCTCAGTTTATTGTTGTTTTATGAACATGTGTTAAATCTATAACTCTGTTTACATGAGCATGTAACTTGTTCTAGGAATTTTGTTGTTTACATGTATTAAAAATATAAATTGCATATGATATCATATAATGACATGTGTAAATTGCATGTTTAACCTAGAATGTAGTTGTAAAGTGGACCTTCATAGTGTAGTTTACTAGAATTAGATTGATCTGGTTTGTGTTTCTTTTGCTTTTTCAGACAACTTTCATGAGTTGAGTTGCTTAAAGAAATTAAGAACCTCTTAATCGAAGCGGGATCCTAACCCAATTAGAGTTGAAGTGAGTTTATTTCATATACATGTTTTCTAAAGCTATGTGATGTGCCCTTTTTGTTTCCAGTTGATACTGTGTAATATTTTTATTGTTCTGTTTTGCAGGCTATAGTAGCTGATCCACATGAGTCAGTTCATAAGCGAAGTAAGATGTACTCACCTTGACCTTTACATATTGTTCATAGTTGGTGTTGGTTTAGGTAATTACATGGACAAGTTAAACAATTGAAATTATCACTGGGTTGGGTGGTTGCAAAATTACAACATTGTCATTTGTTATGTATTTTTTTATGCTTGTTACTTCTGTCATGACCGATTAGGGCATATGATATCAGTAAGTTGATGGTTTGTTTTCTTCGAATGTGTTTTTGGCACATAAATAACATGCAATCTATGTCAGTCATAATACTTGTGTATAATAATTGTATATATGTTATTTGCATCTGTGAATGTAACATGCATGTGTATATATATATAGGGAAGCCTTCGGTTGAGAACCCAAAATTACGTTAGAACCTGCAAATATAGCGTGGCCACAGGATCTGAATTGATTTAACGGCCAAATATGGGCCGAGAATTGATATTACGGTGATAAGAAATCCGTTAGTGGTGTTAAATATGGGTAGTTCGGGAAGTTTGAAATGTTGTAACCGCGGCAAGTAGGAGTAAATAACGGAAGAATATATGAATTTGAATCTGGTTAGAATCGTGGACACAATTGCAGTTGATCCCCATGAAATTCTGATCAGCTTAGTCGTGCAAGATGTCACACACAATGTTACGCAGGATGCTATAACGTTGTGTCTGACTTCTTGAGTAGATAATGCAGGACAGTAAATATAAAGCTATAAGTAATGACACAGCAGATTGTTTACCCAGTTCGGTGCAACGTCACCTACGTCTGGGGGCTCTCAGCCTAGTGGAAAGATTTCACTTATCAGTAATCCGTCAGAACATACAAGTACCTGTGATCACCCCTAGATCTATACTTTATGCTACGTCTTACAGTGCAATCTATCTCAGGGTCTCCCCCTAAATCCAAGAACGTCTTGATTCCACTCTTCGAGCAATCGCCTTGCTATGTCGTCTTCAAGTCTTCTTCAAGCTTGGTGGTTGCGTGCAGTCAAAACTCACGACTTCAGTAAACCCTCAATCACCTAACTCTCTATAGTTATGCGATGCACAATATCCTAAGCTCAATCTGCAATTTCTCAGCCCGCAAACCTTCACGTCTAAGAACCTTGCAAATTGTTGCTAGGAAAAAAATAAAGAACCACACGATTGTTAAGGGGGTAGCCTAAGCTTTATAGCAATCGTGGATGAGTACTAACCCTAAAGGGTTTCCTCTTAATCGCCGTCTTTCTCCTTTTCAGATTAGGAGTCGTTCTGCACTTTCCTAACCGTTTTCTTTCTTCTTTGCCGAAACTGCACTTTCCTGATTTCTGTCGATCAGGATGCTTGCCGAGATGCCGTCAACAATGTTACACAAGATGTCGTAGAAGATGCTTCGACATTCTTTGCAACATGTTTTCCAGTTCCTTTAAAAATTAGCCAATCTCTAAAAACGTCGTAACTACAATCTCCCCCTTTGGCTATTTTTAAGGACAGCATTCTTCGTCGCATTCTGCATCGCTTATGTCGTCTCGTTGATCGGCAGTCTTGCGTCGTGCATATCATTGCGTCGTCTCTGTGTCGTCGCGTCGTCTCTATCTTTCTTGTATCATCGTGCGCGCGTATATCTATATCTATCTTACTCCCCCTTGCTGGCTCAAAAAGAGCCAAAATTTGAACCAATATTGTAACAAATCCGGGAAATAAGCAAAATAAACCAAACATAACTCACACTTGCTCTCAATTAGCTGTCGAGAGTAAGCGTGATACATTGTTCAAACTCGGGTTTGATAGATGATGCGTGGGTCGAGGGAGCCCAATTTGCCACTCCAATCCGGAAGAGAATGGAGTATTTGGAAGTCAGATCTGATGCTGCCACAGTGCCTTTGGTCAGCCAAGTTCTGCTTTTATCTCCGGTAATCTCACGGAGGACTTTGTTGAGGTCGGGTGGTGGCATAGATCGAACCTTCTTCCTTCCCAGGAAGTCATTGATAGTGTCAGAGGAGATGTCAAAGTGAATGCCTCTGACATATACCTTATCAAACTCTGGAGCATCTGGGGTACCAAACGTGGTAGGCAAATTTGCAATAAACTCCTTAACCAAGAGGGGATAGTGGTTACCAATGTTTGAGACGGTTCTCATTAATTCTGCCTTCTCCAGGAGCTGTATAATGGCCTCTAGTCCAAGTAGCTCCCACGATAGTGTTTTCTCTGGGTACGCCGTTCTCTGAAACACAAACTCCCACCTCTTTGCACCGTCTGCTGAGTGAAACGACACATTGTCGTAAGTGACACTCACGGTGTTCTTGGCCGTTTTCAGGGCCTTCTTCTTCTTTCCTTCCTCAGCAGGAGCCTCTTCTACGTCATCATCAGTTGTTTCATCTATCAAACTCCTTGTAGAGATCACTTTCTTCCCTTTTTATTTGACATACAGTTTTTTCTTTTTGTTGCTGGGACCTCCAGCATCCTTAACTTTCTTTCTTTAGGGACAATAGCACTGTGTATGTCGTCTCAGTAGCTTCTTCCGTGACATCTTCTCTGGCATCCAGAGGGTTTTCTTCTGTGTTGTTGGTGGTGGCATCCTCGTTCTTCTCAGTATTTTCCAGATCGGTCTCTCCGTTTCTGGTTTCTTCTTTCTCTTCTTCTTCCTCGGCTTCTTCCGAGTCAGCGATTTCTTCCTCTTCTACAACTTTTTTAGTGGCTTTAGGTATGACATCTGTTCCTTCTTCTTCTCCTCCTTCTCCTTCCACAATGCGTTCCAACCCATAACTGATCGGAGTCAGATCCTCCTTTTCTCCTTCCGGACTTATTAGTTCCTCTACCACACCTTCTTGAGGTGGGTCCTGGTTTTCCAGCAGTGATTCCAACAAATCACTGTTCCTAGAAGTATCGGCAGAGAATTCGTTACCTGGGATGTTTGTTGGTGTTGGAACTGCGACAATTTGCATGGAGGCTTCTCGATTTTCCTGGCCAAGATCATTCTCCCTTTCTGGCCCAGTTAGGTCAGACATTGAGAATGCAGTGCTTCCAGTCCGAGACTTTTTGGGAACTCGAGTGAAGGCTGGCATTGGAGCTTTTTCCGGTGAAGCATCCTTGGGTATTTCTTCTGACTTCTTCAGTGTCTTTGGCCCTTTAATTCGCACTCCATGCTTGTTTGTTTTCACTTTGCTGCTTCTGGAGCCTTTTTCTTCAGCTTTCTTTGATTCGATGGCTTTCTTTGGGGCTACTGTGCTTCGAGTTTTCACCATTGTTGTTTGTGAGATTCGCAGAGAGTGAATGGCGAAGTAGATGAGAGCAAACACAGAAAGGAGGCAGACTAGGTTATGAAAAACGATTCAAATCTTTTTAGCGTCTGAGCGTATCTTTCTTTTTCTTTTATATGGGCTTTTGATATGCTTGGCCCAATGACATTCGTTGGATTTCAGACCGGTTCATGAAGAGGCACCAACTAACTCCTCTCAACCGTTTCTGCAACTTCTTATTGTTCACTGATGGTGCACAGACCGAGTGATGATCTGAGATCCTCGAATCTGCTTGCATCTAATGCCTTTGTGAAAATATCAGCAAGTTTCATCTCTGTAGGAATGTGCTCTAGGATGATCTTCTTGTCTTCGACCAATTCTCGAATGAAGTGGTGTCTAATATCAATGTGTTTGGTCTTACTGTGTTGGACATGATTTTTGGAGATGTTGATAGCACTAACATTATCACAATATAAAGTAATGGCATCCTGTCTGACATTGTATTCGACTAACATCTGCTTCATCCACAGTAGTTGTGTGCAGCTACTCCCAGCAGCAGTATACTCCGATTCGGCAGTGGAAAGGGCAACACAGTTTTGCTTCTTACTAAACCATGATATGAGGTTGTTGCCAAGGAAGAAGCATCCTCCAGATGTGCTTTTCCTATCCGATGTGTTTCCAGCCCAATCGGCATCACAATACCCCACCAAGGTAGAGGATATGTCGAATGAGTATAATAAACCCAAGTTTGTAGTCCCAGAGATATATCTAATAATTCTTTTGGCTTGGGATAGATGACTAACCTTAGGATTAGCTTGATATCGTGCACATACTCCGACAGAGTAGGCAATATCTGGTCGACTTGCGGTGAGGTAGAGAAGACTACCGATGATGCTCCTGTATAGGTGTTGGTCGACGGCTTCTCCTGGATCATCTTTAGTTAGCTTGACATATGTAGCTGCTGGTGTCCTTTTATGTGAGGCTTTCTCTAGCCCAAACTTCTTGGCAATATTCTTCGCATATTTGCTCTGAGATACGAAGATGCTATCCTTTTGTTGTTTGATTTGGAAGCCTAAAAAATAAGTAAGCTCTCCCACCATGCTCATCTCGAATTCTGATTGCATCTGTTGAATAAATATCTCTACCATCTTGCTTGACATCCCTCCAAAAACAATGTCATCGACATAGATTTGAGCTATCATTAGATTCCCGTCTTCATTCTTCACAAATAGGGTCTTGTCGACTCCCCCTCTAGTGTAGCCGTTTTGGATGAGGAATTTTGTGAGCCTTTCATACCAAGCCCTTGGTGCTTGTTTCAACCCATAAAGAGCTTTCTTGAGTTTATACACATGATCAGGATAGTGCGGGTCAACAAATCCTTTGGGTTGTGACACATATACTTCTTCATTGAGGTCCCCATTCAGGAACGCACTTTTGACATCCATCTGGTAGAGCTTTATTTGTAGATGGCATGATATCCCTTGGAGGAGACGGATTGCTTCAAGTCTTGCTACAGGAGCAAAGGTCTCATCGAAGTCGACACCCTCAATTTGAGTATACCCTTGAGCAACTAACCTGGCTTTGTTGCGAGTGATGTTGCCAAGCTCATCGGATTTGTTCTTGAAGATCCATTTAGTGCCTATGATGTTTCCTTCACTTGGTTTGGGCACCAGTTCCCATACCTGATTTTTCTCAAATTGAATCAGCTCTTCTTGCATAACATTGACCAAATACTCATCATTGATGGCTTCATTGATGTTTTTGGTTTCTGTCTTTGAAACGAAGCAAATATTTCCTATCATCTCGTTGTAGTCTTCAGGAGCTTTTGACCGAGTCCGTATGCCTTCATTCATGTTTCCAATAACTCCAGAGATAGGATGATTAGTCTGGACTCTTCGTGAGGGATTCTTGTTGCTGGGTTTAGGAATTACTTCGTTACGATCGATATTTGGACCAGCATCATCTTTTTCTGGTTTGCTGTTGGTATCTTCTCTGACATCAGTAATGACATTCTTTCTGACATTGTTGGGAGGATAGGCTCCGTCTTCGTCCGTCGTATCTTCTGAGGCATCTTCGCAATCATCATCAACAACAACATTGATTGATTCCATCATGGTTTTGGTTCGTTTGTTGAAGACTCGGTATGCGCGACTATTCCTTGAATAGCCAAGGAAAATGCCTTCATCGCTTTTTGGGTCAAGCTTTTGACGAGGCTCTCTATCAGCCAGTATATAACAAGTTAAGCCAAAGATATGGAAGTACTTAACATTTGGCTTTCTCCCCCTCCATATTTCATAATGAGTTATTGACATACCTGGTCGGAGAGTGACTCGATTTTGGATATGGCAAGCAGTGTTAAGTGCTTCTGCCCAAAAATGAGTTGGTATGTCTTTAGCTAGCATCATAACTCTCGCCATCTCCTGTAGAGTCCTGTTCTTGCGCTCAACAATGCCATTCTGTTGGGGAGTGATTGGTGTTGAGAATTCATGCGCTATCCCTTCTGAGTTGCAAAAATCTGCAAACTTGTTGTTTTCGAATTCTCGACCATGATCACTACGAAGGCGGATGATTTTGCCAATTGTCTCTCCTTTTTCTCGTTGGATTTGGATGCATAGATTCTTGAAGATCGAGAAAGTGTCTGATTTGTCACGAGGGAAGTGAACCCAAGTGTATCGTGAGTAATCATTTACACACACAAAGATATATCGTTTTCCTCCAAGGCTTTCAACTTGCATTGGTCCCATGAGGTCAACATGTATCAGCTCAAGTACTCGAGAGGTGGTGATATGCTGAAGCTTCTTGTGTGACATCTTGGTTTGCTTTCCAATCTGACATTCTCCGCAGATCTTTCCTTCTACTATTTTCAGGTTTGGGATTCCGGTAATTGCATGCTCTGAGATTTCCTTCTGCATACTTCTAAGATTTAGATGTCCAAGCTTTCGATGCCAGAGTTTGGTTTCTTCTGCTTTAGAGACAAGGCATTTGGTCGCTTCGATATGTGTCTCGGGAGACCAGATATAGCAATTATCTGTCGAGCGAACTCCTTGTAGAATAGTGACCTGATTGATGTTTTTAACTATACAGGCTTCTTTAGTGAATTTCACTTCTATATCCTGATCACAGATCTGACTGATGCTAATCAGGTTTGCCTTAAGTCCTTCTACAAGTAATGCTTCAGTCAGGCAAGTGGCTCCTGGATGCTTGAGCACTCCTTTTCAAAATGATTCGAGCTCGAATCCCATCTCCAAACGTAACAAAACAGTTTGTATATAATTTTAGATTGGAGAGAAACTTTGGAGTACCTGTCATGTGTCGAGAACATCCACTGTCGAGACACCTGTCCTTGTTCGTTGAAGCACTTAAGGATGTATATGCAACATTAGCTCGATAGACCAGGTTCTTAGGTCTCCATTCAAGGCGTGATATCTTTTGAGGAGATGAGAGATGCCTTTGATATTTCTTCTGTGGTAGCTGGGCTTGCTTCCTCTCAAGAAGTTGAAAACAAAAAGGTCTGATGTGACCTGGTTGACCACAGTAATGACATATCCATTGATATTGATAAACTGGTCTTTTGTAGTATTGTTGTCTGCGTGGAGGATGTCTTCTGGCAGTTACTTGACAAGAACATGTTGTAGACGATGTTGTGGCTTTTGTTGTAGGTCGTCCTGTAGGATGAGTTGGGGCATCCAGTGGTTTCTTGTTAATCATGGCTTGTTGTGGGACAAACTTCGTCACTGCCGTTGAGGGGACAGTGTGAGTGAACCCTAGTCCTGTCGTATCTTTGGACTGCTTTCCCACCGATAAAATCTTGTCAAGGCTTTCTGTGCTAGGATTCATCTTCTTTACTGATTTAGTCATGAGACTAATTTCTCCATTAAGTCTGGTGATCTCTCGTTTCAGCTCCACGATCGTCTCTAGAAATCTAGACTTGTCGCTGGTAAGACTAATGATCCTTTCGCCTTGTTGATCAAGTATCAGAGTTTCCTTGATCCGCCTGGTATGCAAGCCTTTGTATGCCTCGACTAGTTGCTCTTTAGTCCAGTTCTCATTTGGAGTTGGATCATCATTGATATTGACAGCATTATCATCAATACATGCAGGAGTAGTAGTAGTGAATGCAACAAAGTTGCTTACCTCTTCAGATCCGCTATCTTCATTGTCATCATCTGATAGGGTGGCATTGTATCCTCGTTTTTGTTGTTTGAGGAAATTTGGACATTCTCTACGGAGGTGGCTGAATCCTTCACATTCATGACATTGAAGTCCTTTGTTTTTGTTTTCTTCCCCACTCCTGTTTGGTCTGTCAAGACTTCCTCCAACTTGAGCTTTTTGTGAAGCTTTGTTTCTGGCATTTGCTGTGACATTCCGTCCACCCATTCGACTAAATCTTCTCATGGCTTTGTTGTAATTTTTTGTGAGAAGGGCCATTGTAGCATTGATGTCTTCATCATAATCGGAATCCTCAGGATCTGGTTGCTTGTGTGTTGAGCTTTTGAAAGCAACTCCTTTGTTTCTTTTGTCGATGTTGTGTAGAGACAACTCATAGGTCATTAGAGACCCCATCAGCTCATCAAATTTCAAGACCTTGAGGTCATGAACTTCCTCAATTGCTGTGATCTTCATCTTAAACCTAGGGCTAAGAGCACGCAGGGTTTTTCTTACCAATTTTTCATCAGACATTGGTTCTCCCAGAGAGTAGGATTCATTGGCTAGATCACGAATACGAACATTGAAATCTGCAATTGATTCGTCTTCTTTCATGATGAGGGCTTCGAAGTTGGTAGTCAGGTATTGCAGCTTTTGTTCTCGAACCTTAGTTGTTCCTTCATATGCAACAGCCAGGATGTCCCATGCTGATTTGGCAGTTGTGCATGTGTTGATCAGTCTGAACACGTTTTTGTCAACACCATTGAAGATAGCATTCAGAGTTCGAGAATTTCCCAGTGATTCTTCATCTTCATTATCAGTCCAGTTTTTTTCTGGTTTTGGTCCGATAGGATTGCCATCACTGTCACTGAGTTGTGGTGCATTCCAACCATTGAGTACAGCCTTCCATGTCTTGTAGTCTAGTGACTTCATGAAGGCACACATTCGAGCCTTCCAATAGCCATAGTTGCTTCCATCTAGAACAGGTGGTCGATTTATGGATCCTCCTTCTCTGGTATTGTCCATCTTGATCAAAATATTTGTTTTAGGAACTCACCTAAAGCTATAGGTGCCTCCTCTGATACCAATTGAAATTCTGATCAGCTTAGTCGTGCAAGATGTCACACACAATGTTACGCAGGATGCTATAACGTTGTGTCTGACTTCTTGAGTAGATAATGCAGGACAGTAAATATAAGGCTATAAGTAACGACACATCAGATTGTTTACCCAGTTCGGTGCAACGTCACCTACGTCTGGGGGCTCTCAGCCTAGTGGAAAGATTTCACTTATCAGTAATCCGTCAGAACATACAAGTACATGTGATCACCCCTAGATCTATACTTTATGCTACGTCTTACAGTGCAATCTATCTCAGGGTCTCCCCCTGAATCCAAGAACGTCTTGATTCCACTCTTCGAGCAATCACCTTGCTCTGTCGTCTTCAAGTCTTCTTCAAGCTTGGTGGTTGCGTGCAGTCAAAACTCACGACTTCAGTAAACCCTCAATCACCTAACTCTCTATAGTTATGCGATGCACAATATCCTAAGCTCAATCTGCAATTTCTCAGCCCGCAAACCTTCACGTCTAAGAACCTTGCAAATTGTTGCTAGGAAACAAATAAAGAACCACACGATTGCTAAGGGGGTAGCCTAAGCTTTTATAGCAATCGTGGATGAGTACTAACCCTAAAGGGTTTCCTCTTAATCGCCGTCTTTCTCCTTTTCAGATTAGGAGTCGTTCTGCACTTTCCTAACCATTTTCTTTCTTTTCTGCCGAAACTGCACTTTCCTGATTTCTGTCAATCAGGATGCTTGTCGAGATGTCGTCAACAATGTTACACAAGATGTCGTAGAAGATGCTTCAACATTCTTTGCAACATGTTTTCCAGTTCCTTTAAAAATTAGCCAATCTCTAAAAACGTCGTAACTACGCCCCAATATCCTATATATTTCTTAATGGCGTTACAATTGAATAACACAGGTAAGCGGAAGAAAGAGACTGTCGAGTCGAATCTGAGAGAAAATGGAGATGGATACCGAGGTGTTGGATTTCGAGTGGCCAGTGGTGGAAGGTAAGAGTTGGATTCTATTATTGTGTTACTGAGTCATAATTTTTTTGTAGAAAAGTTGAATATTATATTGGATTCACTGGTTTTGCAGATTCCGATGGGGTTGGGGGAGGGCTGGATCGAATCAGTATCCCGAACAATTGGTAGGCAGGAAGAGTTGTGGGGTCGGGTACGTGTTCGTTGATATTTAATAATTGTGTTCAAACCTAGAATAAGGTGGCCTTGATTGATTTTGTATGGAGTGATGTTTGTTCTGTATATGACGAGTGTGTCGAACTAGTATAACATGTGTCTCCTTGCTATATTTATGATGTGTAGACGAAGACTATGAATGACTGTCCGAATTGTATGGCATGTGTGTCCGTTATGTGCTGATTGTATGTGCAAGTGAGAGTGACTGCCCATCACATGACCGTGTTTGTCCATAATTGTAATCAACTGTGTCCGTCTTCTCTAGTACTTTGAATGGTTTTCCTGCATCATAGTGATACAGAATGAATGTGTACATCAGTTACTGTATGTTCGTATGGTGATATTGTATGTCCAGTATTTACTGAATTGACGTCTGAACCGACGATACATCTCAAGTGACCGTCGAGTAAACCATTGGTATCCAGTAGATATGTAGTGTGTGGGTGTTCATTATGTAAGCATTATGTGTCCATTATTTATTGAGTAGCCATTACATGTTTCATGTATATGTCCAGTATTGAACGTATGAGTGATTGTATGTTGTTTATTGTTTATGATATAAGAAAAGTGAGTCCACTAATATGGTGCATGTCTCTTTTATTTATAGAATGTCCACCTCATGTTTATGTATGTCCACTATTGAATGCGTGTGTGCATATGTTGTACGGACAGAGTGTCCATTACGTAGGCATTGTCTGTCCATTGTTCCTTGAATGGTCATCAAATGTGTCATTCATGTTCAATATTGAATGCATGTGTGCATGTATGTTGTGTAGTGTTTATGATATGTGGACAGTGTGTCCATTATGTAGTCCATGTGTGTCTACTATTGACTGAGTGTGTGTCCGTATGTTTTGTAGTGTCAATTACATACGGGCAGTGTGTCCATTATGTAGTTATTGTGTGTACATATTTTTTGTTAATGTTCATAATTGTTTAAATGTGCGTCACATGTTTGTATATCGACTATTGTGTCTCGTATGTTGTGTATTGTCTATATCTGAACATATATTATGCCAGTTGCAAACAGAAATATGATCTTGTGTGATTTGGATGGACGAATGTCCAACAAAATTTCATTCATAGCTTAATGCTTTCAAACATAATGCATGTGAGACATGGCTTTATCATTGTAAACATAATGCGTGTAACATATGGTACAGATACGGGAGGTGGGGCTGTAATACTAGCTGGGCAGTCCTCGATGGTGGAAAACCCTGTAATTGTGATTCCAGAGTGTGAGTTGGCAGGGAAAACGTAGGTCGGGAGAACATTTGAAGAGCTGAAAGATGGGGTTGATTGTTACAAGAAATACGCGCAGTTGTGCGGGTTCTCCATAAGGCTAAGTACTCAGAAGGGACCTAAGGGTGACATTCAGCTGAAATATGTGACTTGCAGCAATGCTGGATTCTCTGACCACAAAAAAAATCGGGCGTCGTTGGTGCAAAGAAAAGAAGGACAATCAGTTCAAGGACTGGATGCCCGGCTATGGCTTATTTCAAAAGAAACCAGTTGCACGGTTACATTGTCTACAAATTTGTTGAAAATCACAACCACGCTATGTTCGATGATAGTAGTAGTGAATATCTTCGTGCAAACAGGGATATGACACCGGCCCATAAGCAGTTCGTACTAGGCTGTCAGAGAATGAGTTTGGGGCCAACGGCAGCGCATAAGATGTGTAGCACAATGGTTGGGGATTCAGCTAATGTTGGGGCTTCTGTTGTGGATTTCATGAATTTTCACAGAGACTTCAAAGCGTTCGTGGGGCATAATGACGTGCAGATTGTGTTGGACAAATTCAAAAAAAAGGTTGAGGCAAACATGGAGTTTTACTATGAGTACGACGAGGACAATGAGGGAAAGTTAACCAGGGTTTTCTGGGCAGACAACCTATCAAGGAGGAACTACCAACGGTATGAGGATGCATTCTCATTAGATGCAATATATGGGACCAACATGTATGTAATTTTCATTTATACTTGATCTCAGTACTGGGTACTTTGTGTCCAGGGGATAGAGCGAGTGTCAGGAAGAACTATCGAATGCCTTGAATAAAAATTAAGTAACAAAATTTTGTTTTACTATGTGACAGATATGCAATGGTTTTCTGTCCGTTCACCGGTTTAGATAACCATGGAAAGTGTTTGACTTTCGGGGCAGGTTTGATATCGCAAGAAGATGCGGACTCGTACTTCTGGTTGTTACGAGCATTTCTAAAGGCAATGAACATGCGAGAGCCGACTTACATTGTGACTAACCAGGATCTGGGGCTGAAGAAGGCTGTCGAGGACAAACTGGTAAACACACGGCATAGGTTGTGCATGTGGCACATCATGCAGAAGTTGACGAAAAACGTAAGTCAAACGAGCAGTTACTATTAATTATTAGAGTTAGAAATACTACATGTTTAACCATAAACGTTTTTGTACGCAGGTCTCGCATTATTCTGTTCAGGACACCGACTTTTATACACGGTTCCATGCAATAGTATGGGCGAGCAGTTTGAGCGCATCAGAGTTTGAGTTGGAATGGGATGAACTAATGTTAGAGTACGGACTGGAGGGAAACAAATGGTTGAAAACAATGTATGCCTTGCGTGAGTCATGGATACCGTTTATTTCACAGATGTGCCTATGGGGTTGCTGATTAAAACGACATCGATATCTGAAAGTCAGAACAGTACATACGGATGGTCCATGAGCACGACATACAACCTTGTGCAGTTCATGTGGTCGTTTGATGACGTCTTGTCCAAACAACGACATGAGCACATGCGACAAACTGTGGAGTACTCAATTTCAACAAAGCCAACCGACTTACGATATGAGTTGGAGGACCATGGATGGGATTTCTACACACGTAGAGTGTTCTACACTGTACAGGCAGATATCCATGAGGGACTGACTCGATGTGGTGTACGGACTTTAGTTGACGGTGAGCACATATCGTTTGTTGTAGTGACTGACGAATCAGGAGGAGTGTTTGATGTTTCCATTGTCAAGGAAACGGGTCATGGATGTTGCAGCTGCAAGAGGTTCGAAGGATACGGTCTTGTCTGCCCACATATATTTCCGGGCTTACATATGAGCAACATCAGGAAAATTCCATTGTCCATGGTGAATGAGCGATGGTATCGTGAGCCAGCTGATCATGGTAGGGTCCTTGGAGCTTAAGCCACGTCAGCTGCAGTTGGAGTCTTGAAGATACAATTGTGGGCAACAGTGCATCGTGTTATGTGTAACAAAGAAGTGACCGAGGACAATCTGAAGGCTGTTATAAATGCAATATCAATGAATATTGATGGCATCAACGGTCCGGATGAAACGACGATGGAGTTTGTAACGGGTATACATTTGCCTCCTGATGTTGTTGTCAAAATTCCTAATGTCTGCAGGAACAAAGATGCCCAAAAGCGAATGGTCAGAGAGATGGAAAGAGCTACAACCAAGAAAGGAGGCAAAGCAAAAAGAGTATGTGCGTATTGCAAAAAGGAGGGTTGGCACGACATCAGGAACTGCCCAGTTAGGGAGGAGGATGAGGCGTTGAAGGAAACTGAAGATGCCAACCTGATAACAGAGAAGAAGAACAAGGGTCCGATGAAAAGTACTCAAGCAAAGAGGAAGACCAGGCAGAGGAAGGCATTATGAGATAGTATATATAAAATTTTGTTTAAAATTTTTACATTTCCGTCGTTATAGGTTTGGACCAACTTCTACTCTTGCCAGAACCTATTTATGGGGTCGATAATAAAACCATAGTTTGCTATCCCATATGATATGATAACCGCCTCCCTGTGACACTAATCTATTTAATCTTTGGTGAATGTCCTATTAAGTATAATGTGAATTTCCTATATACAGTAGATCTAATGTTACTTCATTCATGTACACATACCATACTAGTATTCGTGCATCAAATAAGCAGTAGTAAAAGTGTATGTCCATTCCTGAGTAAGAAACTCCAACAGGTTGCGTTTGTGGCCATGGGTTAAGTGTGCCGATGTATAGAGCA
This sequence comes from Geranium rotundifolium, assembly GCA_963920655.1. Classification (NCBI taxonomy): domain Eukaryota; kingdom Viridiplantae; phylum Streptophyta; class Magnoliopsida; order Geraniales; family Geraniaceae; genus Geranium; species Geranium rotundifolium. The sequence goes on along the minus strand of OY987317.1, from coordinate 28,710,465 downwards.
TTGAGTTGGGTGTCGTAGAGGAGTTAAGGAAACACTAACAACTGGTAATGATGATGGGTGGTTTAAGTTTGCCTAATTGTTGGTAATGATGGGTGGTTTAAGACATATAAACGAATGAGGAAGACAATGAGTTGTTGGAGAGATGAAATGTTCATGGCTCTATCCAAAGGTTGAATGTGAGTAGCGAGCCGAGCGTTGAACGAGCTCTTCGATTTTGGCTAGTAAAATATTCGGTTCAGACTCGTTATATTCGAGTTCGAGCAGAATTCGAGTTCAAGATAAAGCGCTAACCTACCCGTTTAAGGATCAACATGATCGCGATCCAGCTCGTTTTATACTCAATTAATTATATGTTAAAATTAATATACTTTTGAAATTGTAATAAATATTTAAAATGCAATTAGACGAGCCGAATCAAAAGAGCCAATATCAAGTTTACTCGTGTATTATTTATGGAATTATAGAAATTTAAGTGAACCGAATGGAGCTGAGGTCGATCTCAAGCTTGTCTATTTTGTTTCGAGCCGACCTCGAGCTTACCTGAATAAGCTTGCTCTAGCCCGGGCGGAGGTTGATCCGACCATTATTTTTCCGAGCCAAAGCGAGCCCAGCCAAAATGAGGCTCTATTCGAGTCGTTAACATTCATGAATGTCATGATGCTACATCGGGTAGGCAAGGGAGTTGGAAAACCGCCTAACACCGACTGATATAATGCATTGGGTAGAGAAGTTGCGTGCAATGCTTCATGTGAGTCAGTGGATGGGTCACCGATTCGATCACATTTATGAATGTCCAGTAAAACTTAATTATGTCTAGAAAAAAGTATTGAGTTTGGGTGAACTTCATATGATGATACATGTATGACACATGCCTTATACAATGTGGATGTTCACATGTAACTAATAAATTGTCCACGTGCATACATGAATGTAAATTGTGAAGCGAGAAATAAAAGCTTTGTGCCCATTATAGTCGTATGTCCATTGTAATGTACTAATGTCCACCAATGGGGTGAGTATGTTCGTACTAAATTATAACATGTACCGCGGACACAAATCGTAGTGGACGGTGTTCATGTGGTAGATAACGCATTTCACATATTCAAATAATGGTAGGACCAATAAACTTGCATCCTGGTAAAAATAACATGCATTAAGCCAAAAGGTCGTAGGAACTTAACGTAAGCGGTACAAACATGAAGTCGATAGTCTAACAAAAACAAATACGAGGAAAGTGTCCACCAGTTCATAAAAATAAAGCAAAGCATGTAGCTTAAACTCAGACAAAAGCAGTTTATTCATACTCCGCAAAGTCAAAGTTGAACTGAACAGGGGGGTTCTGTCTTCGGAAATGTGACTTCACGCGTTGCATAATAACATGTCGAGCCTTGTTCTTCTCCCATGCCACCAAGCGAACAAAGTAACGAACTCGTAGTGTTGTTAACATAGTATCTTGCTACAGAATCATTGCAAAGATGATTATAACATTGATGACGAATGAAAAAAAATAACAAGTGTGCCAAGTCAGTACCTGTGGTCCTTCGGGAAGTAGTCGGCCACTCCAATGTCTTTGTCCCATATAGTTCTCCATTGCAAACATTGTAAAAATTCCACAGTCTATGTAGTTCTCCCTAGTTTCCCACGGCACTTGCACGCGACGAGGATGCAATTCAGCGAATATTTCATGAAATTGACGATTCAAGTGCGCAAAAGCCTCCACAATGTGATCGCGCTGGGAGTAGTTATTTATTAGTGTTGTAATACCATAGAACAACTACAACAATTATAAACAACGTGTTTACCATAATAAACGGAAGCTCCGCATCCTGCCTGGTATTTGGGACAGAATGGTCAAACATGTTATAAAAAATAACAATCCCCTTCATCCTAAGGTCAAAGCACATTACCCAATAATGTCTCCTGTAAACCATCGGCACAACTATCTATAAAGCAAACAAACATATTTATATAGTTGGCAAAGTAAGTACTAATCACAATTCATAATCAGCACACCATATCAGCATCCTGGACACGACCCCCGCACTCCTGAATCTCTTGTTCAATGGCCTCAGACAGAGATAGCTCGTCAATCTCATCTCGGTTGAGCGTTGCCTACATGTACCAATTATACTCCAGTTAGACTATGTTGAGTTCAGGTCTATGCTTGCAAATACTCACACATGGAAGTGGGCCGAGAAAGACTCTGTATGGCCCCTTCGGATCACGTCTGGCTTCCATGTGATTCAGAAATCTGGACCAGACATTGAGGACGTTGCACTCAATCCAAGTTTTACCCATCAATGATTTCGCATCAGCAGAGTCAACGCGGCAATTATCAGAGTACTCAACGATTATTCGGTCGCAACAATCATTTCTTAAATATAGAAAACGAAACAGGTAAAATACAATGAAAATGAATTTGACAATCGTTTATGACAATGAACAACTCACGTGTCATCAGACTTGTTGAGTTTTTTGTGCTTGTACCACTCGTACAGTTGTACCTCTTCAAGGGTCAATTCAGAGGTGAAGTCGGTTCTGCGATTGTTTAGAGGAGACAACAGGAACCCAAGCTCAGCTGCTATGCGCTTCCCATTCGAAACGTAGTCCCGTGCAGCGGGGATGGTAAATCCAGGAGCGCCCTCCACAGTTGCCGCTTCAACTCCATCACATTCGGCACGAGAAATATCCACAACTTCGTCCATTAACATATCGCAGATTACACCTTGGCTTGGTTGGCTAGATGGCTTCTGGAAAGCATCGTGTGTTTCAAACGGATCATACCTTTGGTATGTTGGTGTTTCTGGTCCGGCCCTATTTCCCATGACATTAAATGACTCATCCATGGTGTACTCCTTAAACAACTGCGTAAGTCCAATGCTAAATGAGGGCATGTTCCTGTGATGATTGTTCTCAATGTTTATGTTCTGTGTGACATGATGTGTTCCACCAGTACTCTGTGTCTTGTTCTTTGCATCCGCACATTTTTTTTTCCATAATTCAACCAACTCGTCCATCATGTCGAGATTTGCCTGGTCTTCCCAAAACCCATCTTCAAAAGGATCGGTCGGTTCTGCCTCCAAATACTCCTCCCGTATCGTCTGGGTCATTCGTTGAGGGTCATCCTTGAATGATTCTTTCACTGCACTATAGGCACCACGGAACTCCCCAATCAGTCGAAGGAGATCGTTATATACTTCTCGCATTTTTTTCATTCCCTGCATGAGTATAATACACAATTCAACAACAAAACAAAGTGTTTTCCCATCACAATACTTAATTGTCCAGCACTGAATATGATACAGTGGTTATAAAAAGAACAAACTATACCTTCCACCCTGAACTCTGGCCATTGTCGCCATCATTAGAGCCTCCCAACAGTGCTTGCGGTGCGTGCTGTAAACCAGGGTGCTGTTCCATGGGTTCCACAACATCATTCTCTAAGGGAGGTCTACCCTCTAAAATACGCCCACTCCCAAACTCATTGTTTTGCGACTCTTCAGCAATCCTATCTTTAAAAATACGGTCAGTCCATCCAATGAGCGATGGACGACGACGCCGAACAACGAACAATTGATATTTCACACGGTCGAGATAAAATAGCTGCGCGTTCATAGTACTCCGACAATTAGATATATTAAAAACAACACCATGCGACTAATAATATTCATTAAAACTTAACTTATTATCTAATTGACATTCAACTCACTAGCAAAAACGGAAGAGAGCCGCCAAAAGCTTGAACGGGAGCCCATTTCGTCTTTGCTTTCACTATACCAGCTAGAACCGGAGTACACCAGCCAAAACTTCTGGCCTCATCAGCGTTCTCAATGGCGTGGAACAGTGATTGATTGACCCAACATGTTGTGCCATAGTACACCAGCACAGTAGACACAAGCACAAGAAAGTTTTGCTTGAATAATCGGCCTCCATTCACCTGCATTCCTATCTCCGCACATAGTTCTGTTATGCCTATTTTGAATTCTTTTTACCATTGAACTGCTGCCTCCACTCAAGTAATGCTGGGGATGCTGGAACATGTGTCCTTGCAATAATCTCCATATCACCCATTGGTAGACCTAATGTGCAATGTACGTCCTCTGCGTCCACTTTCAACTCCCGTTGGCCACCCAATCTAAGAGTCATCGACGCGATGTGAAATGAATTAGCAAGCCAATTCGCCGATGCAGGTGGAATACTGCTCACCTGAAGATCAAGCACGCTCCCAAACCCAATGTCACGCACGTCCTCTTTCTGTCTGTCCGATAAGAATTTGATGCAATTTACCATGCTAGAAGTAGTAGCTCTAGAGTTGAAAGCTTCCTGCTTCTTACGATCCCTACCCTTACCGTACACTGATTTGACTGCATGTTACAATCCTCCAACGACATCATCTGTAGATGGCCCTTTCATGTTCTTATGCTCATCAATTATCCTCTGCCTTCGTTCAGCAAGTGATTCGTCGAGATTGGGTGAACTCATGAAGTCGTTATCACTGCTGTCATCCACACGTGACTCGTGCCCACTGTTTTGCTTAGCTGTCCTAATAAGAGTGTATTAAATTTCGATAATACTTGAAACTATTACAAGACGTACAAATCTTCAAATAATGGACATATGCAAAATACAAGTTTTTATTATCTAATGACAAGGACCTTGTCACAGTAAGTGACTAAATAAAGCTTTTATGCATACATACAGTTTGAACCACCAATAGAGACACTTACCATTTGCTTTTCCAGGTCCCCTTCCTACAGATTTCATTCGAGCCATTACGATATACAATAACAAGGGAAGTGCGTCACTCAAACAAGGACATGCATGACTCATTATCCAAAATTGAATCCACGAACAAACCCTAAGGATTTGGGGACAAACCATAAATCAAATTTCATGTACTCGTAGTATTAAATCAATCATAAATAGCACAAAAACAGGGTACTAACCTTCAATGGATTCGATTACCACAGATGTATCTCTCAACTCTTTGATGGATACTCGTGTGTGCGGTGAATAAACGAAGACGACAATGAGCCAAATTTAATATAAATAATATATATTGCCCAGTTCCGAGATTCTCTAGGTCAATATCCCAAAAGACTGATCTGCCCTCTAGTTACTCATACGCGTGGACGGAAAATTGCAAACGTCGTTAATCCAAACTCGTGCGGTTGTTTGGTATCTTTCCAAATCTGACGACCCATATGCATTCTCAGGTTCTAATGCAATTTATTAGTTCTCACCTGATTTATACTCTATATATATATATGTGTGTGTGTGTGTATGTATGTATGTATGTATGTATATGTTATTTGTATCTGTGTATGTAACATGCATATATATATAATATAAGTGTAGATGAACTGATGGTGTTCACCCTTTACATATTGTGAGCTGATTACTTTGTTGTCTCTGTTATGCTTTTGCCAATATAAATAAACATCACTTCTGATTTTTTTTCCATGCATGTTTTATAAGGTTTTAAGCTACTGTTTATGAATTTTAACTTACTGTTTTAATTCTGGTTTTTAGTCACTGTCCTTTTCCCCTATTTTGATTTAATTGTGTTTTCTTTGAATTTCAGGAAATGTGAAAACAATTGTTGCTTGTTGCCTCCCTCTGCCTCTATTTACTTGTAAACTTTTGGACTTAAATATTGGATTTGAGACTGTTTTGGACTGCTATATTTATTATTTGGAATTGTTTTGGACTATTATATTTAATATTTGTTACTGTTATACTTTTAATTTTTGTGGATATTTATATTGATGCTATTACTTGGTTTAGATTAGAAAACATAAGTAAAAATGTTGGATTTTTTATATTGTATGTATGAAATGTAAAAAAGTATGTTTGAAACTAAGATTTCTCAAAAAAATGTAGGAAATCAATGTATGGGTAGTCTAAATTGGGCCAGAAAACCCAATTTTGTGGTTGTTTATTTGGCCAAAAAGAATCGAATTCAGGCCCAAAATCAAGCCAAATTACCCTTGGTCACCGAAAGAACCGACCGAACCGAACCGGCTGCTTGGTCGGTGATAGCCGAACCGACCGACCAGCCATTGGTTCGGCTTTCGGTTCTCAAGGCCGAATAACCGAGTCGTTCGGTTCGGTTAGTAGTGGTTCGGTTCGGTTAGTAAACCGTGAACACCCCTATACATGGTCACACACAAACGATGCGACCCAAAGCTAGTGGGAGAATAAGGTGAAATGAGAGGGCCACGGTCCGTGTAAGTGGCCACGGGTCCGTGGCGTGGGATTGGCAACACCGTGGCTAGGTTAACCACGGGATCGTGACCAAAGGGATTGGCCACGGGCCCGTGGTGGTACCAGGCAAATGGCCACGAGCCGTGGCAGGGCCACGAGCCGTGGCAGGGCCACGATGTGGCAGAGATTTGACACGACCCCTTGGCGGGGTCCGTGGCGAGTCGACATGCCATAATTTTGCGAAAACGATCTCCGCAATTGCTTGCCACATCCTGAATCATTATAACGTTTGCTTCAGTTTTAGAAAATATGAGGATGACGCAATTCAATTTTTTCTAAAAAAAATCTTTCTCGAGAAGAAAAACGTTCTAGCAAGCCATTTTTCTTCTTACCTTCGAAGTAAGGCGTATCGGTGTGGATACCAGAAGAGGACGGGTAACGTCTGTGTGTTGCTGATTCAATAGAAAAACTAGATCTACAAAGGTGTAAATCTCAAATCCCAATTTGGTAATTTGCTAAATCAGTATACGGAACGAGGTTATTATTATATTGCTTCCGCTCCATGATTTGGATTAAATCCCTTATTCCCCAACATGCTTTTCTTGGAGTGAACGGGTGAGAAATGAGGATCCGTTGGAAACCCCAAAGCCTGCACAAGAGTTGCATGGACCACGGGCCTTGTCGTGAGTTCTCCTTCTACGTGAACCCGTAGCGAACCTGGAAATTTTGCATACGTCTCTTCCGGAGAGATTGGCAGAAACAGGTGGAATGAAGAGAATTCTCCCGAGACCCCAAGATTAGTGAAGTTGTTTGGAGCCGACCTCTGAATGAAAAATGCAAGACCAACATTTATAGTTTTCCTTGATACGGGAGAGGATACTTATTTTGAGGCCCAACACGTGGCACCTATTTTGAGGCTACGCGACGAATATTCCAGATTACGAGGTAAGTCGCCTTATCCCTACATCATTCTCAATCAACGACACAGATTGAGTCGTTCAGACATTTTCTTCACCGCTCGGCTCGGCTCAGCTCGGTGGGTCCCCCTTTTGTCCACCTCGCGAAGTAAAGGATAATTTGTTACACACAAACTATTTTCTTTTTTTCTGTGCCACTGTTGAATATGGGGCTGCTCTGACACGTGGGATTGTTGTGCGGGGGTTTGGTAACGGTTTTGTTTTGTCTTTGTCCTGTTTGGAAGATAAACAGGGACAAGGACGTTCACTATCTGCGTCTGACTGTAACTGGGATAGTTCTGCTGCTGCTACGCTCCAAATCAAATTAGTGTTTGGCAACGCGTTCAATGGAATTTTCTTATTCCGTTTATTTTTATTTTCTTAAACGTGGTGAATGCTATTGCTTGCTGCGTGATCTCGGCAACAACCAAAACACTTTGAGCTTTGACCATCTTTCTTACTTTTCTTTTCTGCTTCGAATTATTATATTCATGAATTTCACACTCTTATGTATTTGTTGCTTAAATTATCACTTTAATGTTACTATCTAATTAGAAGAACTTTTTACAAAATTATATTCACGGTACGGTCATGAATGTTTTACAAAACTCAAATTAATACCATTGAACATAAATAACAAACGCATACAATACCTGAATCCAAGAGAGAGCTTATAATCAGTATCCTCTATTTTCACACTAGTAACACCCCATAGCATACCCTAGCCACTCTCTCCACCACAAATTTACCGATATTACTATGCATCATACAATTTACTTAATTTCATCCCGACGACGACTGCGAGCAGTAAACAATGTTAAAACCTAACTCACCTAAAAGATCGAGCTGATAGATAGATGCCTCAAAATGTTTATCAAGTGATTAATCATTCTATATTATTTAGATGTGGACTTCAACACTCCCCCTCACATGTGGGTCTCGCACATGGATCGCACCAGAAATCATCACAACATACTCAAACCAAGCTTTGATAACATGTTAAAACCTGATCGACCCACCTAAAAGTCAAGCAAATAAATAAAAGCCTAAATTAAATATACTTATGAAATGATTAATCAACTCACGTCTTCAAACGACAATAACAACATGATTGGTTACAATAAGGCTTGATTTCAAGAAATTATTATATATTTTGTTAATAGTAAAAATTTACAGTAAACTTGTAATTTTTTGCACATTAACAAAAATAAAAATACCTTTCAAATTAAAATTGCACTTAAAAATTCTTTTAGTTTAATTAAAAGAATTATATTTATATATTATGTGTAAAAATTAGAAAAATAAATAATTTTTATATGAGGGGAAATTTTCTCATTTTAAAAATTAGATCACATTATCATTTTTATTTGATTTGACTGATTTAATTTAAATAAATGGTGCAAAATAAATAAATGATTCACATCACGTTTTAATCAAATAATACACGGTAACATTTTACATCAATACTTGCCTTTTTTCCTGTTAATTTGATGGGGTTAAACTTATCTCTTGGTAGCTGAGGTTTGAATTGTAAGGTCGTATTTTTTTTTTGAAGGAAAAGTGAATTTTATTAATTAAATAGCAACTAACCCGACATCAAGTCGGACAGTTGAAGGTACTGATGGTTAGACAGAACCCTCACTATAATCCCAGCTACTGTTAGTTAAAACAAACATGAAAATTTGTGAGTCATTTGATTACGAGCAAAACAAGAACAGAAGTTTCAATAATGGATAGTACGCAACACCATTCACTAATGATTGCTCCAAAGTTGTTTCAGCTCAACCCGTTTAGCATCATATAGAGCCACGACCTCTAACTCATACAGAAGGAGAAACTCCGTGATCTTGCCGCAGAATGCTTTACACATACATCTTTGATAACCCCGGAGATCAATCGACTCAAATCAGTTATTATCATGCAGAGCCACAACCTCCAACTCATACGGATGGAGAAGCCCCGCGATCTCGCTCCAGACCGACTTAAACAAACTTCCTCGATCAACCCTGCGATCAATATGGGCATCACGAAATTCAAATCCTCCCAGCTCATTGGGTTTAACCAGATCAACCCATCGACACCAGGGACCCCCCGTTGCATTCTAGTACCGATCCCAATAAGACACGTATTTAATATTGAGCAAGCCGAGGACTCTTAGTTCGGTGTGCTTGCATGAGTTTGCCCACCGATGCTAGATAACTCTGGTTCTCTCTCAGTACCGACTAACCAACCAACCAAAAGCAAAACCCCCAGCCCTCCATGCTCCACCGTCGCAACCCAAGCGCATCTCATCTACAACTCCATCCTCACCTGTCTCAGCCCATCCTCAAACCACTCGACCTCGCCTCCATCAAAATCCGATCTACCACCTGACCAAGCCTCTATTAGACCCAGATCTATCTTCACAAGAGCTTTGCTCCTACCGCCGCATCACGCTGACGTCGCTGCCAGTACCACGGAGACGTCGATACCCATAAAAGATCGGCACCGCAAGACTTCACCCAATTATGACGAAACAAACCCTAAAAATAGGGCACATGCAGCCGCTTTGGTGGACGTCCAACTGTAAGGTCAAATTGAAATTTAAGAGTAATATATTCTCATGAAAACAAATAATTTAATGTTAATAATAGAAGCCGAAGTAGTGGGCCATGGGCGTTGAGCATTTGATCAAGCGGGCCTACGTGTTCCGTCTTTTTTATATTGGACAGCCCATGTGCTCTCATTCATCTAATTATAGCAACATATTTTTGTACTATTATAATTCAACCACACCACTCGACACTCGTATCTCATATCTTATTGCACATTCAATCTTATGAGTGTTGTTGCCAAATTGGCCCTGACTCTCTTTGTTTTGGGCCTCTTCAATATTCACACTAACACTTGTACTTCATTAGCATTAAACTAATATTTTATAAGTGGAACAGATAAGGACTACTAGAGGCATCTTTTTGTTTCTAAATTCATATTTCATAATTTTACCATCATAAATTTGGGAGTTTTCTTTTGCTGTAAAATTTGATTCTAATTTGACCCAAATCTAAAATTTGATGGCTCAAAATGCAGTGGTGTCACGGCCCTTCTATCGTTAGCAAAGGCGGAACTAGAAAATTTTCGTAGAGAAGACAACTTGTTATACTAAAATATATTAAACTCTAATCATCAACAATATCATACAAATTAAATTAAACACTAGAAATTGAGTCGACTTCTATATTAGGAGAATTAGATTAATCAACCAAATTTCTTGATCTTTTGATTAAGTATTTAACCATTAACATATACCAAATATAATTGGAATTAATTCATCAATATTAACTGAAACAATGAAAAAATAAATGTACAAAATTTTAAATTGAATTATGCATAAACTACTACAGATAATAATACGTTCATTACAATAATTAAACAATAAAAATAATTGAACTAACCTCAAATTATTCTTTCAATTGAACAACAAATAGTTTGTTGGTGTGAGAAAGAAACGTAACTAAGTGAGGGATCAGAATTTTTTGTAAATAAACTGAGAAGAAAGTTATAAAACTTAAAAACACATACTAATTAGGATTAGGAAAGACAATTATTAAAGAAAACAATATAAAGAAAAAAAAACAATAGGAAATATATATTTGATTTGATTTGATTATTAATATATTTAGTTAACTTAATTACCGTCTAGATGGGTGATGTAAAAATATTTAGTTTTATATTGCCTAATTAAATACCATGAAATAAGGAAAAGTTAACATTATTTGTTTATTTAATTTTCAAGAATTCATATGTTATTGGAGACAAACTCTGAACCAATCAAGCGGGGCAAAGACAATTATCTCTATATTTACTTATACAAAATAGATATAAAAAAAGGAAAAGACAAGCAGAGGCAGTTGCCCCCTTCCCCCCTGTGGCTCCGCCACTGACCGTTAGGGCAAGAGATGACGGTCGTTGAAGGACCGTTCAACAGTCCAAAGTTGTTGGGAGAACATCAACTGTCAATGGTTGCGAGAACGTATAAGATAGTTACGTTCTCAGACGGGAGGGAAAGAAGACTCAACGAATTCGAACAAGATTTTATGGAGCAGTGCCCTGCGAGCAATTCCACACAACCTTTTGTAGTAAATTCTTGATCTCTCCTCACATAATGAATCAAATATCTACCAATTTTGTTAGAGCATCTCTCCGTACATTCTCTCTTATATTGCTTTTTAATTTTTTTATTATACTTATCTTATTTTACTCTCTTCTACCAACTTTTCATTATTAAAAAGTAATAAATATTATTAAACTAATATATGTAGTTTAATTGTAGAGAGCATGGTTGTAGTTAAACATTATAAAATTGACTCTCTACCTTAATTTCAAAGCAAATCACTCCCTATATTATTTTAAATATAGGGAGCACTATTAAAGATGCTCTTACAACCTAGCTAATTGTGCAGTTAATGACGATACGTAGTATTCATATCAACAAATAACTATCGTTTATACGGTTAACTGCAAAACATTATGAATTATACAAAAATTTGCACTACGGGTTAATTTTTTGAAGAGATTAATGTTGGGGTTCCTGGGATCTCAAGCACAGCGGAAGCAACGAATTTAACCGAGAACCCGCCACTGGATCGTTTGCAAACAATAGATGAATCATTAGAACGAGTAAAGATCGGATTTTTACCTCTTGTAGTCTAGCGGAAAACTCACGAATCCGATCTTCAAACGACTCATCAGACTCGTTCTCTACGAGTGCACACACACCGAGCTCGACCTTGTGAATCTTGAATCCTCACCGGAATTACTATACTCTGGTAGCACTCAATCACTCGATTTCCCTAGTTTCTAATGCAAGAACTAGAGAGTTTCCTTTTGGTGTTGTAACTAATATTGCTCAAGAGCCTTGGAGAGAGGCTCTCACCCAAAGCCTCCTTTTATAGGATTTGGGGAGGGCCTCTAGGTTTTCAGCATTCGGCATAGGTGTCAATCAACACCCTTCCCGCATAGAAGGTGTCGATCGACACCACCCTTACGGTGTCAGACCGACACCTCTATGTGACTGTGTCGATCGACACCCCACTGTAATCATTCCCACACTACCTGTTTTGGACCTCTTGAGTCCATTCGAGTTGCTTCAGTCTTGCTCTTAGCGTGTGACCCTGTAGGCCCGTGACCCATTAGCAGATCGGCGTGAGAACCCATCTTACCTGATCCATCACCAGTGACCTCTAGTAAGACGTAGTGATTACCCAATGTCCACGAGTGTATCGATCGGTTCGATATCTCCCGTCTGCAATATGTATCACCTACCCATTGTTTGCTTTAAGGCGTATGAGATCGGAATGAGACATAGAGCTGTCATTCTCATGTATCCGATCTAGTTCCTTGACTTCCGAGATGACTGATACGTAATTGGTGCGGCCGCACACTCTCATCAGTCATGCTCATCAAGGGGCCTAGAACCATACCCTTCACCACGTCTCACCGCGGGGAAACAAATCCCTTCGAACGCATTGTGGGCTCCCACTACAGCCCGTCCAAGAGCCAACGAAGTCCATTATGGCTGCTCTATTACAGGTAGCATTAGGAAATGTCAAACTAATGGAGTGGCATGCTTGTGAGCCACTCGCTCCAAAGTATTAAGGTAGCGATCACACGACGACGGAGTATGCGTTGGTAACTTAATCTATGCGCTATACTCCACCGCGGGTCATCCAATATCATCCTCCAGATGATATCCGTGATATGACTTTGGTAGTCTCACTACCTAGATCAGTAGGACTTGATCTTAAGTCATCATCACATTAGTCACTTATGCATAGTATTCGACTAGAGATTCATCAAGCATAACTTTATAATATCTAAAGGTTCTGCTGTTCTCGTGTAAACAGTAATGTCTTTAGATGAAGTTATCGCTTGATACATTATCATAACACAATAATAATGTAAATGACTTTCATTGCTTAACAGAAGAAGATTACAAAAAAAAATGTAATCTAACAATTAAAATGTACTTCAAATTAAAAATGAAATTAAACTACACGTAATTGTTACTCCCTAAGTAAAATAGTTTACATTACTAGCTTGGAATTGGTTCCTATTTGTATGCTATATGCTGAAACTTCATTAATTATACAGAGACCAGTACATATGTTTGGGTACTTAATTTGGTTAATATTAATAACTTCGTAGTCTAGGATGGTTTCATACTACTAAAGTCGCATGCTAGCTCAGTTGACGCTGTTAGTTGGTATCATTAGTCTGAAGTGCTTAGAATGGAAGCAAAAAATTAATTTAAGTTGTAGTAGTGTTGTGCTTTAAAAATAAGATACTGTAATTGTTCAAAATATAGGAGAATTAAAATCAGGTCCCAGTGGCAGTGGCAACTTTTCTTATAATTCATCATGTCAACTCCAGAAACAAACAGCAATTAGTAAACTTCCCAGCAAAAGTGATTAATCTGAAATCTGACAAGTGGAATTTCCTATATTAGTTAGACAGAATAGCAACAGCAACTATACCAAGTGATAATACGCCATGCGATATGACTATAAGGACGATGCAAGAAATACGATGTAACACTGCCACTTTTTTTCATTAGTAACGGCGTATGCAAATACGTCGTTATAGACTAAATATACGCCGTTACAATTTGTAACGGCGTACAAATTGCCGTTATACCATACGTCGTTACAAAAGCGCCGTTACAATTTGTAACGGCGTACGCAGGACGCCGCTACACCAACACGACGTCGTTTTGACGAGCCGTTAACGGCGTAACCGTCGACGACACCGTTAATTTTGTAACGGCGTATTATTTGAGAACATACGCCGTTACTAATTAGATGGTGCCGTTTAGATGACTTGACACCGTCAAATTAGTAACGGCGTATTTTCTCAAATAATACGCCGTTAGAAGGTATTAAAATAATAATTTTTGAAACCATTTTGTAACGGCGTACCATATATAATACGCCGTTACAAATTATTAAAATAATAATTTTTATTTCCAATTTGTAACGGCGTACCGTATATAATACGCCGTTACAATATTTTATTTATTAAAAAATAAAAATCGAATAAAAATTATATATTAAATATTTAATATATAATTTTTATTCAGTTTTTGGTTTTTACAAATTAAATTAAAACTAAAATTAAAAATAAAATTAAAATTAAAAATAAAATTCAAATTCAAATTCAAATCCAAATCCAAATCCAAATAAATAAAAATTACAATTGTTTAAATAAAAATGACATGAATTAAACTACGAGGGTGGAGGACCGAAGTTGGAGAACATGCTCGGGTCGTAGGGGGGCATAGAAGGATTGGCTATTCGCATCTGCTCGTATATCCATTGAAAGCTTCTTTGTTGAGCTTCCATGTTTCTTTCTTGAGCTTCGAACCTCTCATCTTGCCGCGCAATATGCTCCGTCGCCTGGCTGAGCCTAGTTTGCATATCTTCGAACTCCTCTGCAGACACACCGCTGGAGGACTGGCCACGTTTTCTAGGTCTGGCCGGGACCTAGTAATCATCTCCAAATCCCCGAATTTTGCGTCCTCGGGGGAATTGGGCATCTGATCGTCCCGCGGCAAGCTTGAGGTCGTGACAATGCTGATTCACTAGCATCATCACTTCAGTCTCCTCCGCTTCGGTCATTCTTCTTAAGTTTCCGTGCTGGTCTATATTGGCCGGGTCCTGCCTCCAATCCAGCAACGCCCTCTTAAGGTATATCTGTATGAAAATAAAATATGAAATTAATGAAAAAATAATAAAGTAGAAAAAATAATATTAATAAAAAAACTTACGCGTTTCGCCTTGTTGTCCTCATCCTGTAACAGTTCCGCCTCCGAAACACCCTGATCCGATTCCTGATTACCAAAAGTCAAGTCTCAATCTTGGCGGAGATATTTGTATTTCCCGACTCTTCTCTCTCCGTCTAAAGAGTCTGATATGATTTCCGGTCGGATCGATGGTTAATCTTGTTGCCGCTCAAGCATATTTCACTCATATGTTGTCCAATACTCCCTACACCCTACACATTGAAATGATTACAAATTTAGAATTATAATTAGATAAATGTTTCATACAAAGTGTATGAAAGTAAGAAAATACCTCGTTCTCGTCAAAGTGTTTGACGAGCCACCGCCATTGTGCTTTTTTCCCTCTAAATATGTTGGGAATGCCATTGCGGTTCAGATAGTCAGGCGAGACATACAGTTTGTACCATGACTTCATATTTGATTTCCGCTCTTTATAAGCGGACCACGCCGTCTCGCGAATCCACTTTTTGAGTGGATCTGAATCCGCCGGCAATTCATAGTACCGCTGTCATAAATAAAAACATATTTGTAAATATCCAAGTTATTTAAATTCGGGCGATAAATTTAGAAAGTTTTGAAATTACCCGAAATTTTCTCCAAAATCTACGGTACTCGGACATAGGAGTAGAGGATGCTCCTACATTCGAGGGTTCGCAACCCGTGAATGTAGGCGGCACAACCTGGTAGCCCCAACCGAAATCGAGGGTCGGCTGAGTCGGCTGTGGAGGTAAGGGAGTGTAGCAATCCCCGTGATCAGGGGACTCCCCACCAACAGGCGGCGACGGAGGCGATGTGTCGAGCGCCGATTGCTCGTAAGCCAAGAAGAACTTCGGGTCCATTAACTCATGCCTCGGTGCCCGAACATGAGGCTTCTTCTGTCGGGTGTTTGAATCGCTTGACGAGGAGGCCATTATCTAAAGACGATTTAAAAATTATTAATCGTGAAAAAAATAATTTTGATTTTTATAAAATTACCAAAAACGCCCCTAGGGGCGTTTTCCTTCAAAATTACAGAAATGCCCTTAGGGGCATTTTTTTAAAAATTACCAAAAAAGCCCTTACGGATATTTTTTAAAAAATTACGGAAATGCCCATAAGGGGCATTTCCTTCAAAATTACGGAAATGCCCTTAGGGGCATTTCCGTACAAATTACCATAATGCAATCTAAAGGATAAATAATCTAACATATTCAATTTCAAAAAAAAAAAATCAAATTTCATAATTTAACATATTTAACATTTCAAATTTAACATATTTAACATTTCAAATTTAACATATAAACATATTCACATATTTAATATTTTTAAATATTTAATATATCATACAAACAAATTCAATTTAATTTTCGCCATATTTAATATTTTTAACCTAAATTAACATATCAAAAAATTAACATACAAACATATTCACATATTTTAAAATTAACATACAAACATATTCATACCTAAATTAACATACAATTTTTAACAGATTTAACACATATTCTAAATTTCTAACATATTCACAAAATTTAACATATATCCCTAAACCCTAAACCCTAAAATTTTAAATATCTAACATAATAATCGAGAGAGATAAAGTACTTACCTGATCTGGAAGAGGAAACGGCGACGGAGACGGAGGTGGTTGGCCGGAAAACTTGAAGGTAGAGAGGCAGGGAGGCAGTGAGTGAGGGAGAGGCAGTGAGTGAGGGGGAGGGGCAGAGAGATCAGAAGAAGAGAGGCAGAGAGCGAGGAGGAAGAAGAAGAGGGGTTGGGTCTTTATATACTCAACTTTTGTAACGGCGTATATAAGGTAGATACGCCGTTACAAAATCCCCAACGGGCAAATTACCCAACGTGCAAAAATCTGAACGGGAAGATTTTTTACCGTTACCCAATGGATTAAAATTAGTAACGGCATATAGGGAAGATACGCCGTTACAAAAAAATTAGT
The DNA here is from genome assembly GCA_963920655.1 of Geranium rotundifolium. Classification (NCBI taxonomy): domain Eukaryota; kingdom Viridiplantae; phylum Streptophyta; class Magnoliopsida; order Geraniales; family Geraniaceae; genus Geranium; species Geranium rotundifolium. Next base: position 28,693,547 of record OY987317.1, on the reverse strand, counting down.
AACGGCGTATCCTCCATATACGCCGTTACTAATTTTTTGCGTGGAGAAATGAAAATTTTGGCGCGGAATTGAAATTTTCGCCAAATTTTCAATTCCCGCCCACTTTGTAACGGCGTATTCATCACATACGCCGTTACTATTTCAAACCCTAAATTAATATTTTATTCGGTTCGACCGATCGTGATTGATCGGGAGTGTTCCCGTGGTTTGATTTTTCTGAAATTTGGACTATATCACTTCAATGACATTTCCAACATGTTTAACGGTTTGGATTATTCACTTCATATTGAATTGAACTAAACGTTCGATGAAGTTAGCGTTTAGGGTATAGTTTAGGGTTTACCATCCTAAACCCTAAACTCACGCTTTCACCGAAAGTGATTGGTGTCAAAAATCGTGTTTTAATCCAACCGTACAGATTGAAGCGTAATAGTGTTGTCGCTCATAGGACAAATTTCTAGTAAATTTTAAACATATATAAACCTCCATCTAAACCGATCACCCGTAAACACATCCGTAAGTAATGGTCAAACCTCCGAAAATGTCATTTCCGCCATGAAATTGTTACGTGGTTTTCAATTTTGATTAACGTATATGATTTTTAGGTAGTGTACAATGATTAATTTCAATTGGGTAGTCATTTAGTATATGAAACGAGAAATTAATACCGAAGTCAAGCGTGAAAGTCAACAATCTTGACTGGTCTGATGGTCAAGATTGTTGACCACTAGTAACGGCGTATTCAATATAATACGCCGTTACTAAATTATACAGTGATTTAGTAACGGCGTATTTACCACATACGCCGTTACTAAATCACTTCATAAAAGAAAACTTTAATGTCACTAAATCAAGAGAGGGTCTTTTCTTAGGAACCCATTTGAGATTGAGATTAGTCTTCGATTCCAAGTTGTGGTAGACGACTGGTTATGGAGGAGAGCAAACAAAGTGTTGGTGCCACTGCCAGATTATCATTTGAGGCTCATAGTGAAGCCAAATGGGTGCTGGAGGCTGAGGAAGAGAGTGGTTCTGTGGAGAGAAGGTCTCAGTGTCAGGGTTGAGAGGTGTTATGATAACCATCTTCGAAATAATTAGTGATGAAAATGGATAGCAAGAAAAAGAAGAAGAACAGACATGGTTTATATATACAAGCTATAACGGCGTATCTGGGGGATAAATAAGGTTTGGGTCTGGGTTTGATTGATATGGTTTGAATCCATGCATTAAATGCATCAAAACTCATATATCAATCATCTCTCTTCTTCTTTTGCTTAATTGTCGGTGCTAACTATATGATATGTAGGCAGTGTACAATGTTTATTCCCAATTCGGTAGTCATTTAGTATATGAAACGGGAAGTCAATACCAAAGTCAAGCGTTGAAGTCAACAATCTTGACTCTCTGATTGTTGACCATTAGTAACGGCGTATTATTGATGTATACGCCGTTACTAATCTTGAAACTTGAAAATTTTTTTTCCAGGGGCTTGTTTTCATGATAGAGCTTGTTTTTGTGGGTTTTTCTCCTAAATTTTATTCTTCAAAAAACCGAATTCACAAGTTATTTAATTCTGAAAAATGATGAATGCGTTGAAGTGTTTACAGAAATGAACAAATTTATTGATAGTCGGTTAAATACCGTTAAATACATATTTGTCTAACTATCTGAGTTGGCCGAATCGTAATCTTCATGCCCTTCCATATTGTCTTCGTCCTCGTTGTCTTCGTCCTCGTTGTCTCCGTTCTCATTGTCTTCGTCCTCTGAATCAGCTGTAGAGACAGGCCGTGGATTTTGGTGTAAGTATCTCAAATCGATCCTTACACCACCTGGTCGCACCATGTCAATTCAATCTTCTTGGTACGGTTCATCTACTTCGAACTCTGGCTCTTCATTACCTGCACGAGCTAAACTGCTCGGTTTGTAGTGACCTCTATGAGAGACAACGTTGACAACCTTCCACGAAGTCGCAAAGTTCACCACATCCGGGTCGTTGATGTAGTACACCTGTTTCGCCTGTATAGCAAGGCAAAACGGGTTTTGTTTATGACAATCCGTGGAAGTGTTTACGGAAACGAAGTCATTGTCGTCCTTCCTCACGGTTCGTTCGTCGTACCACCGACACTTGAACAAAACGACTGGCATGCTTTCGGAATAGGTTAGGACAACGACGTCCATAAGAACACCGTAGTAACATATTCTGTTTGCTTCAATCATGACCCCTGAATTTTGATTTCTCCGGCCTTGGTCGATTCGCAACGTTAAGAACTTCACACCATTCACAGTACACTATGAATAAATCGCCGAAGAACGAGGACCTGCTGATAGTAGTATCAACTCTCGTTGTTCCCCTCGACCGGCAATCTACATATTAAATTCTAATATTAGTTGTAGTAATTAAGTTGTATGAATTGTACCATAAGAGATATATTGTACTTACAAATTTTCCCCACTCAAACATGAATGACATAACTCGGTCCTTTAGAGATTTTCTAGGGAATCTTTGAACGAATCCTGCTCGACGTGATTCTACGTACTTATCTGCTTCGTCACAATTCTCAACAACAGTCCACTTCGCCCAGAACATCTCGGAAACGCTTAATTTCTCGTTTCGCACCACGTTTTTTACTTGTACATGTGGGGAAACAACTGATAAGTGGAAGCCTAGAGCTGGACTAACAAATGTTTCCCTGGCTGAAGTGGCGCGGTTTAGGTACATCTGAGTGAAGGTGACAGACTCGTGCATCAAGTACTGTTGGGCTATACAACCTTCTAGATATCGAGGGTTTCGCACACTTTTCTCGTACACGCCAAGTTGCCTACATTCAAAATATGAATGTTAATGTGATATTCGATTATACATTTCAATGGTAATTGGAAATGAAATTACTGAAGAGAAGGATCATACCGTTCAATTGGAAACATCCAAGTGAAATGAACTAGACCGGTCCGCATAACTTGATCCGGTAGGTGTAGTAGCAGGTGAACCATAATGGTACAGAATGATGGAGGGAAGATAGTTTCCAACTTACAGACTAAAACCACCATATCTTCGTGCAATTTTTTTAGTGTTTTCTTCGTCGGCTCCCTCGTGCACAACACCTGCAACACCCTGCCGAGGTCTGCTAATGCTTCTGCCACATGAGTCGGAACGTACTTCCGAATGACAAAGGGGAAGATGCGTTGGATAAGCACGTGACAATCGTGGGTCTTAAGTCCGAGAAACTTTTTCTCATCAGGATTGACCTTAATTTTAAAACTTCCCGCATATCCGGAGGGGAACTTCACTGCTAGGATACGCTCAAGTACGGCCTTCCGGTGTACACCCTTGACCCCATAAGGCGCATCAGGGAGCTCCCCGTCCTGGCCCACCTATTGGTCTTGGCGCACATTCTGTTCCTCGTACGTTCTCATCGCTTTCAAATCATCTTTAGTCTTCCCCGCTAGTCCGAGAACTGTACCTATGACGTTGTCGCACACATTCTTCTCTATATGCATTAAATCCAACGCATGTCTCACTCTGTGAGTTTTCCAATAGGGCAGCTGCCAGAAAATGCTTTCATGAGACCAACAGATAGCTAAACCAGTTCGTTTATTGTGCTTCGGGTGTACTAGGCTCGAGATAAGTATGACGCCTAATAGCCTTCAGTATGGCAGTCCCTGAATACCGCTTAGGCCTTCTACGAGTCTCGATCTGCCCGTTAAATGCCTCCGGGACAAAGCGCAGTGGGTGCTTCGGAGGTAACCACCTACGCGCACCTTGGTAAGATATTCTTGAGTTACTGCGTGAAGAGTCGATGTTGTCCAAACATAAGGGACATGCCTTATAGCCTTTAGTGGTCATGCCACCCAACATTCCCAAACCCGGAAAGTCACTGATTGTCCACATCACAGCAGCCCGCATTATGAACGACTCTTTCTTGGAAGCATCCCACGTGACAACTCCGTTCGTCCACAATTGTTTCAACTCATCAATCAATGGACGCATAAAGTTATTCAAACATTTACCAGGTGATTTTGGACCTGATACCAACATGGTGAGGATGTTATACTCCTTCCGCATAGCTATCGAGGGCGGAAAATTCAACGGGACGGCAACTACAGGCCACAAACTGTAACTCGCAGCATTAGGCCCAATTGGAGAAAACCCGTCGGATGACAAGGTCAGCCGCACGTTTCGGACTTCTTCCGAAAATTGAGGATATTTCTTGTCAAACTGAATCCAATCAGCACCGTCCGATGGATGTACTAATACGTCATCGTCCTCCTTCTCCCGCTCACCATGTCATCGCATCCACTCAGCCGTCTCTTCCGCAAGATATAACCGTTGAAGTCGAGGAGTCAATGGGAAGTTCCACAACGTCTTCTTCGGAACTAATTTTTTCCCTTCCATAATAAACTGTGGTTCTTTACAAACTCCACATTTGTCCAGAGCGGAGAACTCTTTGTAATACAAAGTGCATCCGTACAAACATGCGTCGTATTTCACGTGTGGCATTTCGATGGCCTTCATTATCTTTTTCGCAGCTGCGTAGCTAGATGGAAACGAATTAGGTTGTGGTAACATACGACATTGCTCTTTTACGACCTGGGTAAAAGCCGCGTCTGACATCCCGGTGCTCTGTTTGATACACAACATCCTTAACATCGCTTCCAAAGAAGTATCCTCACTAGTGACAGCGCTTGTGGTTTTGTACAACGGTTGTTGTGACTCCGTCACCAACCAGTTGTACGCCGTCATCTTCGCTTTAGCAAGTCTGGCCTCGACTTCGGTCACCGAACTTATCTCCAATTGTGGGTCCTCGTCCTGGTCCTTGTCCTCGTACTCATCCTCGTCGTTCTCGCCTTCATCTTCGTCAATCCTTACATCTCTACATGGATCTACATCATTCACGAACTGATGCACCGGATCGACGTACTCTGGAGTGTGCGCCGACGTCGAACAAGGGGGATTATGCGAACTTGACGGGAAACTCATATCTATATTTCGGCTCGAACTAGGCCGACTCGAACTAGGCCCTCTAGCTTCGTCGTGATGGATCCACGCATTGTACGATGTAAGAAAACCTTTCTTCAATACATGATCGCAAATGGTGTCCATATCGTGCCAAGAATAATTACAACATATAGTGCACGGACACTTGAAACGTCCCACGCCATCTGTTTGCGCGTTTCGTCTCGCAAATTCGACGAAACTGCTTAATCCGTTCATCCACTCCTCACTCATCTTACGGGATGCTATCCACCCACGATCCATTCTATATATTATACAAATAACTACGGTTAATAATCAATTAGAATTGACTATATTTATCAACTATAACAACAATTAAATTATTTAATTATTATCATTATAACAACAAAATTAATGGAATAATCTACGTGCATTTAACCTAAATTTATAAAACACATTACATAATGCATTATTAATAAAAAAAAAATGTACGTACCTGCTAATATGGAGAATGATGATATGAATCGTAGTATTTTGAGAGAGATCGAGTTGTCGAAAAATGGAGATGATATTACGGAAATGCCCTTGTCGGGAAATATAAAGTAGGAGAGAATTGGGAGAAAAATGTGGGGAGAATGGGAGAAGGTTCTATGGAGATTTATACATTTATTTTGTAACGGCGTATTCAGGTAAATACGCCGTTACTAATTAACGGTAACACAGCGACAGAACGGTAACAAACGGTAACATAACGGGAAGAACTTGTAACGGCGTATTTACCTACATACGCCGTTACTAAATAGAAAAAGTAATGGCGTACGCAATAAAATACGCCGTTACAATTAGTAACGGCGTATACTATTGAGTACGTCGTTACTAATAATTTTGTAACGGCGTATTCTTCATGTATACGTCGTTACTAAAGAAAAATCTGATAGTGTAAAACAACAGCTAATCACAACATTTACTTCAAGTCATTTTATAATCCCGGTTTCCCCTAGAAAGTTGACAAACCTCTCACTTGGACGCCATGAGACTTGAAATTAGCACCAGAAGTTCATTTCGCATAGCAGAAACTTCACAAGGACTGACCTGCTCATTCACAGCAGAAAACCACAGAGCACCACCGTCTCTACTTTCTCTGCCTTCATACCAACTGCAAATGATTCTTGCAATGGCAGTAACATACAAGCCACGGTCATAGCCATTCTTTTGCTGCGGCGAATCAGTGCATTCTTGATAAGTGCCTTCGCACTGTGAACCAGACACACCCATAAACCCTACTACAGCCTTAAAAAGTTGTCTGGCATGCCGTGCATTATCCAGGGTCGGCTCAACGATTATTGAGGCCTAAAGCGAAAATTATAAATAAGGCCTTTTGTTTCATATAAACAAGATGGTATTCCAACAATTTTATTAAGATATCATAAGCCATATCCATTAAATCTAAGTGGACCATACACAAAACATACATTATAAAGCGACTAACTCTATAAAATCAATATATTCAAAATGAAGAAAGAATTCACAATCACATAAACGACTATAACATAAGGCACATAAGATTCAAAACATATAGCACTGAATCTCAAAATTTCTACAAATCCAGATATGACATTCAAACGCTGACAGTAGCTTTAAAACTACCAGAATATACCAGCCATTAAACACAGAAAACTATATACATGATGAGCTCATCATGTATGCATAATTAAGGAGCACATTAACTTATAACAACAAAAAAATAATAATAATTACTGACATACCGAGATAAAGAGAGCAACAAATATTCAAAACAAATAGTATTAATTTACCTAGAAATTAAGTACATGATCTAATATAATTAAATTAATAAGCATTTAAGCACATGTTTGGTGTTGATATTTATATCATTTTTCTGATAAATTTAAGAATGAAGCAAGTAAATTAATCATAACTTAAGCTACAACAATATCAATGTGACTGATTTTTTGACTTACACCAGATTTATTTTAGAAAAACTAAGACATGATGTTAGTTAATGTTATTATATAATCTGATTCCAAATACTATTGATATATCAATAACTTTACCAACAATACCAAATCATCTCAAATAAACTGACCAAACCTAGAATTAGATGAGCAAGACAAGAATTTACCTCAAATACCAAATAATTTCGATTCTTAATCGTGAATTTGATTCATACAAGATGACTCGATACAACTCAATAGTGGATTCAATTCGTAGTCACGGATCTTTATATAAGAGCGACAAGAACTTGAGTTTCTCTAGTCTTTTCTGAATTTAAAGCTCCATGGATTACTTACTGTTTGAAGAAGGAATCGAGGCGTCTCTTTGAAAATTGGAAAGAAATCTAGCTGGAACTAGGAACTAGATCGACCACAAAGATGAAAAGGCCAGAAAAAAAAAATTATATTTGGCAGATTAAGAATCGGAATCGACGGCCTGGGAAGTTGGGAACGGCTCGTGCTTGGCTACGAAGAAGAGTGTATCAAATTTTGGGCTTTTTCTTATTAAAAAAAATGGGCCTTATATATCTACATCTAAAACACATAAAAAGCCTGGAATTCTGTGGGCCTAAAGCGGCTGTTTTAGCAGCCTTACTGACGGGCCGGGCTGATTTGGGAGGTGGAGGGCAACGAAAGAAAGAAGAAGAAGAGACGAGGGAATGATAGGAGGGTTAGGGTTAGGGGAAGGACTCGGCTACAAACCGTCCTTTCTCTACAAATCTTAGAACGGTTTGTAGCCATAAGATCGTATAAAGGGACGGATGAGATCACAACCAATAAAACAAGAATAAAATATAAATAAAACTAGTCAACAAGGGCATTTGTGTCTTTGTGTAAGAATTTAATTCAAAGTGGTCCTATGATTACGGGATTGATATAATTAACTATTCTATATAATGATAATTTGAGAAACTACTCTGCTCATTTTGAAATATCAACAATGGAGAACACGATAGGCAACGATGATCGGCGACGACCCACTGGTAGGCGGTGAAACAAATCTTGGAGATGAGCAGCTTATATATATATATATATATATTCGCGGCAACAACATCCTTCCCATTTTGCAGCCACAGTCGAGTCCCTCCGTCGCCGAACATTCATAGCAGGTCGTCTCCTCCACTTCTTCTCTGATGTATATATATATATATATATATATCGAAGGCTTGCTATATAAATAGCCATTTTGTTCATCTGCAACTTCTCATATGTATGTGTATATATATATATATATATATATATATATATATAACTATCGAAGGCTTGCTGTATAATAGCCTTTTTGTTCATCTGCAACTATTTATATATATAGCTTCAAATCGATTTATATTATAGCTTTCCTTGGCATGAATGATATTACCGTCAATGGTGCATATACACCCGAATCAGGTATATGTATATTAATTAACGAATCAGTTCATATTGCAGCTCTTTTTGGCATGAATGATACTATCGTCGACGATGCATATGCACCCTAATCAAGTCTAACCATCAATCCTAGTATTACGATTCCGCTACTGATTTTGACATGAAAATATGGTCAACACGTCATGGGGATTACATTACACTCTGTCCACGGCACATTAAACCACATTTGGGCATGAGTTTCCAAGATCTAGTACATGATTGTGAATTTCATAGAAGAGCATAATCACCTATTTTACGGTGCCAAACACTTTCAAAAACTGCATGGGAACCGAAATCTAACATCCAAACAATGTGAATGAGACAAAAAAAATATTCTAATCATGAAGCAAATTAAAAAGTGTTGGTCATGAAATTTATTAAAAAGTTCTTGACACGACACAATTTACATTTGTTCATAAAATTAAATAAAAGTTTTGGTCATGACACAATCTGTGTGTTGTTCATGAAACTAATTAAAAAAATTTGGAAAATATTTTGGTCATGAAACGAATTAAAAAGTGTTGGTCATGAAATTAATTACAAAGTTCTGGTTATGACACAATTTCTGATTGTTCATGAAAGTAAATAAAAGTTATGGTCGTGACACAATTTCTTGTTGTTTATGAAACTAAATAAAAATTCTGATCATAACACAATTTATTGTTGTTCAAGAAAGTAAATGAAAGTTTAGGTTGAATTGTGATAAGGAAAGATAATTATGGTTAGAGATAATCATGAAAAATAATTATAGTCTTTAAAGATAATTATGGTTAGAGTAAATCAAGTTGTGATTTAATTTGGTAAATAAATGGTAAAAGAAATTACATATATAACCTTCTGACCACACAAATTGTCCAAATTGTGGGGTGATTTCAATTAAATTACTTTGACTTGCCATCAATTTATTCTATGAATCGTGGCCGTATATAAATTGATTGGATGGATAAGATGCGTTCTAACATTTGTATAGAAGCAGTGAGTTTTTACTCGATTATGACCCTAGGGTTAGATAGAAGAGGATGGGTTTTGGGCTTCTAGATTGGGCCCAAGTTGGGCTCTTGAAAAATTATTTATTTTAATAAATGATTATTTTAACATTTATAAATGAATAATAATATTTAAAATTTAGAAAAAAATACATAATATATATATATAAATAAATGTATATCGGTTTTAAATCATATATTTTCGTTTCAATTCGATTGGTCTATTTAAACTATTTTTCATAGATATTCATATTTGTAATATTTAAAAATTATTTAAACACCAAGTTTATTAAAAAAGTTATTTAAACATCGTGATGACCAAAATTTGTTTTTTGGGCTTACCAAATATTATTAATGACGTCTAACTAAAAATAATCAGAAGATTTTTAAAGTGTTGATATTCAATTATTAATTAATTTTAAATTAAACAATTGTATCACGAGCGATCGAGCGTCAATATGTGGTTCGATTATCCCTAAATTTTAGGTACTATATGTCCACAACATATACATCGAATTGAACGGTTGTGATTATGTGAAAAATATATAATTTTCTCGGACGAGAGAATGGATGAATTGTTTTAGTTTTACGAAAGAGTTACCTTAGTCATAATCTGATACTTCGATATGATTGTAAGGTTCTTGAAAAATAAATTTTGATCTAACCGTACGAATATAATCATCATGGAATACACTTCTGTCACACATTCTCGAAACTTAATTCAGACGCTAATTAAGGTCTGAAATATGAAGTCAAATGACATTGACCTAAAAGTCAATATTTTGACTTTTAGGGCAGCACATATAGTACGTGTGCTGCCATTAGGGTGTTATGGCAGCACACTTAGCTTGTGTGCTGCCCTTAACACTTATAAATTTTGATTAAACATGCGGTTTTTGTGGAATTTGACTAAAATGCCATTAGGGTGTTTTTGTGGATTCAATATTTTCTTCTTCACCCTTCAATTTCATATTCAACAACTTGATAGGGCTAAGTGAAATAATAGGTAAAATCAATACATCGTTAAGATAAAATTCTAGCATCAGAGATCGGGCGATTTACTTACAGAGAAGACGAAGACGAAGAAAGGGTTTCAGAGACGCTGTGTGGCTGACGGCGATGAGCTATTGCTCTGTCCAAATCTCCGATTTCCATTCAAATATATACACATGATACGCCCATTGGGCCCTTGGTAAGGGCTCAAATTTCAATTAGTTGGGCTTGGGCCTTTGTTGGGATGCTGACAATGTGCATGCAGTTCTTGTCCTTCGTATTATCCACCCGCAAAATTTATTTGTACAATAGTAAAACAAGTGAGATCTAAACTAATGATAGTGAGAAAACACATGAAACCGATAAAATCAATCTAAAGATAATTAAGTCGTAGAGTGAAATGAATACGCTAAATAGGAGAGAATGAGTTGGAGTTTTATTTTTAGAATGAATTACACTGACATGTATACCCTTTTTATTCTTATTTCATTTATTTATCAATCATATAATCAAAACCATTGATTATAAGAGATGGTTTTTATTTGGTCTTTTCCCTCCATTGCATATTAGTAATTAGTAATGAACATCATATGAAAGTGAAGACAGTGAAAATACCACAATGTGTATCAAATTAAACCACTTGCCAATACGTAAATACTTGTAATTTTTGTATGAACAACCCGAACCTCAGAACCAAAAACCCATAAGTTGTGATCATAAATCCGAGTTCAACCCAAGAAAATCAATGAATTGACCCCAAAGTTTCTTGTGTGGTTCAATTTGACAGATTAGTTCCAATTCCATTTATAAATTGGTGACCACTATCAATTACCTATGGTATAGAAATATAATGTACAGATTACAGAACCGTATTTAAATCCCACAGAAAAGAGAATTTCTCCTTTTCCATTCGATTCGGAAAACAATACCATGCGCATCATGTCCCGATTTCCATGGCAGTTGTGATCAACGCCTTCTTCATTACGCCATCATCTCCAGATCTGAATTCTTGAAGACCGATTTCGTTTTCTGTTTGGTTGGCGAGAAATAGAAATGGTGAGAATGGAGGAGTTCATCGACAACTTGCCTCCCATGGATCTGATGCGCTCAGAGAAGATGACCTTTGTTCAGCTCATCATCCCTTTCGAGTCCGCGCACCGAGCTGTCTCCTACCTCGGCGAACTCGGCCTCCTTCAGTTCCGCGATGTAAGTTTCATCGCAGATCCGACCATCTCATTTCCCAATTTGTGTCCATTTCTGTTTCATTTGGAAATTTAGGCAAGTGTAGGATTCGTCATTTTGTGGACGCTTGGTCTAGTTTTCGAATCAATGCTTGATCGACCGATTGGAATTGGTGTTCGAGTAGAGACTAGAGAGGTGGAGCGAACTGTCCTTTTTTTCTATCTCTATTCGGTTCCTGCATTAGGATTTTGATTGTCATTTTGTTTTTGTTTTGGGAATCACATCAGTAGTCAGACTGATCATTTTCTAATTCGACGCATGCCAAAATTCTTTGTCACCTGAGGTTTTGGGCATTTTAGTGTTCATTTTGATTTTTTCAGAATTGGGCGAGTGTTATGGAAAAATTGGGCGTGATCATGATATGAGAATGGGATTGGGCCATAACTTTTTTCTAGATGCAATGCCTAGGGAAATTATTAGAATTTCAGGCTCAATTTTTAGATTACCATTAGATGCCAGGCACACTGCAGTGTCATATTATGTATATGATTCACGCAAGTCAAAGTTTGATGACCACTTAGTAGAATAGCACAACAATCAGGTTTCTTTACTTGTATCAGAATGATTTAAGGTATCGTTAGGACCGCTCTCTTCCTGCATTGGATTGAGTTTGACTGAGGAGGTTCAATTGTATGCACACGTGAATGGAATACATAATCACTCCTTATTAAAAGTAGGGTTGACGAGGTTTCCAAATTAAGCAATCCAAGTGCCTACCAGTGAATAAAAAGATGGTTGGTGAGTAATTTAATCCGTAATTGCTGGGAATGGTGTTGGCATGCAAGAATTTCAAATTTGCAGTTTTTTTCATAATCCAATTTTGTGATTGAGGACTAGATTTTTGTGCAGCAATATGCTGCACGTTTTTTCTCTTGTGAATTGTTGCCCCGATAAAAAATTACATGCTTGATCTTAATTTCTTTGATTCTTCTTTTCTTCCTCTAATGCTTACTATTGTAGCTTTACATCATGTGTAATGATGATTCTTTTCTGATTGTCATTGTTGGCAGTTAAATGCAGATAAAAGCCCTTTCCAACGGACTTTTGTTAATCAGGTATAGTTAAAGTACTGCTCTTACTGATAAAATAAAAAGTACTGCTCTTACTTTTGGAATCTGGATGCCTGTATACCAAAACTTGCCTGATACACAAATTAGGGTACTGATTACTGGAGAATTTGTATGCTTCTGGATTCAAGAAACATGTACTCTGGTGTCATTTCATTTACAGTAGTGTTCCCAGTGAATTGTATGCCATAAATGAATTTTTCTACCAGTTTAAACTGGTATTCCTTTATAATAAATTAATAATGGCCAGATTAGTTGATTCTTTACTTGCTAACTTTTGTTCTTTATACCCCTTCCTTTCTAACAAGTATTAGAAATATATGCATTAACTTAACTTCAAATGGAGTTTTCTTGACTGTCTTCTCTTTCTACGTAATAGCACTGACTCAAACTTGTTTACTTATTGTAGTATTGTTACATTAAATTTCACAACTATTAATATTTTTTGATTTTGTAATTGCTGATTAAGAATGAAATAACTGAAAAGCCAACCATAGTTTATTTCATTGTTTTGAGTGGTTGATAGGTAAAGCGATGCGGAGAGATGTCAAGAAAGCTGAGGTTTCTTAAAGATCAAATCGACAAAGCTGGTCTAGTTCCTTCAGGTCATCCTATTACGCAACAAGATGATGAGTTAGAGGATCTAGAGGTCCATCACTGTGCTTTTTTACCGACTACTTACGCCCTCTTTAACTTTCACCCTTGCAAATTTATGATCTGAACATGAAGGGGTGCTGCGCGAAAATGCACGTGGCTGCTTCTTTTTCTCCTTCTCCTTCTCCCATCTGCTCTTCTTGATTTTCTAACATGCATGCAGCTGTTACTAGTGATTCAATTGCATGTGTACTCTTGATGTGTAGACTACTTTCTATGATTCAATTGCATGTGTCACTAGTTGCTGTGCTTCTTGTGGTTTCAGGTCCAACTTGCTGAGCATGAACATGAGCTAATTGAAATGAACTCTAACAGTGAGAAACTTCGAAAAACTTATAACGAGTTACTGGAGTTTAGGATGGTTCTTGAAAAGGTAGGTTTCTCTTTTCCCCCACACAAACAACCCTGTTTACCAAAATGGAAGTTCTTTTATTTTGTCGAGTCTGGAATCCTTTATTACCCTTGTTAACCCAAAATCCCTTATATTTTTTGGGGTGGAGTGGGGTGGGGGGGGGGGGGGGGGGGAATTCATTGTTTGTGTTGCAGCTCATGAACTATTATAAATTGTGGGATTCCTAGTACATATGCAAGCTCCCCTTCGTTGCAGAGTTACCTATTTGTAGATTTTAGGAAAACTTACCCTGAATTATAATCCGGCCGCCTTCGAAGGCTTTCTATTTGACGATGTTCTATAAGTCTCACCATTTTCTTTTCCGACGGTTGAACAAGGTCAATGTTCAATGATATCACAGTGAAACTAGTAATGTTTATGTTCCTAATACCTCATTATCCTGTCTTGTAAGGAGTGGAGTGTGAACTTTTCCGGTGAACCTTTCAAATTTTGAAAATGATTTAGTTTTCCATACCTCCTAGGTGAGGATACAGGGATAAGTTGATATAAAGGATAACCTGGGGATGTGCTGGACAAGGATGCTCTACCATTATTTATATTTTCACTTTCAAGTGATATCCTTGCGGTCAATTCTGAGTGATATTTCATCTAGATCGATCACTTGGTTCTTCTACAAAAATTGTCATTCTCCTTGTCCTTGCATCTAGGTTGATTCTTTGTATCATCTATAATTTGTAAAATTATTTTTATCTTGACAGTATATAATGATTCCTGAATAATCAAGTGCTATTGGCTTTCTTATTTTTCTTGTTTGCACATGAGAGCTTTATTTATCAGTTTGCTAGCATGTCCATATTTGTAGCCTAGTAGTCTATGCTGGAAATTTTCAAATAATAAACCTTGCAACATTTATTTGCTGAAGCTATTTCCATTCTTCTCTCACTTAACTTTTGTGGGGCAGGCAGTTGGCTTTCTATCAAAGGATCACTCGGTCCAAGGAGAAAGAGAATTAGAGGAAAATGTATTCTCTAACGATAGTTATGCCGATATATCATCAGTGCTTGAACAAGTACTCAATCATGAAGCCTTTTCACTAATTTACTTTTTTCTTGTGCTGACCAATTATTATGGTTTCTAATTTAGATGTTGTTTTAATAGGAAATGAGGGCTGGATCATCAAAGCAATCTGGTTTGAGATTTATAAGTGGGATTGTTTGTAAATCCAAAGCACTTAGATTTGAGAGGATGTTGTTTCGTGCTACAAGGGGTAATATGCTTTTCAATCACGCGCCGGCTGATGAAGAAATTATGGATCCAGTATCATTTGAAATGGTTTGTTCCTCCGCTTAGCATATTTTAGTTTTGTTTCCATGAACATGCATATTTGGAGATGTGGGTGCTATCAATTTCTTAGCATCTAGCATGCCAAACTGTTTTCTGTTATTATTTCTTGGAGAACAGTTACTACATTGTGTACTCCAAGCATATAATTTGGAATTATCTTTTCAGGTTGAGAAAACAGTATTTGTGGTCTTTTTTTCCGGAGAGCAGGCGAAAACAAAGATTCTAAAAATCTGTGAAGCATTTGGTGCAAATTGTTATCCTGTTCCTGAAGATATTACAAAACAGAGACAGATAACCAGAGAAGTAAGTATGCTGTTGAGAAGTTGACTATCAATACGTCCATTTCTTTGATTAAAGAGAAGTCTCAATTAGTACTTTGTTACACTGGAATTCTATCTACCTTAATGCTGTGTAATTATTATGCATTCATGCTACATAAGAGGTTCAGAATTTCTCTTGAAAATATATTCCAGTAATTCATGGGAGTACTTATAATTTATGAATTGGTTCAGTTAAACCTGAATTGGATAGCCCATGGATCATGCCTGAAAGTGGAGTTTTTTGGTTAAAGGTTATGTCACGTCTCTCTGAATTGGATGCCACTCTGGATGCTGGGACTCGTCACCGAAATAAAGTTCTTTCATCAGTTGGTTTCAACCTAACTAAGTGGATACGCACAGTAAGATGCTGCAACTTTATGTCTCACTTTTCTAATTCTTATTTGTTTGTTTGTTTGGTGAACAGTATAGCCTATTCAATTTTTGAAGTAATATACGAGGATTGCATGCCCTTTTCACCATCCTTTTTCTAGGTACGAAGGGAGAAAGCCGTGTATGATACTTTGAACATGCTGAATTTTGATGTAACAAAGAAGTGTCTTGTTGGAGAGGGCTGGTGCCCCATATTTGCAAAACTAAAGGTACTATAATATGCTTTTGTTTTGGTTTTGGTTTTGAAACATATGTGCACTACGGTTTCCTATAATTTGGTTCTGTTAAAGGCCTTTGCAACAATGGACTATGCTTAAGATTATTGTTTTTTTCCCTTGTAATGTAGTGGAAGTTAATTAAAGTTGTGATTACTCGTTGGAGAGTTTTGGAAAAATAAAATTTTCGTTAAAGGAGGAATTGTCCATGATTCAACAGATTCAGGAGGCACTACAACGTGCAACGTTTGATAGCAATTCACAAGTGGGCATAGTGTTTCACATTATGGATGCAATGGAATCACCTCCTACATATTTCAGAACTAATCGCTTAACAAGTGCATATCAGGAAATTGTTGATGCCTACGGGTGAGTTTAGTTATGTTACTATACTTTATAATTTCCATGTTCTTCCTTATTCTTCTGTAGTGAGTACAAATTAGCTTCACAATATTAGACAACATTAGCCATGCTATTAACTGCACAAGGCACACTATTCTTCTGGATCCATGGGTTAGGTGCCCACATTTTAAAAATGAGGGGGAAAATGTATTACTGATATGAAAAAGTGTACTGAAATACCACCCCAAATAAGTAATAATTTTGCTAGTCATCATGCTTGCTGAAGTGTCCTATGCTCAAGGAATGTGGAATTATTAACCACTTCACATAATATTAGATCTTCCACCTATCAACTTAAGGTTTTCGGCCGGAAGGAAGTTCAAACAGTGCTTGTTATAAATTAAAGAAAACTCGGCATCATCAATCAAAACCAAAAAATATGGTTTAATGAAGTCTAAATGCCAGTCTTCGTCCTTCATTAGAAAATCACTATATCCATCATTGTCATTTTAAGCACGGTTTTGCTAAATATGGTGGTTGGAACTTGGAAGTACTCTGAGGCTGGAAGTTCAGGTATTGTGGGATATATAGGGTTTGGAACTTGAATTCTTATAGAGATAGATAACACGTGGGCTCTGAGATTTTATCTGGATACAAAGGTCTGAGTTAACTCAACCTTCACCTATGGGTGCTTTTATGGAAAGCGAATGCTTGTGCTTCACTGCTTCTTTTGCCATGACACACTATAGCATGCAAACAATTACAATGGTCATGAAGATCTTTTGCAAAAAAGATTTAGATGTAATGACCTTGATTCATTAGGAGATATAAATCATTATGTGGGAGATGGGGTACGCATATCTTGTAATTTAAATATCCCTTCAATTATTATTATTCTATTTTGTTCAGCAAAGAAAGCAAAGATTTACTGAACTAGGAAGAGAGGTTCCTGGGAAAGGAATCCCAATCCAAAAGCAGTACACACAAAAGTTCAGGAAAACAGAACTCAACTATACAGACTAAACCAGGATGGAATCATCCCTTCAATTATTAACTGTTACTCTGGTAATAGATGTGTAGCATGTCATAGTTTGAGTGGAATGTACTTATGGTAAATGAAGTTGCATTAGGTATAGCTGATGTCATTTCATATTTGTTTTGTTCCTACTAAATTGCTACTTATGCGTATTTATGTTTATATACTGACAGTGTTGCTAGATATCAAGAAGCAAATCCTGCTGTGTACACTGTAATTACATTTCCTTTTCTTTTCGCGGTGATGTTTGGGGATTGGGGTCATGGGATATGCTTGTTATTGGGAGCATTAATTCTTATTGCTCGTGAAAGTAAGCTTAGTGGTCAGGTATCTTCATATTCTCTTACTTCGTCATTTTATACTTTCTATGACTGAAAGATGAAGTATCCTTAAGTATGCGCATGGGAATACAATTCTGGCTGCTCGAGTTTCTTATTTGCATATTTAATTCCTGCCAGAAACTAGGGAGCTTCATGGAGATGCTTTTTGGTGGGCGTTATGTACTCCTTCTGATGTCATTGTTTTCTATTTACTGTGGACTTATTTACAATGAGTTCTTCTCGATTCCCTATCACATATTTGGTGGTTCGGCGTACAAATGTCGAGATGCTTCATGCAGGTATCTGCTTTTATTAGTTATCTTTTATATTCTTAAAATATCTTATGACCAAATTATAGTTGTTGATTGACAAACTCTTTTTGCAACTAGTGATGCTCGGACAGCTGGTTTAGTCAAGTATACAGATCCTTATCCGTTTGGCGTGGATCCTAGTTGGCGTGGAAGTCGTTCAGAATTGCCATTTTTGAACTCCCTCAAAATGAAAATGTCTATTCTGATGGGTGTTGCCCAAATGAACCTGGGAATCATGTTAAGTTACTTCAATGCACGTTTCTTTGGCAGCTCACTGGATATTAGGTGTGCATGCCCTTCTTTCCTTTCTTTTCCCTTGTTGCATCACTTAAAGGGTATGTAGATAAGATTGGAACTTATTTTAAATCTTGTTTTTAGGTATCAGTTTGTGCCACAGGTGATATTTCTGAATAGCCTTTTTGGGTATCTGTCGCTTCTCATTCTCATCAAGTGGTGCACTGGTTCACAGGCAGATCTCTATCATGTAATGATATACATGTTTCTGAGTCCCACTGACGATCTTGGTGAGAATGAGTTGTTCTGGGGTCAGAGACCACTTCAGGCACGATCTTCATTTTCTCTATCATTAGATCTCATAAGTTGATCATTTTGTTTCTATCATAATAATATAGATTGTTTGTCTGTTGCAGATCCTTCTGTTGCTTTTGGCTCTAATTGCAGTACCGTGGATGCTTTTTCCAAAACCTTTTATTTTGAAGAAGCAGCATATGGAGGTAATTGCAGTTCAAATGATAACTTGTATCTCTTTTTATGTTATGCTTACATTTTCTGTTTAGGCACTGTTATGTATGTGTATTTGGCGCTGATAAAAAAATTCATGTGTATTTGGCTCATTTCGCGTGCTGTTCTGTTGACGACATGTTCAAACTAAAGTGATAAACTTCAACTGGTGGAGTCTTTTGTAGTCATATCGAGTTATGATCTATTTCTATCTTCAGTATGGTTTGGGGGAAGACTATATGATCATGGATACGTAGAAAGCTGTGTACGAGACTGTAAGGCTAAGGCCCACTTGGGCCCATCTCCCATTAAGCCCATTAGGGCTGATTTTTGAGGATAAGTGCAGCAAGCATTAAGCTTGCTGCTGTGTGGTTTCTTTTGGTTGTGAGGAGCTGCCCGAGAGAGTAGCAAAGGGAAGAGAGAGCTGCTGCCATTGTGTGGTGGTGTTGCCCAAGGAAGAAAGAGGAAGAAGCAAGGTCTTCAAGCCTTTGGTAAAGAAGGCTCTTGAGGAATATTAAACTTTTGGTGGAGAAAGCTTGAGGTAATTGCTAGAATTCTTGTATTTTGGGTGTGACCTCTTGGGTATTTGGGTAGAGAACTCATTTGGATAGATTTGTGGTGAAACAAATCTTGAGTGAGTGGGAAAATCTTGAGAGAGAGTGAACTTGAGCAAAAGAGTTGATTTGGAGTTAATTGTAAATCTCTTGGTTTGACAAACTTGTGGGTTGTACAAGTTGTCGAGTTCTTTTTCTAGTGGATTTCCCGGGCCCCGTGGATGTAGGCCTTGCCGAACCACGTTAAATCTCGTGTCTCTATTTTTGTTATTACTTGCCTAGCTTAGTATTGTTGATTGTTACTTGTTGATTCAGAATTGGTCGTCTCTAAGGTGGTTAGCTTCCGCAAAGGCTAAGGGGATTAAAGTTTCGATTTTTATATCCGTGATTAAAGGTTGAATACTTGGTTTATCCCCAACAACTCTGGATGGAAAGGAAGACTAGTGAAAATGTAGATGCATATGTGTTAGTGCACCTTTTTTAATAAATCACGTGTTACACCTACAGTGGTTGGATCCATATGCTTTTAAACTCACCATTGCATTAACTCCTCCTTATGCATTTCAAGCATACCCAAACTATATATTTTTGTCAGAACGCATAATTTTCTCATTTGGAGTTGAACTGAAGAAAAGGAAAATTAGCTACATCTTTTGCGCCAATAAGTTTAGCTACAGAAGTAGTTTGTCTGCTAAGAGCTAGTGGCACTTTACAAAGTCCTCACTAGTAAAGTTATTAATTTATTCAAGAAAGTATCTTCTACTATTGCATTTTGTTTTGATTGGTTTTGAACTTGCCATACTCCAAAACCACGTGGGAGCAATTTCCCTTGGATATCATTTGAAGTCGCGTTGATTCAGCAACTATATTGATTAAATTGAGTTGATATGAAGGTGTTGTTTTTTTCTTGATGATATTTTTAGAGGTTTCAAGGTCGTACCTATGGGATGATCGGTACCTCTGAGTTGGATCTTGAAGCAGAAGGAGAATCTGAATCTGCACGACGACATCTTGAAGAGTTTAATTTCAGCGAAGTGTTTGTGCACCAAATGATACACTCCATAGAGTTTGTTCTGGGAGCAGTCTCTAATACGGCCTCTTACCTTCGGCTTTGGGCTTTGAGGTACATCATTTGTTTACTAATAATATTAACTAGTTTCTTCTTCTACATGTAATTGTTCTTTCTAATTGATTTATGTTTACTGTTATCCAGTCTGGCCCACTCGGAATTGTCAACTGTTTTCTATGAAAAAGTACTGTTACTTGCTTGGGGGTAAGTTATCCTAAGTGCTATAGTGTTACTTTGCCTCTTTGAACGCTTTTAATTGCTTGTTACTACCCATTTCCTCCTCATTTCTGGTAGTTCATATGAAATCTAAACTAGAACACCACACTCTTGTATTTCCTTGAACCCCGGAAACAAATTCACTGCTATGGCAACCATTTTGTATGGGTCAGACCCATATAAATAGGATCTTGCTTTAGGCAAGGCCATAACCTAACACATGATATATAGCTTTGATCTAGTGACTCCAGAGTACAGTGTGATATCGCTACTGTGTCAGAAAAGCAGTTTAGCATCTTAATATTGTACAGTTATTGTACATATTTATCTCTCTATACCTTCAGAATTCCCATGGCACAAACAACTTGGTTAAGAACGGATTTTTCTTTGCCTTTCATTGTTGGCTCTTGCTCTTGTTCTGTCCAGAAGAGGGATTGATCTGATGGCCAAAATCCCAACTGTCTGAACCAGTACTCTTGCCAAAAATTGAAGTGATTAATTGATGTGCAAATTTAGTGATCCATAAATCTTTATCATGTCATAGCATGTTCTCCCTCTCTTTCAGCAAGCTTGTATACATCACGATGTACTGTTTTACCAGTTGCAGAACATTTACTGTGCTTGTTATAGGTATGACAATGTGATCATCCGTTTAGTGGGGCTAGCTGTTTTTGCCTTCGCAACCGCCTTTATATTACTCATGATGGAGAGCCTCAGTGCGTTTCTCCACGCTTTGCGTCTTCATTGGGTAGAATTTCAAAACAAGTTCTACTACGGTGATGGATACAAATTCAGACCTCTGTCATTTTCTACATTAGGTGAGGATGAAGAATAATTCATTAAATAACATCTCCTTGTCCTCTTCTGGGAGGATAAGATCACACGAAAGCAATCATAATCTGAACAATGAGGAAATGCTAACCTTGGTAATAGAATTGGTGCATGTTCTGTGCAACCTTTTGACATAGGATTATTGTAAAAGTCGTGGCGCCTATTCTTTGAGTGCCTAGTGTACCTATTACTAGGGTTTTTGCTTGGTAAGCTTGCCCATCAGATACATATTTGTATTTTCGTTCTTTGAAGAAAAAAGGAAAATAGGGTGTCAATTGTTGTAAATTGGAGCTGAGATGGGGCTTGGCAGCAAAAATATACTACAAGATATAGTGTGGGTTTTGCAGAAACTGGGGTTTCTTTTTCACCGCCAAAACTATTTTTTTCTCTCTTATTGAGTCATGTAATATGTATTTGACAATTTGTCACTGACTAGAGTTACATTTTTGTAAGGATTTGATTATTACAATTCAAATAACTTTGCTCTTTCCCTGCCGGGGAAGCAAATAAATATGTTACTTTGTTGTAGAATATTCGATATGAAACCACCATTTCCTCAGGAGGACCAAACCCACCGTCAAAATCGTGATTTTAGAATTAGAAACAAAACAAAGCACTCTCTTTCTATTTATCTTTCCGCCACAAAAGAAGATTCCAATCTCCAAATCCTCTAACAGGTGGAAAGTTGGATTTACCGATCTTATCAATCAGACATGTTTTATCTGAATCAAAAGAAACTCTGTGAGTCAGGTAAATGAAACTCATGCCAAGAGATGACAGCGTAAATGAAACTCAAACCAAATCTTATATTCATCACTTACAATTTAAAACTAGAATAGTTACTCTGGTTAAAAAACAAATAGACACCAATTCAACAAGTAGACAAAATTGGAGGAAATCTTACTGTAAGTTGATGTGTCAGTTTGTTCAGGAAGCTCTTTAATATCCACTTCAAACCTAGAATATAAGATATACAGGAATGATCAAAAACTACAATGCACTAATGATAAGGATTTTAATAATTCCAACATGACGGTGACTTACGTGTTTGGTCAAGCTATACCCTAACTATATAAATTCATAAACAATTATAAAACACATTGATTTCAATTTTTGTCAACAATAAAGTAGCATGTTAAAACTTCTACTACTGAAGACCGCATCCTAGCTGGCGAGACATTGGAACGTCTTGTTGGAAAAGATGCAACCTTCTCGACGAGACATTGGTCTCGCTAGATAGGTGACGCAGTCCCGGCGAGGCATTGATGTCTCGCCATCTAGGCGAATTACAGTCCCAACGAAACATTGACATCAAATTACAATCCCAACGAGACATTAATGTCTCGCCATCTAGGTAAATTGTTTTGGTATATATGTTAGACGGAATTGGTTGACGGTTTAAGTTTAAGGTTGAGACTTGAGGGTCAAATGACAAATTTGCTCTTCTAATCTCGTCAAATTATAAAAAAAAAGTTACCTCCTTTTTAAGACCCAAGTTCAATCAAAGAGTTTTGGTATATGTGTCATATGGTTTAAAAATAGGGGAAATTGCAAAAAGTCACGGTAAATTTTACATTTTTTGCATAAAACTACGGTTAACTATTTTTTTTGCATCATGCCACGGTTAACTTTGCATTTTATAGCACCAGTTGCACAACCGTTAATGTAATTGTTAAAAAACCAAAATAACCTCAAATTAATTGTTTAATTACCAAACTAACCCCTTTAATTCTACAAGTGAACAAAACACGTTATAATTCTACATATTTATTTACAAGAATTCACAACTTTTTTATCAGTTGAAATTGCAATTCACTGACTATTCAATTTTATATCATTTATTGAAGAATTTATATTTACACAAAACAAAGTTGGTTCTTTCTAGCATCAATACTACCCGCAAAAAACATTTAAACTAAAATATATTAAAAAACAACTTTACAATTGGATTTAAAAAAATATATTCATCAGATTGATTAGACAACTCTAATATTTCTTCTTAACAAAACCCACTATCCATAACCCAATAATCTACTCGTCAACAACACAATAAACAAACAAAAACAATTTTCGCCCTCCGAATCTCACTTACCCTTTGGTCTCTACAAAACAAAATCATGAACAAATAAGATCACATTTTAGAGAAAATTATTTATATCTCATATAAGGATAATTTAGGCTATACTAATTATTTTATAACGACCATGTGAGGAGCGCGTGATATTATTTTACACAATTCCGTTTTTAACACCATTGCAATAAAAAACAAAATTAACCGTGACATAATGCAAAAAAAATAGTTAACCGTAGTTTTATGCAAAATGTGTAAAGTTTACCGTAACTTTTCGC
This sequence comes from Geranium rotundifolium, assembly GCA_963920655.1. Lineage (NCBI taxonomy): Eukaryota > Viridiplantae > Streptophyta > Magnoliopsida > Geraniales > Geraniaceae > Geranium > Geranium rotundifolium. Next base: position 28,669,845 of record OY987317.1, on the reverse strand, counting down.
AATTTTCCCTTGAAAATAAAACTGCAATGGTGATTTTATTAATAAAGCATGGTCCTGATGGATACATGAGATCTAATACTAGTAATGAAACCATATATAGTGTTATTAATGAGAAGAGTAGGTGATTATTCTACTTGTGTGTTACTCTTTTCAGATTCAATTCTCATCGAGCCATCAAGAATGGACAACATTTTTTAATGAAGAGCCCCAACATCCACCAATGCCTTCCAAGTCCTCCATTTCTTCTTCTTCTTCTCCTCCTCCTCCTCCTCCTCCTCTCTCTTTTACTGCTTCTCTTCTCTATGTGTTGTGTTTTGTCGCGGCCAAATTTATATATATAGTCCCGAAGCAAATCACGAGGGCGTGGGCCTAAAAAATATTTCGTGTTTACCAAAGGGGTAATTACAATTCTGTACACCCGCCGAAACTTCATTTTAGGATTTATACCCCAAGTTTGATTTTTTTTTCTCGGTACCCCAAATTTAAAACGTTAACACTTAAGTTCAAATTCTGTTAAATATGATGAAAGTGTTTGTAAAAAATCTAAAATACCCCTGATATATAATTTGCAATCTTATGTAATTATTGAGATGATTTTGAAACTACCATTTTACCCCTAACCTATTCATAAACTTAATTAATACATTTAGGGCAAGATGGTCATTGCAAGAAAACAAATAAAATAATTTATTTATTTAAATAACTTATGAAATACTAATTATGTCCCTCATTTTAACCCTACGTACACTTTTTGACTTCTCTATCTCTAACCTAGAAAATCAGAAACGCCTCCATCTCCATCTCAATAAGAAATTCTCGCCTCAACTTCAACCAGTCTCGTCGCTGCTGGTGGCCGCCGGTGGCCGTCGCCGCTGGTCTTCGCTGCTGCTGGTCGTCGCGCCGCACCTACTCGCTCTGGATCTTGGCATTTTGGTCGTCGCTGTTGGCGCCGCCGATGAATTCGAAGGCTATGTGGCTGGCGAAGGCTAGGGGAAGGGACGGACGGATCGGAGCAGGCAGCGCGGAGGTGGATTCGAGGAGACCGGACTGTTCTAGGTCATCGACGACGTTGGGGCAGCGAGGAAGGGTCTGGATTGGGGCAGCGTCCCTTCACAGTCCGAGATCCGACGAGCTCAAGGAGACAGTTCGTCTCTTCACCGTCAACTACCCTGGCGGCGGTTCGTCCCTTCACCGGTGGCGGCGCGAGCTTCGATTTCCATGGCTGCGGTTCGTCCCTTTCTGAACTCTCTCACCATCTCTGACGTTCTCCCCGGCAAGCTCCTCCTCCACTTCCGGCACGAGCGAGCATGACCAGTTCCGGCGAGAGCGACGTGACCAGTTTCGGGGAGAGCGACCACGCCCACACCACTTCTGCAACCAGATTGAGACAAAATTGAGTGAAGAATGGTGACACGCCCACACCACACCACCTCCACTTCCGCAACCAGATTTGATTTAATTGTAAACATTGACGATGAGTATCATTTGAGAATTCATAAATAATTTTTTTGATTTATCTAATTTTTTGGTTAAAAATTATGAACAAAATGGATTCGAAAAGAATGTGGGGAAAGTTTGAGTCTGAGCATAGAGGGAGAGAGGTTGAAGGAAGGGGAGAATAGTATTTTTCTTAACTTTTTATAAATTTTTTAATCTTTATAATTTATTATATCAGTTTTTTTATAGTTGTTGTTTTAAATTACTAATTTACCCTTGAATCTAAGTAAAGTTTGTAATGTGAATAAGGGTAAAATGGCAATTTCGCATATAAGATGATTATACCATATACAAATTATACCAGGGGCATTTTTGTCATTAAAAAATTATGGATGGTAGATTTAACAGAATTTGAACTTAAGTGTTAACGTTTTAAACTTGGGGGACTGAGAAAAAAAATCAAACTTGGGGTACCAATTCTAAAATGAGGTTTCGGCGGGTGTACTAATCTGTAATTACCCCTTTACCAAATACCATGCCTTGGGGTTCAACTTTCCTTTGCAAATTAAATCATAAGGGTTTGGGGAAATTTTTTGGATCCTTCTTATTATTTTGTTTCCAACAAAATTTTTGGGTCTTTCTTATTATTTTGTTTCAAACGGGCTTAATTTAGGTGATTGAGAGCATCATTGTTGAATTTAGGCTAGAAAATCACGAGTGAATAAAATCCAAGTTTGATTCTGATTAATATATTAATTAGAATTATTATCGGTCAGATTCAAAAAATTATTATTATTACTCGGTATTTCCTATTTAACTCGGTTATAAATTTTTTATTTGTAATTCAAATTTATATACTAACTAATACATTTTTCATATAATTCACCTCCTCCTATACTTTACCACGCACATATATATATATACATATATAATTAGAGTTACATTCGGGTGCAAATCTCAGAAATGTCCGAACCTGTCCGAACGGTTGATCCAACCAACCATTTTTCACGCGGTGTCCGGATGCTTGACACGGGGAAACACTGAGAAACACTCCAACTTAACCACCCGTGCGGTTTCGTGAGGGCAATTTCGACTTTCCCCTCCAAACGTTTGAACTGACACATTCTCAACACCAAAAGGCTACAGAAGGGAAAAAGGCAAACATCTTGTCTTCATTCCTAAAGTTCTCAAAACAAAATCAGTTTTAGAGAAATCAGGGAAAAGCGAAAGTGAGAGGAAGGAAGATTTTGAAGAGAATATTAAGTGGTATTTGTTTTGGTTTATTGTTTATGTGATTTTATATAGGGATAATGACACTTTGTTACACCTAACTATAGCGAAATGACACTTTCATACCCTAACTATTTTTGTCTCTTTTTTAGTACCCTAACAATTTTTTTGTAACAACTCACCTCTAAAATGCATAATATACCTAAAATACCCCTGGTTCAATTGAAAAAAAAATGAATTAAACTAATAGTGAAATCAAATTGGTTCAAATTGGGCCGAGTCAAATCAGATTCATTTACCCGACCAGGGGTATTTTAGGTATATTAGACATTTTAGAGGTAGGTTGTCACAAAAAAGTTGTCAGGGTCCTAAAAAAGAGAGAAAAATAGTTAGGGTATGAAAGTGTCATTTCACTATAGTTAGGTGTAACAAAGTGTCATTATCCCTTTTATATAATTTGTGGGACGCTAATTTAGGGTTTTGCATGTATATGTTCGGATATACCATGACCGGTGCAAGAAGAGAAGTTGAGAGGTCGGGGGAGTCTGAGGCTTCTGTGGTCGACGGTAAGTGGCCGATTGGGAAGTTTTGATTTATAGGGTTCATATTTTTCAGTATGTTTTATACGAAATATGTTTGGTAAACATGATCAATTTTTGGTAGACAAAGTAGTATCATACAGGCACAAACCAGAGTTTCGACTCACAGTTACCGACCTTAAACTTGCAGACCTTGACAATACACTTAGAGTTATTGACCTTACACATATATTTTGGTCACAATACACTCACGGTTGTCGACAATACACTCACGGTTGTTGACAATACACTCACAGTTATCGAGAAGTTAACACACACAAATTCAGACTATACACTCACAGTTGTCGACAATACACTCTCTAGTATCTTGTAAACGAAGTAGTACGACCGTACAGGCACAAACCAGAGTTTTGACTCACAATTGTTGACTTTACACTTACATATCTTGACAATACACTCGGAGTTTTTTACCTTACACATGCATTTCGGTCACAATACACTCACACGACCTTAATGATTTTCCAGGTTTCCAGTCTGCAAATTCTGGTTTTCAGACGGAAGTCCCTTCTACAACATGCCCCCTATACCCGAAACATCTGGGATGAGCAAGCGCAAGAGGACCGGGGAAGGTGGGGAGGAAGTGGACAGGGACTTCCAGAATGAAGTCCCCCGGCGAATCCCTGGTAAGAGGACGTGTGTTCGTCAAGCGAACAAGCGAAAAAGTAGATTCCTTTGTCGGGGTTGACCTAAAAGGTGGCTTGAATCCACTGAAGGTTTGAGCCACAAGCAGGAGATTGATGTGCATGATATGGGGTTCGGAGACCTCCTGAGTATGAGGATTTCGAATGTTCTCACCGAACTCTCTCGTTGGTTGATAGAGGCATATGTTGATACACACGTTGCGCTCAAACTCGATGATAAAAGGGAGTTAGAGGGGTTGAGAACGAGGATGTGAATGCCACTCTCGGGTTGCCTTGTGGTCCAGAGGAAATTGTCTTTTCCACAAGGAAACAGAATGTTTCGCCAGAGCTGAAAGAGTGGAGGGAATCCCATTGTTATGAGGCATATGATGTGCCTATAGCCAAGGTGATAAAGTACTTCAGGAATCACCGTAATGGCGGTCCCGAGTTCAAGCACAACTTTCTAGTGGCGGTTGCGACGTTGTTGGTGTACCCTGGGACTGGTTCAATTACCAATTAGTCGTTCTTCGATCAGGCCATTAAGAACCCTGACGAAGCGTACCGGTTTAACTGGTGCAAGGCAGTTAAGTTTGGGATAGTTAAGGATAAAGAGCACTGGGGATCCAACATGGAGTACTACGAGGGGCCAATTGCCTTCATGACTGTAAGTTTCAATATGTTCATTTAAATAGAACAATAACTTTACACTTATGGTTACTAACAATACATGACTAATGTATATGTGTTCTTGCAGCTGTTTTACTTGGACAGAGTCGTTTTCAAGGATAGGGAACCAGTAAGGAGACGGCCTGCGGTGTTGTGGGTGACCAATGAGGAGATGTGGACGAGATTTAATCTCGAGCGCAAGAAAGGTCAATTTGGAGAGGGAAAAATTGTGCCAAGACTCCCAGACCTGCTTTGGAGGATGTCCGAAGAGATGAGCCCAGATTTCAGGAGGAGCAGAGGACTGAAGATGACCAGCCCGAGAGAATAGAGGAGGAGGTAACCAAATGATTTAACTCAATAACAATACACTGACAGTTTGACACAATACACTCACACATGGACACTTTATACTCACATGTAGATACAATACAGTCACATGTATATACAATACAATACAATACAATACACTCACATGCAGATACAACACACTCACATGTAGATACAATACACTCACATGCAGACACAATACACTCACACATGGACACTTTACACTCACATGTAGATACAATACACTCCTGTATATACAATACAATACTCACGTGTAGATATAGTACATTCACATGTAGATACAATACACTCACATGTGGATAAAATACACTCACATGTTCATACGATACACTCATATGTTTATACACAGTCATGATTATAGACAATACATACACAAATATCAACATTACACTCGTGCATGAGTACTATAGACGCAGAAATATAGACTATTCACGCCCAAGTTTAGTAAATTGATATATGGAATTACAATTATATATAGGGTTTGAAGGAGATGGGTGAGATTTACAGGCGCATAGTGCGCGATATGGATGTCTTGAAGGTTGTTTACCACAAGTTGAATGAGCATAGTGAAGATCCAACGTCGCAATTTGACGGTGCTAAACCATCATCCCTATAGAGGCACTGCTTTGAGGACCCGTGGTTTGAGATAATAGATGTGAAGGCGATATTGTTTGTCCTGCAACAGCAGTACTTTAAACCTGTTGGTGACCAACCAGCCAGCCCAGCAAGAGAACCTGCCAGCCCAATCATTCCAGCCAGCCCAGATTGAGAACCAGCCAAGCCAAGCAGCCCAGCCAGACAGCCAGCCAGCCCAACCAGACAACCAGCCAGCCCTGCGACTAAGCGAGGTAGCCCAATGAGAAAACCTGACATGCCATCCTTTAGCCTAGGATTGACCCAGATCATATTAGACGACAATGCCCCACCAATGAGGCATGGTCGACCAGATCATTTGAAAATCATTGAGCACGTGCTGGAAGAAGAACATGTGAACGTTGTGAAGATTGCGAGGAAAGCTTGTGTTATCAAGGATGTTGGAGCGAATCGATTCATGTCTCGGACACCTGGACGTCATATCATAATGGACACTGATCCAACTTTTCATGAGCAGGTCTTGTACGAGTATGCCACGTCCTCTAAACAACCCGAGCCCGGGTATAATGACTCCGAAGAATTTCTGTTCTCTGATTCGGATATGGGAACGACCATTACCAGGGACCAAGGCAGGTCGTTGGCTGTTGAGACATACGTTGATGCTAGTGTTATCAACGTGTGGTCTCTGTACCTGAACTTTATGGAGGCACGGTCCAGGGTTGAGACCTTGTGTTATCGAGTCTTCGTGTCGTGCACACCCTCTGTAAGTATATAACTTTATTTGTTTTCGTTTTAGTATTTTGCACACAGTGCTAATCTGCTTCGTAACGTTTGTAGATTGTGATGTCTTGGGAGCCTAAAAATATGGATGTAGTTCAAACATACATCGGCCTCTCTCTCCAGTTTCATGATATTGATCTTAAAAAAGGCGGACGTGGTAAGCGCAGTGCTATTTCCTAGACAATTCATTGACGGGGTTTGAAAATATACCCATAGATATAGACAATACACGCACAAAAGTACATAATACACTAACTAGTTTAAACATTCTACTCGAGATACATTCACACATGTAGACAATACACTGATAATAGTAAATTATACACTCACAAGTTAGAAAATACACTCATATGTGTAGATAATACACTATCAAGAGTAAACTGTATAATGACATGTTTAGAAAATACTCACAATTGTAAACTGCACACCGACATGTTTAGAAACTACACTCACATGTGTTGACAATACACTCACACTTGTAATCTGTACACTGAAACAATATACTTGTAATCTTCGCAGATAATCATTCCCATGAATAGGAGTAAGCATTTTTGGACAATGATGTTTGATGTGAAAGAAGAGTCCATCTTCATCGTGGAAAACATCGAATGCGAAGGAATTGGCATGGACAACAGATATGGGACACTTCCAAATGATATGGTGCATATTTTGAATAAACTTTGTATACACACACACTTTTCTATATTTTCATGACGGTGTGTGTAATGTTTATTCGTACGTTACATCGGGATGAGTTGGTGAAATATTTTGAGGCACATGACTGTCCCAAATTGGCTACAACATTCAGGGGTGTTGAACCACGTTGGCTTTCTGTTGCATGGGCTGCGAGGCTGAATGATAATGATTGTGGAAACCCTTGAGCCTTACAACGTTGAATGTCGGAATTAGAAGGTAACTTTCAAACCTTACACCTATATTGGTAAACAATACTGTCATTAGCAAATTTTACACTTGACGCACATGTGTTTCCCTGTATTGCAACTTCAATTGGACATCAAGAGGCTGCGGGTTCGTATGACTGTGAAAATGCTCACGTGTGACTTGAATGTGGCCTGGGATAGGGTGATGGATGAATGCGCTGCATAGTGCCATTGAAAGCACAATGGTCGTGAATTTAAGATGGCAAACATTATTTAATTGTTTAATGTTCCAGATATTATAGCTTTTTGTTTGTAATTGCGTTTAGCTGACAATATATGTCAGTGAATTGATTTGTGAATGATTATTTAGCAGTGAATGTAAATATATTTGGTGACATTATGCTCACAGTCGGTGACAGTATACCTAGGAAAACAGACATTACACACTCACTATAATTCTCACTATAATATTACTCATACGTATGACACTATCAGATATTGACAATTCAGTAAACTTAGTGTACTAATTTGGGAAAGAACTTGAATGTGCGCAATTACACACAAACATTTATGACATCACACTTAAAAAAATAGTCATTAAACTTACAAATAATAGACATTGACAGTACACCACATACTATTTGAATGTGCGCAACTACACATGCATTTATGACATTACATTTAAAAAAATAGACATTACACTTACAAATAATAGACATTACACTCACAGACATTGACAGTACACCACACACTCTTGACATATATTGAGAATACACTCATTATTAAACCAGAATGTGGTAAATATACTATTTGGAAGTAGTAATATTAGAAAGTATGATGTGGTTCCTACGAGATTGGCTATTTTTATGATAGAAAGATGTCTATTCACATGTCGTGACCTAAGAAGCCCAATGCTAGAAACAAATGATGTTTATTCAAAAGTCTCAACATCAAGATCTGAACATCACTAGAGACGACTTTGTGAAGTTTTTTTATTTAGAATATCCCCTAATCAAAGCATGATTCGATCTGATTTAGCTGCGCATCAACTTTAGGAAAACTTGGAGATGACGCTATACGAGATCTTTTAGGAAACCCTAAAAGATGCTTTGGTCAACCTTCTACAAAAGGCCGTCGGCCTCTCCCTTAGAAGGTGTGCAGTGTAGCTGACTCTCTGTGCAGAATATTCAGGGTTCTAAAGGCTCTTATGAGTGCGTTTCTTAAAACACTCGATCACAAATCTTGGAAATCAGTGATAAACGGATGGGAAGCTCCAACGTCTACTGATGATGAAGATGTAGTGCATATCAAGCCAGAAAGCGACTGGACCCCTGCAGAAGATCAAGCAGCTCTAGGTAACTCATGCGCAAAATGTTTTCAGATTGATCAACACATGCCTGGTCGCTAAAGATGCATGGGAGATTTTGGCTACTACATATGAAGGAACGACCAAAGTGCGTGAGCAGAAGTTCTAATATCTCACAACAAGTTTTGAAGCATTATGCATGAAAGATGACAAAACAATAAGTGCCTTCAATGTGAGAATTAGAGATCTTGCTAATAAATCGTTTTCCTTCGGAAAATCCATGACAGATGAAGACCTGGTGAGAAAAACTCTGCGATCTCTTAGTCCCAGGTTCAAAATGAAATCAACCGCTATTGAAGAAATGAATGACCTAAAGAAGCTTCGATTCGATGAACTTAAAGGATCATTAATGACGTTTGAGCTCTCCTTTTCAACTCCTGACAAAAAGCTCAAGGGCCTTGCCCTCACCAGCTCAACTGTCCCCTCTCGAAATCAGGTAAATTATGACTCTGAGGATGATACTGATGAAACTATTTCTTTGATGGTTAAAAACTATAGCATGATTATGAAAAGATTTTCTAAGGGAGTTGGGAAACATGTCTCTCAAAATGTCAAAGAAAATCAGCTGCTCAAATACCAAAAAGATGTCTATACCCCTAAAGGTGGTAGAAGCTCAGAGAAAACTGGAAAAGGAAAAGGAATACAGTGCCACGAATGTGAAGGTTTTGGCCACATCCAGAAGGAATGTCCTAACTTTATAAGGAAACAAAAGAAGGGATATAAAGCTTCCATGTCTGATGATGAAGAAGAGGACAACGATGCAGAACATATAAGTAACTTTGTAGCTTTCACAACACACTCTTCTAATCAAGTTTTTGCTATTGATTAATCAGAACTATTGTCAGATGATGCAATGAACGATGCGTACAACCAGCTGTTCACTCAACTCATTGAGGAATAAAAAATTCTTGAAAAGCAGAGAGATACTATCCTAACTCTTACAGAAGATAAAACAAGGCTACTAGTAACCATTGTTGACCTAAAGAAAGAAGTGAGCCGGTTAAATGGTGAAATCGATCGGATGAAAAAGTCTTTGAAAATGATGAATCCAAGTACGGACGTACTAGACACTCTTCTCTCTATAGGTAAAACTGCCAAAAACATGCAGGGACTTGGCTACTCTTCAGAGTCATCCACATCCCAAACGATGTTTGTCCCTCAAACGAATAAACATCCTACGTCAAATCAAATGTCCCACATGTCATTGAGGATGTTGAACTGCAAGATGTCAAGCCAGATGTCGCAGACAAAGATAGTAACATCATATCAGACACTGTCGCTACTCCGATGCTAGATCAGAGAATCCTTTCTAGAAAGATACAAAAGGATCATCCAATACAAGAAGTGATTGCAAATATTGAAGACGGAGTCCGTACTAGACAAAGCACCGTTGAATTACCGAAAAATGATTGGGAATGTCTGTTTCGTGTCCAAAATGGAGCCCAAAAATGTCCAGGAAGCTATTAATGACGAATATTGGGCTAACGCCATGCAAGAAGAGCTTGGCCAGTTTAAAAGAAATGAAGTGTGGGAGCTAGTACCCAAACCTGACAATGTCAATGTGATAGGCAAAAAGTGGATCTTCAAGAATAAGACAGATGAGCTTGGGAACATCTCGCGTAACAAAGCAAGGTTGGTGGCCGAAGGGTACACTCAGATGGAAGGAATAGACTTTGAAGAAATTTTTGTCCCAGTAGCAAAGCTTGAAGCTATAAGACTCTTGTTGGGGATTGCTTGTCACCTTCAATTCAAGCTTTATTAGATGGATGCTAAGAGCACATTTCTAAACGGTTATCTGAATGAAGAAGTGTACGTAGCCCAGCCTAAAGGGTTCGTCGATCCAAGCGCTCCAGGCCACGTCTGCAAACTCAAGAAAGCCTTATATGGGCTCAAACAAGCTCCCCGTGCCTGGTATGAAAGACTAACTCAATTTCTTATGCACAATGGATATGTCAGGGGAGGAGTGGATCGAACACTGTTCGTAAAGAAGGAAGGACACAACATCATAATAGCCTAAATTTATGTAGATGATATTGTTTTTGGAGGGATGTCTACCAAGATGGTGGAACATTTTGTGAGACATATGCAGTCCGAGTTTGAGATGAGCATGGTAGAAGAATTAAACTATTTCTTGGGGGTTTCAAATTAAGCAGATGGAGAATGGAATTTTTATTTCTTAAAGTAAGTATGCGGTGAATCTAGTAAAAAAGTTTGGACTAGAAAAGGCCTCACACAAACGGACACCCATTGCTACAACAACCAAGCTGTCCAAAGATAAGGGAGGTAAGTCAGTAGATTATAGCATATACAGAAGCATTATTGGGAGCCTACTATATCTCACTGCTAGTCGACCTGACATAACATATTCAGTGGGAGTATGTGCCAGAAATCATGCTGATCTAAAGGTTAGTCACTTGACTCAAGCTAAAAGAATTCTAAGATATGTCTCTGGAACTGCTAACTTGGGTTTATTCTATTCTTTTGATACATCTTCTGATCTGGTTGGACTTTGTGATGCTGATTGGGCTGGAAGCACAACCGATCGAAGAAGCACGTCTGGTGGATGTTTCTACTTAGGTAATAACCTCATCTCATGGTTTAACAATAAGCATAACTGTGTAGCACTTTCCACGGTTGCGTCTGAATACATAACTGCTGGAAGTAGTTGTACCCAACTATTATGGATGAAACAGATGTTGTCGGGGTACGATGTCCAGCAAGATGTCATGACATTGTTATGTGACAATGTCAGTGCGATCAGTATATCCAAGAATCCAGCACATCATAGCAAGACTAAACACATAGACATTCGACATCACTTCATCATAGATCTAGTAGAAGAGAAAAATATTCAACTAGAATATATCCTCACAGAAAGGCAACTAGCTGATATCTTTACTAAGGCTCTCGATACAGCTCGGTTCGAAAGCCTACGCTCCTCTCTAGGGCTTTGCTCAGTGGAGCCCTCCTCAAAAGCCTAATGCCAAAGGAATGGGAGATGTGGATCAATGTGTGTATGATCCACATCACATCATGGGCCGATTATTGCTCAAAGCCCTCAAGAGGATGCACCTCAAGAAGATATCGAAAAAGGAAAGAAAACCTGCATAAAAGATTTTCAAATATTGTCCTATTTTCTCGGTCCCACTAAGTGAAAAACCCTACAACTGCCTCTTTCTGGATTTTATTCTCTTTTTGCTCTAACCGGTCTCTCTCTCCCAAAAGGTTTGCATATCGATGTTTATTCATTTCCTTGCAAAATTCTCTCTCAATCGTGGTGGGAACGAGGAGTGGAAGGGTTGCAGCAAATTTCACCAAGAAAAAGGCGCTGAGACTAAAATCAATGTCTCCTTCTCGATCAAGCTCGGAGAAGAATGTAGAGAGTATCAAGCACGTGGTCAAAGTTCGAGGCCTCCGTCCGAAGCATTCCAAGAAGGGCACTGCAATCTCAGAGCCATCCGAAAATCCAGTTGTCGAGAAAAATGCTGCTACAGAAGAAGACACGCCTGTGGAAACTCCAATCAATCACATACAAGGTACCTTTTTATCTCATTCTTCTCAAAACCCTAAATCGGGAGTATCTGGTATATCCCCTGTTCAAAAGTCAGTTTTAGAGGGTTTAGGTGGTGATGAAGTACCTGAGGAGGTGTAAGAGGTGTTACCTCTGAGAACGATTTTTTCAACCGAATAAGTCGGTTCTGATGTTTGTCAAAAGGGTCAGGAAGATGTTCCTGAGGCATCTGAATTGTCCAAAGAGATGGACGAAGATCCAAGCCATTACCTCAATAGTACTGAGTGCTCACAGGATGAAGTTAGGGTTGTAACTGAGGAAGGAGTCTCTGGAGATGCTGAGGGTCTAGTGTCTAAAAAGTCAAGGTTGCAGAAAGAGATGGTCAGAAAATTGTGTCTGGTATAGATCAGGAAGATGTGCCTGATGATGTCCCAAAAGATGTTTCAGTTGATGATGCGTGTGAAGATGTCCAGAACGATGTTCAGGACAATGTGCACCAAGACGTTCGAGAAGATGTCTCGAATGATGTTCGTGAGGAAGTTCAGAAAGATGTTCCTGAAGAAGTTGAAGAAGAAAATGTTCATGTTGATACAGTTGTTGTAGTTCAGGAAGATGTTCCTAAAGAAGCTGAAATAAGAAGAGGTGCATAAGATAGTGAAGCTACACTATCTGCTGAGAAGGAGGTTGCACATAACTCCAAATCTGCTGATGAAATTTTTGCTGAAAGAAACGAGGTTGTGCCCTCGGAAGAAGATAATGTTGTTCTGTCTAGTTTGCGTTCGAAGAAGAGAAATAAGAAGCAAAAGAATGCAAGTGTTCCCGGGAAGAAGGCATCTAAGAAGATAAAGAAGATGATTGTGGAGAAGGAATCCACAAGCAAAGAGAGTAAGAAACGAAAGTCAAGCCGTGTGCCTAGTCCTGCCAAAAAGAAAACAAAGAAGTCTGTGAAGATGTCGAGACATCTAGTCGATGAACCTTTCTCTACTGAAGAGGATGAGGTTGAGGAAATTTTGGATAAAGTGGCCTCTGAGCCAAAGTATGTGGGAGGACAAAAGATGCCCAAGAGTGTGCCCATAACCTCTGTAGACAACATCTCATTCCATCATGCTGAATCGGCTTTAAAGTGGAGGTCTGTCGTCCTAAGGAAGATCTTTCCTAAGAAAGAACTATCTCCCGAGGTAATGAGGATTGGAGAGATTATGGATCTAATTACCTATACGGGGCTGCTCCAAAGTGTCACCAATATAGTTATTACCCTTTCCTTGTCATGGAATTCATTGTTAATCTGACTCATGGTTTTGATAGCCACACAAGCACCGAATTCAGAAAAGTTTATGTTAGAGGGAAGGCTTGTAATTTTTCTACCGAGGTTATAAATGGATACTTGGGAAGAGACACTCCAGATGTTCCAACATTGCACGAGGTCATCAAGGAAGTTACTGGAGGAGCAAGGAGATCCTGGCTAGTCAAAGGGAAAATGTCTTCAACTGTTCTCACCTCCAAATACTCGGTCCTCTTTCGAATTGGTATTGCTAACTGGGCTACTTCATCTCACGACTCCAATATAACACCAGAACTTGATCGTCTTGTCTATGAAATAGGTACGCGTTCTGTGTTTGATTTTGGTAATTTCGTGATTGATCACTTGAACAAGCATGCCAAATCATTTCCTGTAAAAATGCCAATCGGTTTCCCTTCGCTAATCTCTGGAATTATATTGAGTCAACGTCCAAAGCTGCTACGTGACTCTGATGTTGCTGGGAAAAAGTCTTCTGCCATTACCTTCAGTCCAAAATTATTTGAAGGGACTCATGTCCAAGACATTGGTCGTCCCTCCGAGGACTCATCAAGGACTGCAGCTGGATCGGGAGATGTCCAGAGAGATGTCGAAAAGGAGCTTCGTGGAGAAATCATGTTCCTGACAAAACCATGGATGCAATGTTCCACGAGAAGACTTTCTGTGAGGGTCTACTCCAAGACATCCAACAAGCAAGGAGGGGCAAAGACAAGGCTGTTGCAGTGTCTGATGAAGAGGAGGAGTCTAGCTCGGAAAGTATCTAGCCGGTTACTGTTTTTCTTATCTCTGGTTCTTAAAAAAATTTTATTTTTTGATGATGGTACGAACTTATATTCACTCGGGGGAATGTCCGAGGTAATTTTGTAGGGCTGATCGTGTGTCCTAGGGTATGTTTGTTTGAACTTGCATTCACTATTATGGTACTTTTGCGATATATGTATGTTTGCTTGTGATTGCATATGCGCTTTGGCATATTTTTTAGGCAATCAGAGGGAGAAGGACAGTGTAATATTCACGTGAAGATATCAAGAAACAAGTAGAAGCACGCGGAGAAGCACTCGCCTATACTTGATTTAACATGTTCGGACATCTTTCGGTCTGAATTACTGTTAAGATGGATCAATTTGTTTCTCTCTAGATCATGTGAAGAAAGAAGTGTTTGCCCAAAAATAGCCAAAGGGGGAGATTGTGATTCCTACGAGATTGGCTATTTTGTATGATGGAAAGATGTCCATCCACATGTCGCGACTTAAGAAGCCCGATGCTAGAAACAAATGATGTCTATCTAGAAGTCTCAACATCAAGATCTGAACATCTCTAGAGACGACTTTCTAGAGTTTCCTTATTTAGAAGATCCCCTAATCAAAGCATGATTCGATCTGATTTAGTTGCGCATCAACTTTAGGAAAACTTGGAGAAGATGTATTGGGATGGCGCTATACAAGATCTTTTAGGAAACCTTAAAAGATGCTTTGGTCAACCTTCTACAAAAGGTCGTCGGCCTCTCCCTTAGAAGGTGTGCAGTGTAGCTGACTCTCTGTGCAGAATATTCAGGGTTCTTAAACGTGTTGGACTAGCGTGTTGGGAAGCTGTGTATTGTGATAGAGATATAACTTGTGTGTTCATTCAATATTCGAGAAGAATGATCGTTTGACTGAATCGGATTGTGATCGCACAATTGAAGACTTGTGCAAATCGTTGAAGAACGACGAAGAGATCCGAATAGAGGCATCTGTTCGAGGAGTGAACTCGAGTGAGAAGCTCGAAGACAGGGGGAGACCCTGGGTTAAGTTGTCACTAGTAACAGTACTATATAGTTTAGATTTGTGTGATAATCGTGAGAAGCTTGTATGTGTTGATTGGTTACATTATAGTGAAACTTGTTCATTGGTAGAGTACCCCCAGACGTAGGTGACGTTGCACCGAACTGGATAACAAACTTATGTGTCGTCTACGTTTTGTTTGTTATATTTTTTATTGACTTTGCACTAGCAAATGTCTATCACTTAGTCTTAACATTGTGATAGACATCTTGCGTTTAACCAAAATTTCATATGACCCACAAAATGTTTCATTACACTTCTAGACATCGCAAAACACTTACAAAAGACGACAGTGCACTTACAAAACATAAAATTACACTTTCAAAAATAGACATTACACCGCATCAGACTTTTCCATCAAACATGGTCTGGGGAGTTCGGACCGACGGAAAATGTCTCCAGCTCGTCCTCCGTGGATAGTGACATGTCTTCATCAGACTGTGTGCCGCCGCGGAGTTCTGTGAACCTCCACCACGCAGATCCCCCAAACTCTTAGACAGCCCGTTCGGACTTATGGGTCCAACGTTTTGTCTTGTTCGACTTGGGTACAAACAGACAATAGTAAGGGTCATCTAAGAAATCATGGTTGAAGGGGCTTCAAACCCCCATAGGTGAGGTGTTCGCTGGAAAGGAAATGTACTCTCGGACTGTCCCATGAGTGTGTCCAAAGTTTCTTCCTTGGAGATGAAGGTTTCTTTGAAGATGAAGGCTCCTTTGGAGATGAAGGCTTGGGGAAGACATGATTTGGAAATTGGATTGCTACGGAGGTGTTGAAGTTGAAGTTCAAGTGTGGGATTATGGGAATCGAGCACATGTTAAATATAGCTAAATAAAATAAAGACTTAGTGAAGTTAGCGGGGAGAAGTCATGTATATTACACTTAGAAGTAAGGACATTACACTTGCACTAAGAAAGTATGAAAATACTTAATAGATGACATTACACGTCCTGAATATGCCATTCACAAATATCATTTGTAATAACATGTACAAATACCTGCTACTAGGGGTGGCCAAATTTGAGTCTTGGCCCGGCCCTCCCGCAAAACCGCCCAACCCGCAGCCCGTTTGGGCCCAACCGACGAGTTGCGGTTGGGCCGCGGTTTTGTAAAGAGTCAGCCCGCAATTTATTAGGCGGGCCGCGGTTATGATCTCTTGGCCTGCAATAAGAACCAACTCGCCCGAAATATCACAGATAAGCCTAATCCAAGCCCAAGTTCTGTTGCACAAGCCCAATCCCCAACAGTAATATCTTTCTTTAATCCCGACCGTCAATGAGATTAATTTCTTTCAATCCCGACCATCCATCTACCCCTCGTTTAGCATCTTATTCTTATTTGCCTTATTTTTATGAGAACTCTCCCTACTCTCTCTGTCATCTTCATTAGTGTTCATTCCCTTACCTCTCTCATCTTCATCGTATCATTCCATCTATTACAACATGCCCTCACTTCTCTCTCTTCTCTTAATTTTTTTTCAATATCTAAAATTCTCCAACTTTTTTTGCTTTACATTTGTTCTTACAGTTTGTTAGATGAAAATAATTTGTTACTTATTTCAGATGCCTACAATTTTTTTCCTTACTTTTGTTGAGTTTTAATTTCTTACTTCAGATTAGTTTTAATTTTTTGTATTTTTCTGATGAGATTCAGGTTTATTTTGTTTTGATATTTTTAAATCGTTTATGTTTATTATGTGCTTGGGAAAATTGTTTTAATTTAGAGTTATTTGTGTTGGTAATGAACTAGATTGTTCTTATCCTTACTACATCTAATTTTTGGTTTATTCGTCAATATTATCAACAACAATAACATTTTAATCTAAATACAAGTACAGTTGATGATGATGTTGTGCATAACTTATCACATGAAAAAATGTGCATTTATATGTTTTATCGTATTTGACCTCTAATAAATTGTAAAGTTATGCTCGTTGACCATATCTTAAAGGGTAAATGTCAGCTGACTACCCCTAAAATTGACACATTTGCATCTAACTACCCCTAAATTTGTTTTTAACATTGTGGGTATCTTAAAATTTCAAAATTATCTCCGTTAGTACCCAAAGCTATTTCCGTCCATTTTTTTCAAAAATCTGTTAACTTTTGAGGTGAAAAGACCAAAATGCCCCTGCAAGTGTTTTAAATTTTCAAATCATACCCTTCTACTCTCAATCCTTCTTCTTCCTCCATACCACTCTTTCTCCTTCATCCATCTATCTTCTTCATACAAAATAAGCTCCATTCTTCATTATTATGGTTGCTCCAAAATCAACCAATAAACACCCCACCCATTACTAATTTGGTAGATTTATGTGATGGGTTTGGGTTAATTTGCAGATGAGGTGGTCGGAGGAGGGAGAGTCTGGCAGAGGAGGAGGTGGTCGGAGGTGGTCGGAGCTGGGTGGAGTTGGTCGAAGGTGCGCGGAGGTGGTCGGAGGTTGTCGGAGGAGGAGAGGGTTGAGGTGGTCGGAGGAGCTAGGCGGAGGAGGAGGTGGTCAGATCTGGGCGGAGGTGGTCGGAGGTGGTCGGAGCTGGGTGGAGCTTGTCGGAGGTGGGCGGAGGTGCGCGGAGGTGGTTGGAGGTGGTCGGAGGTTGTCGGAGGAGGGGAGGGTCGAGGTGGTCGGAGGAGCTGGGCGGAACCTCCGACCACCTCGACCCTCCCCTCCTCCGACTACCTCCAACCACCTCCGCGCACCTCCGGCCAGCTCCACCCAGCTTCGACCACCTCCGCCCAGATTCGACCACCTCCTCCTCACAATGTTTTAACATTGTGAAATATACTTCCCACAATCTATATCAGCTGGATGAGTTATTTTCACAAAAAATATACAGAGGAGAGAGGGAGAGGATGTGAGAGAGAAGGGGAGAAAGAAGAAGGGTATGATTTGAAAATTTAAAACACTTACAGGGGCATTTTGGTCTTTTCACCTCAAAAGTTAACAGATTTTTGAAAAAAATGGACGGAAATGGCTTTGGGTACTAACGGTGTCAATTTTGAAATTTTAGGGTACCCACAATGTTAAAAAAAATTTTAGGGGTAGTCAGGTGCAAACGTGTCAATTTTAGGGATAGTCAGCTGACATTTTCCCTATCTTAAATCCCCGTGAGGGCTCAAAAGCAAGGAAAGATGGGCCTTAATTAACTTTGTAAATGGGCTATAAATTGGATGCCCAACTTTTGCGGTTTGAGCGGGTCAAAACCCACCCACCCGCAGACCCGCACGGTTGTACATATTGAAGAACCTTTAACCCGCAGGTGGTTTGCGGGTGTTCATATTCTGAACCCGAAATTGTGCGGGCGGGTCTAAGAACATGTGGGCGGGTCGGCTTTTGACCCGTGCCCACCCCTACCTGCTACACACCTAATGAATATTTCTCTGACGGAAGTATGTGAATCCTTTATTTAATGAGAGTAATATAAGACAAATAAATGGAATGACAAGCGGCTAAAGGCAGCTGATTCGACAGGTGGTAATTTCTTAGACAAACGCCTTACTAAGTGGATTGTCATATCTCTTCATTAAATAGAAAGTGTTGTTACTACATTTTTGGTGTGATATTAGGTTTGTATCTGTACCTTGAATGAGATATTAATTATAAGAAAAGAACAGTCCAATAACAATTCCCAACATTACACCTACTGTGAGTGTATTGACAATACACTTACAGTAGCTGACAATACACTATAATATGTAGACAATACACCCCGTAAATTTGGACAGTGGACTCACAAGTATAGACTAGACATGTGTGGGTGGTATATTAGATCTGTATTTGTACTTGGAATATGAGATTAATTACGAGAAAATAACAGTGCAATAACAATAGATAACATTACACTCAGATATATAGTCTATACACCTTTAAGTATGGACACTACACCAGTAAGTATGGACTATATACTACCAAGTATAGAATATACTAATCTTACATTACACTATCATGATATCACATTACACGTAATGAATCTGACCCTCAGAAATATCATTTTAATAACATACACAAATACCATCTACACTACACATGCCATTTGGAATTACATTACAGCTAACGATTACTTTTATGACATAAGTGTTTGAAATCTTTCATTTAATGGGGTTAATATCAGACAAAAGCAAACTGATTCGACGGGTGGTAATTTGTCAGACAAAAGTCTTATCAATTTGGATTGTGATATCTCTTCATTAAATGAAAAGCATTTGTTACTACCTTTTTTGTATTATATTAGATTTGTATTTGTACTTGGAATATTATATTTATTATAGGCTCAAGTGTTGTAACTATACACTCAAAAGGGTAGACTATACATCCGGTGCTATGGACAATACACTCCAAATCTTAGACTATACACCATCAGATGCAAGTACAATTGTAGACTACACTCACATGACAGTATACTTACGAAGTTGTCCTACTGGTTTACAATAGGATATGACATTACAGTTTGGATTGTGACATCTCTTTATTAAATGGATTAGATTTGTATATTAGATGTGATATCTCTTCATTAAATGGATTAGATTTGCGTTTATCACTACGTTTTTCGTGGTATATTAGATTTATATATGTACTTGGAATATTCATTTAATTATGAGAATTTAACTTCCCAACATTATAATACACAGTACACTGAATGGTTAGAACAATACACTCCAAAGTCTGAACTATACACGCTTGGGGCATTACAACATTTGGACATTACAACTACACAGTATTTGAAATGAATAGATTTTCATATATCGTCATTTAATAGAAAGCTGATATTATGTGGTATGACTGCTGCTAATTTGTCAGACAAGCTACCACTTTCGATTGTCTATGCTGTTCATTAAATGGAAAGCGTTGATTAGAGGCTTTTTTGTGGAATATTAAATTTGCATATGTGGAATATTTCCCAACATTACACCAAGGTTTACATACATTACACTTGCAAACAATCATAGTACACCATGTAGATGATGACATTACATCCACAAGTTTCCGTCACGGTGATCCAAAGCTGAAACTCACAAAATAGGACATTACACTAACATGATACGACATTACGGTTACATATTATGACATTACAATAGAAACACTAACACGACACCATATATAAAACATCATTCATCGTCAGTCTGCGAGGCGAACAGAAAATCATCAAAAAGAAACTCATCGTTTAGAGTACTTGAACCAATGTCTTCCACGTCAAATCCTTTCTTAAAGTGTTCTCCTAACTTTTGCTTTTTATCGTGGCCTGCTTCAGAGGACGTTGCATCGCCTTTTCGTTTTTCTGTAACTAGAGGAGCATTGTTTGGTATCCGTGTGGCTGGAACAGGGCTAAGGTCAACTTTTAATTTCGGAGGTGTGGTTATCTCAGTTTGTCTTGGAGTAACCATTAAAAAAATTTGATGGTTGTTTGTGAAAAAGTAGAACAAGACTCCATTTTATAGAGTTTGAAATGAATAATGAAAGTACAAACATCACATTTACTAATTTGGACATTAGAATTTATGAGCTCGAAATAATTGCATACAATACATTACACTTACAATAAATGACATTTCACGTAAAAATATATGACATTACACGTAAAAATAAATGACATTTCACGTAAAAATACATGACATTACACATAAAAATACATGACATTACACTTGTTGGCCAACAAGTATCCAAAAATGTTACCTACAGAACATGATATTACATGTACAAAATATAATATTACACTAAAGAATACTGACTTGACCATCACATATTCCACAAGTCTAAAGTCTGACTACATGAGTATAATGTTAACTTTTCTTCCCTTTCGGCCTCCTCATTTTCCTCTTCGCAATGCTTTCATTCACAGACTGCTTATTCTTAGCATCCTTCAGTAACTTCTTTTGTTATTTCTTGGTTGGACAGTTGCGCCCATCATGGTGTGCCAGTAACTTGCTAGCCTCTCTCTCTCTCTCTCTCTCTCTCTCTCTCTCTCTCTCGTTATAGCAATGACTTGTTCTCTTTCTCAACTTTCCTACGTTGACCCTTCTTCAAGGTAAGTTCTGGTATGTGAACTGTCACGGTTGGTGGAAGTGTGATTCTAGTTATTGACTCTATTGTGTGGTCAACCACGATAGATGTGGAAACCTTTGAGAGAGAATAGGGTGTCCCGAACGAGATGCTTACCGACCTGAACCAGGAGTATGTAAGAGTGTAATGTAAGTCCATAGGGGTGTAACGTTATATCATGAGTGTATATGGTAATGTAAAAGGAGTAGAATGGCCTTTTGGCTAGTTTATACACAGTCTGTGTGGGACGTCTGGTAATTAATCCTCCATCGCCTTCTTCATGCCTAGGTCCTGGTCGGTAACGATATAGTTGGGCTTCTTCTCCTTCATAACATGCATGAATTTGATGCAACAACCATGAGTACGCTTGGGCATCCTGCTTACAGATCAAAACCCGCCGCGAACGTAACGCATTTATTATAATTGCCTAGTCTTGTGAACGGATAGAACAAGAGTGAATACCTATCATAATGAGAGTAGTGTAAGGTCAGACACTAGGGGTAACATGTCAGTACTTGTTTATGTCGTAAGTGGATTCAACTGACATATTGTCGCCATAACGCTCATAGTTAAAGCGTGATTGCCTGTCACACCAAAAAAGCCACGTCAACTTTCCTTTGGTGTCTGATTGGTACGAGTAGTAGAACTCAATGTTCGCATCCATTTTACTTTTGAAGCCAGCGATGACAATTTGAACGTCATTATCTCCAGTGAGATGGTCCAAGTCCCTGTTGAAATTCATGAAGTTGACCTGTGATGCCTCGACACTGGCACGACCACCGAAAAATACAGTGCACATCTTGTGTGAAGCAGCTGGACCCATTCCATTTTTCTGATACGCCATCATGAACCTCTTGTGGGCGACCGTCATACCCCTTGTTGCGTTTGTGTACTCTTTATCCTCGGGGTCGTATAACGGGTGGTTGTGGTCTGACACAAGTTTGGACACAATGTAGTTCGCACTAAGCAGGCACAGTTTGAAGCTGATCATAGCCTTGCAGCCATATCACTTCGTTATAGTTTTTCATTTTTTTTGTTCCTTGAAAATCTTTGGAAATGCCCTCCCTACTGCACGTAATGTACTTGAGTACTATTTTGTCACTTGGTCCTCTTTGTGTGCCAAGTCATGTTCCAAATCCAGATTTGGTCGCATGGACTACGTAGAATTTAATCCCGTCTTGCAGTGTATTGAACACACTACCGACCACTGGTTTGTCACTGTCTACCTCCTGTGCGGGAACATCCTCCCTCGTTTAAGGAATATTGCACCAGTCATCGGCCATTCCGTCCAGACCGATGGGCATGCCATCTGCAAGAATATAGGGGGACAATACACTCCAAAAGTATGATAATACACTACGTGAATATGATAATACATTCAGAAGTGCAGACTATACACTCGCAAAGTACGATAATACACTACAAGGTTAGGACAATACACTCACAATTGCAGACTATACACTCGGAAGGTGTGAACATTACACTCGCAAAATACGATAATACACTACAAGGTTAGGACAATACACTCACAAGTGCAGACTATACACTCGCAAGGTGTGAACATTACACTCGCAAAGTACTATAATACACTACAAGATTAGGACAATACAGTCACAAGATTAAACTATACACTCACCGTTTTAGCCATTATACGTTTGGACTGTGTATATGCAAGTTTGGACAGTATACTCGAAAGGTTCGACTATACACTCACCATCTTAGATAAAAAAAAGTATATAGTATAGACCTACATTGTTAGACAGTACACTCACAAAATTTGACCATACCATAGACCTACATTGTTAGACAGTACACCACGAGTATGAACATTACACATAGAAGTTTGGACCGTCATTATTATAGTCTATATACATACAAGTTTTGACTATACACTCACAAGATTTGACTGTACACTAACAAATATATACTATACACATACAATTTTAGGCAATAGACTCACAAAATTGGACCATACACCCACGAGTGTCAACAATACACAAACAAGTTCGGACAATCCACTTCCAAGTCAGGACATTCAGCACATAAGCAGGACATGACACTCACAAGTTTGCACTATACACGAACAAGTTAGGACATTAAACTTATGTTGTATAACGTTCTACCTGTGTTTATGTTACAATTGTCCGATATATTATCGAATTCTGTATCGAATGACATAAATGACGTCGATTCTGCAAGGGTTCAGTGAGATTGTGGGTTGAATTAGATCAACAACAAAGTGTAGAAATGATATTACACTTACCTTACCGACTTTACAGTCACCTGACCCAATAATATTCATGTTGTTTACATGTGTACTCGACATTACACTCAGTGACGCGACATTACACCAGAAGTTTGCTATAAATGTCATTAATACCAGAGCTCCATTATATAGCCATGGTTTTTTATGTTTCTGGCCACAAATAATCTGGTTTAGGCGGGCATTAGATTTGGTGAAAAATTCGAATATCTTTTAATAGAAACGAATGGATGACAATCAACGCAGAAATTGGGGGGAAATTTGAGAGAAATTCCCAAAATACCCAGACGAAATGTGTTAGGTAGGGTTTTTCGTCAGTTTGGGGTTGGTGATATTGAGTGGATTGGACGGTTGGAATGACTTCGTTGGGTTCAGACGCGTTAGGGATTTGTAGTGGAGTGTCCCCCTATATAATTGCTAATATATATATATAAAGGTACTGAAATCACTGAGTGACGATAAAATCAAGTCACCGGTCAAATATTATACTTAATCCAATTGGTTTTATCATTAACTAATTAAAAAGAGGCATTGAGAAGAATATATATCGCATAATTATAGATTTATTGAATTAAAAAATAGCACGGTATGGGACCTTCAAAAATGAACAAAAAGCGGCATGTACCCTTCTCTTAGGGTTTCGCCATAATTGGGCGAAGTCTCGCGGCACCGATCTCCTATAAGTGTCGACGTCTGGGTGGTACTGGCGGCGACGTCAGCGTGGTACGGCGGTAAGAGCAGAGCTCCTGTGGAGGTAGATCTGGGTTTGATGGAGGCATGGTCGGGTGGTAGATCAGGTTTTGATGGAGGCGAGGTCGAGTGGTTTGGGGATGGGCTGAGACGGGTGAGGGAAGAGTTGCAGATGGGTCGCGCTTGGGTTGCGACGGCGGAGCATAGAGGGATGGGGGTTTTGCTTTCGGGGCTGGGCAGGGGCAGGGAGGACCTGGGGTCCGAGACTAGGGTTGGGCTGGGTTTGGCGGCTGGGCAGGTACAATGGAGCTCGGCCGGAGGCAGAGGAAGTGGAGGCGGTGAGTAGGAGGGGAGGGTCTGGGAAGGTGCAAGTCGAGGGAGGGACGAAGGAGGACTCGGGCTGAGAAGGGGAGGAGGAGGACGGAGGGAGGCCAAGGGAAGGTTGGGGTGGTGGAAGAAGGTTGGCGGAGGAGGGGTCGTGGAAGAGGAGGGGGTCGGGGTGGGAGATGGGATTTGAGTCGGGACGGACTGAGACCCGAGAGTTGAGAATAAGCGGTTTTGGTTGGTTGGTAGGCCGGTACTGGGAGGGAACCAGAGTTATCTGGCGTCGGTGGGCAGACTCATGCAAGCATACCGAACTAGGGGGTCTCGGTTTGCTCAAGATTCAATACGTGTCTTATTGGGATCGGTACTGGAAGGAAACTAAGGGTCCCTGTTGTCGATGGTTTGGAGGATTTGAATTTTGCGATGCCCATATTTATCTCAAGGTTGATCAAGGAAGCTGGTTTAAGTCGGTCTGTAGCAAGATCACGGGGTTTCTCCATCCGTATGAGTTAGAGGTCGTGGCTCTACATGATGCTAACTTGTTCGAGACAATTGGTCTCCGGGGATATCAGGGATGCCTTTGTAAAGCATTCCGCGGCAAGATCACGGGGTTTCTCCATCCGTATGAGTTGGAGGTCGTGGCTCTACATGATGCTAAACGGGTTGAGCTGAACAACTTTGGAGGAATCATTAGCGAAGATGTTGCATACTATCCATTATCAGAACTTTTGTTCTTTGTTTCGCTCATAATCAAATCGCTCACGAATTGGTCATGTTTGTTTTAACTAACAGTAGCTGGGATTATGGTGAGTGGTCTGTCCCACCATCTGTAGCTTCAACTGTTCGACTTGATGCCGGGTTAATTGCTATTTAATTAATAAAATTACTTTTCCTTCAAAAACAAATAGCATGGTATAGTCACCATAGTAGACTACTACGATATAATTTTAAAAAACTCACTAATAGAATAACGTGGTGCATAAAAACAAGGGAAAATTCCACTTAGCACCTCTTAAGTTTGGCCGAGTTTCACTTAACTCCCTTTAACTTTAAAATCAACTTGTGAAGTCCCTTAAGTTTGAAAAAGTTTCACTTTACCCTTTTCTGTTAACTTTTTTTTAAAATTATGTTAATTTTTTTGCAAAATGACGAAAATACCCTTTTATTGAAAAATTATAATAAATTAATAAAAATGATTTTTGAACTTTTTTACATAATGTTTTCATTGTATAAAATAAATAATAAAATTCTGTTAGTAGTAAAAATAAATTTTTAAATTTTTTTCTTATGATGTTTTTTAAAATGATTTTCAACATCGTTTTTTTCTATTTTTAAATTTTTCATGAAATTTTTTTTCAAAAAATAATTAATACTAGAATATATTTTTTATTCTTTGTTTTTTGTAAAAAAAATAAGAAAACAAAAAGTTCAAAATATTTTTTTATTTATTATTTTTAATGAAAGAATATTTTCGTCATTTCACAAAAAGTTAAGAGAATTTTCAAAAAAGTTAACTGAAAATAGGTAAAGTGAGACTTTTGCAAACTTTGGGGACTCCACAAGTAAATTTTGAACTTAAGAGGGGTTAAGTGAAACTCGGCCAAACTTAGGAGTGGCTAAGTGGAATTTTCCCTAAAAACAATGTTTCTTTTAAGGTAAAAAAAAATATTTATTAAAACAATATTTTAATATACTTAAAAGATGCATTAATATATTGATTAACTTACTTAAATTAATGTTAGAAATACCATTCATCACCTTACTAAATTTAAAAGTTTAGTGTGTGATCACTAATAAAGTGCAATTTTATTCATCGAACTAATATAATTATTGAAGAATTTCTTAAAAGTAAAATGGCGTGACTAAATTAATAAAAATATCATAAGTTTGTCGCAAATTATATTTTAGACCGACAACCACTACACCATTTGGGCATTAGGGTTGCGTACATTGGACCAGTACGCAACTAATTCGTGCTTCATACAAGCATGTACACAACCAAATAATGTTCGGGCTGCGTACATGTGACTTAGATGCGTAATGGCTTGTACGCAACCCGAATTTGATGCGTACAAGCATGGTACGTGGCCTAAATGGTCTGACTGGCCGTTGTGGCCGTTGACCGATTGTTGCCAACGATCGGAAACGACTTTTTTTTCGCCGTTGAGCTGTTTGGTGCAGACATAGCAAGTAGGCAGCCCCAAACTCCATAAAAGTTTACCTACAAATTCAGCACCCCCTCCCACATTTTTTTCTGAAACTTTTACAAACTTTTAAAATTAAGAGAAAAATATGAGAAATTGTGCCCAACATTTAATCGACCGAATAGAAGATATGTATATTATTGGCTTATTTGTACGTGCTTTTGTATTGACTAATGATCATTTTTAGTTGATATATACTATGAAGGTCATTGTTATAAATGTAATGATTAATGTTACAGCTAAGAAAGTAGAAATTAAGGATATTTATTCAATTCATTACCGACTCGTAGATTACAATTTATAGCCTCTCTCAATAATCTAACCGCAACTTCTTTACCGACTATATGTGTTAATGATTAATTAAATATGAAAAGTATGAATGACCTCTCAAGAGTATTTCGGTCATTTATGATGTTTCAAGGGTATTTCAGTCATTTTTGACCAAAATATGGGTATTTTGGTAATTTATGATCTCTCAGGGTATTTGTGTCATTTCAATTGAAATAGGGGTATTTTGGTAATTTATGACATTTCAATGGTATTTTTGGTCATTTAAAACCGAAATAGGGGCATTTCAGTCGTTTATGACCTTTCAAGCGTATCTTGGTCATTTATGATATTTCAAGTGTATTTTGGTCATTACAACCGGAAGAGGGTATTTTGGTCATTTCAACCGGAATAGGGTATTTTGGTCATTTATGAGCTTTCAAGGCTATCTCGATCATTTTCGACCAAAATAGGGGTCTTTCAGTGATTTATGATATCTTAAGGGTATTTTGGTCATTTCGATCGAAATAGAGGTATTTTGGTCAATTATCACCTTTCAAGGGTATTTCGGTCATTTTCAATTGAAATATGAGAGTTTCGGTCATTTATGACTTCTAAAGGGTATTTCAGTCAATTCAACCAAAATATGGGTATTTTGGTCATTTATAACCTTTCAAGGGTATTTCGGTGTATTTTTTTAAAATATTTTGTAATTAAGTGTATCAAATATGAAAGATACATCTGAAAGACAACATCTGAAAGATGTGAATGTATTCACCAGCTTATACAACAATCTAGGCCTCCACCTATCAACTTAAGCTTTTAGGTGGGCCGGGCTTCTGATATAGTATAAGAGGTTATTCTATCTTGAACGTGCTCTCCATATGCCATCGGGCCTAAAAGCCCATGGATAATGCGTCCGCTCTATATTTGCCCCCCTCTCCTCTCCGCTCGTCTGTTTCCACGTGCATATTTCAAATCGGCTTGCATGTGAGGGGGTATTAGAGTCCCACATCTGAAAGATGTGAATCTATTCACCAGCTTATATAACAATCTGAGCCTCCACCTATCAGACTGAACTTTTAGGTGGGTTGGGCTTTTGATAAAATATTTGTTTTGTATCCCGATGTAATTATAGACATATATACATATGAAAAAATGAATCGATGATGGATGAAACTGACGGATAGAAAGGATCCAGTGTTTATAGATGGGCTAGCTAGTTTCATGAATTTTGTGAGGGAAAATGAAAAAAAATTTGGCCCGGACACATTCAGATGCTTGTGCAGCCTACCACGAGTGCCACAAAGATAACATTAGATTTGGCATGGGTGCAAGAAGAGTTGCAGCAGGAGCGGGTCATAAGACTTGAGGAGTGGGCCATATGACTGCAGCGCGAGGCACAGAGGCAAGACGTCTGAGATCTTGAGCATAGGCAAGTAGAACAAATGTGCGCCCTCAAAGTTATAAAAAGAAGAGAGAGGAGGATCAAGATGCGCTAGCGCGAAAATCTTCTAATTGCCCACTGTGCTGATCGACAAAATGTGATGTTAGGTTGAACAGTCTCCTTTTTATCCCGATCGACCTCACATTTGAGTGCTCATTTTCCTCGTAGTGGCTATCTTAAAGCCAATTAGGTCCTTTTTATTCTTGTTAATGTTTAGACAAACATATGTAAGAAATGGAGGAAAAAGGTCGAGATTCGAGGGCTGGAAAAATCGAGTCTTGGAGGGCAAGAAACCAGAAGCAGCTACAGAAGACTTTAGTCACGATCGTGACTCCCTGAGGCACGATCGTGACAAAATGAATATAATTTGGTGGATTTTGGCTCGATGGACAGAGTGCTCCCACGATTTCGGTCACGACGATGGCACGATCGTGACCTAGAGAGAGTCACGATCGTGACCCGAAGTCAAATCAAGAGACGATCGTGACCCATGAAGAGAAGACTGTGGCGTTGACCTGCACGGAGTGGTCCCCCAGCTCAAGTCACGATCGTGACTATCTCTGAGTCACGATCGTGACCCCCAATAGGCACGATCGTGACCAAATCAAATTCAGAGTCTAAAAAAGGGGGTTTGACCTAGGGATTGTAGAAATATCTTTTTACCTACCAAAAACCCTCCCTCAGCAGTCACATCTCAAGCACAACATTCCCTTTGTTCTTTATCATTTCTCTTCATTTGAAGGTTTTGAGGTGGATTCTTCACCAAGTATGTTAGATCTTGGAACGGGTAGAACACAAGCAAAGCGGAAGCAAAACAACAATCCAAGACTACACAAGATCTCTATCAAGTTAGATTCACAAGACAAAACCATAAACACCATTTCTTTACCAATGGAATGAGGAGCAAGAGGAGAGAAATGGTTGGCTTGATCTCTTAAGATGCCTACGTATCTTCCAAGGAATCAAAGCCACACGTAGTTCTTGTATTAGAACTCAAGAGTATAAGAAAGGAGGAGAAAATGGAGCTTCTTGGTGGTCTCGGCCGAGAGCAAGAAGAGGGAGAAGAGTTGGGAGCTATTTTCTCTTTTCTTGTGTGTGTTGTGTAGAAAGATGAGAGAGTGAGTTTTTGTGATAATATCATCTAATATATTAATCCCACTCACTGATAATATATTGATATATTAAGATTAGGATGAGATAAAGTTGAGTTAGTGGGTTGTTAAGTGAGTTAGGATTATCTCTAACCAATTAACCAAACTAACCAAGTGAACTAAAATGGTCACAATATGACCGGTTGTTTCTTGGTGGGCCGGTGGCATTAGTTGGGCCGGTGATGGGCCTCGTGGACCGTGGTCCATTGCCATGCCCACAAGGTCCCGAGCCGCGCCCGCCATTGTCCACGCCCTCTCACCCCGGGTATGTCCGTCATAACCCGTCGCGATCGTTCCCAAGAGCCTCGGTCCTATCCTGATCCGCTAACTCCTCATCAAATAACGGTTCATTTTCCCTTTATCAATCTCCGCCTTGTCGTTCTTTGAGTGTTTCCTCCGGTGTGACCCTCCTAGGCTCATGCGCGTCAGTAGATCGGCGTAAAATATCATTTTACTTGATCATACATTAGTGACGACTAGCGAAACTCTAGAATCGTCTAACGGTGCATGATAATCGACCTTTGTCGATTTAACCTTTCTGTCGTTTATGTTACTATTCTTCTATCGCTAGATATCCTGATTGAGATAAGGCACAGAGCCGTCATCCTTATTATTCTCAATCACATTTTCTTGATATGTGAGATGACTAAATATTGATACCTAGTATCATGTGCATGGCCATGCTTTACTTTCAGTCACTCTCGATCAAGTGGCCCGAACGAATATCTTTCCCATACGTAGTATGCGGGATAAATCCCTTAGCCGTCTTTCACGTCACTCATGAGGTTCGTCCCCAAGCCAATCCTGGCCGTTATGGAAGCCTTGTTACGGACAACGTTAGTCTCAGGTCAAACTCAGTTGTTTACCGCATAGTAATCACAAAGACTCCTTGGTCTAAGGATACATGACAAGCTACGATACTGAATATGGTCATGACTGCATCTATGTCACATATTCATATCGGGTCGTCCAATATCATGTCCCACATGACATCTATGATCAGACTCCGGAATCCCATTCCAATGACTAATAGAACGTGAGCCATAAAGAGTCATCTTTCATACTGGTCACTTCTCTGAAGCATTATTGACCAGGGACCCGTCAAGTGTGATTCATCCCAATCCGTGGTTCTACTTCGCATGGTGGACATAGATGAAAACACACTTCGACATATCACTTCAACACATAAGTAATATAAAGCCGTTTTACATTTATTGCAAACGATAATAAAATACAACATGGACATTTACAAATTTCTCACAATTGAACTAGGGCACTAGGACTAACAATCTCCCACTTGCCCTTAGTTCCAATTTAAATTCCAGTCCAATCCCATTGACTTCACATGTCTCTCATGTTTAAGTAGTGAGAGAGCCTTAATCAATGGATCGGCAATGTTATCATCAGTCAAAATATAGGCGATCCTCACGTCACCCCTATTCAGAATATCTATGATGAGGTGGTATCGCCTGAGTACATGCTTGGTCTTGTTATGCGATCTGGGCTCTTTAGCTTGCGCAATGGCCCCTGTGTTGTCGCAAAATAAATTCACTAGGCTCGACGGGTTTTTTATTACGCCGAACCCAGCCGTGAACTTCCTGATTCACACAGCCTCCGCGGCAACTATGTACTCGGCCTCAGTCGTAGAGTCGGTGACGGTATCTTGCTTCACGCTCTTCCAGCTAAAAGCTCCGCCACTCAGCATAAACACATATCCTGAATGACTTCTAAAGTCATCAGGATCTGTTTGGAAAGTAGCGTCTACATATCCATTGACGACTAGTTCAACATCATCTTTCCCCCCGTACACCATAAATGCGTCTTTAGTTCTTCTCAAATACTTGAGAATTGCTTTGACCGCAATCCAATGCTCCTCACCAGGGTTAGAATGATGTCTACTGGCACAGCTCAAGGCATACGAGACGTCTGGTCTCGTACATATCATGGCGTACATGATCAATCCAACCGCCGAAGCGTATGAGATTCACATCATCTTTTTCAACTCATCAGGTGTCGCAGGACACTGAGTCTTGTTGAGCTTAATGCCATGATGCATGGGCAAGAATCTTTTCTTGGAATTGAGCACTTAGAACCTACTCAATACCTTGTTCACATAGGCGCTCTAACTTAAACCCAAGACCCTCTTGGTGCCATCTCTATATATCTTAATCCCTAAGATATAAGCAGCATCGCCTAAGTCTTTCATTGAAAAACACTTCCCTAATCAATCTTTAGTCTCATGCAAGGTTGGGATGTCGTTTCCAATAAGCAGAATGTCATCGACATATAGCACCAGAAAGGTAATCTTACTCCATTCAGCATTCTTATAAACGCACGGTTCATCCTACAATAGCTTCAT